>JAGFMF010011636.1:996623-1030407 GCA_019455555.1 Galemys pyrenaicus
CCTGTTCTGCTCCCTGCTCTCTGTGGTGAATCCTCTCACCCCCCCACACCTCTGGTCTGTGCCCCAGTGCTTGTATGCATAAATAAATAAATCTTTAAAGATTACAAGAAGAGTTGGGGGTTGGTGATGAAAGAAGTCACCAGAGACAGAGTGGAGAACAGGTGGAGCTACTAAAAAACTGCTGAGGGGAGCAGTGAGAGAGACAGGAAAGATCTGGCCAGGGATCGAACTGGTGCTGCACTGGTTGCAGATAACTTCATAGTGCTGAGATTTCAAATCCCTTGCACTTCCAGGGAGGCCCTAGTTTATCTCTTGGTATGGTGGAGAAATTGAGGACCAAATATAGCAACCAGTAAGTGCCAGGGTTCAGATGTTTTAATAGTTGCTTTTTTAAAGATTTATTTATGCATACAAGAACTGGGGTGTAGACCAGATGTGTAGGAGATGAGAGGATTCACCAGAGACAGAGTGGGGAGCAGGACAGGCAGACTGACTGAAACACACTGCTGAGGGGAGCAGCGGGTAAGACAGCAGAGGTCTGCTGAGCCATGTGGGTCAGCTCCCTGGCCAGGGATCTAACTCATGTTGCAGTGGCTGGCGCTAGCTTGAGGATGCTGTGTCTTTAACCCCTTGCACCGCCAGGGAGGCCCTAATGGTTGCTTTTAAATAGCACACAGCAGCAGCCTCCTGCCGGCCTGTGACTGCAGGTGCTGCTCTTCACCATCCTCTCCCTTTGCAAAACAGGGAGGCAGCTCTCCCCTCCAGAGGCTGCCACCTGGGACTGCACAGCCTTGTAACAAACTGTTTCTTTCAGGGGCAGCATTTTCTGCCCGCTTGTGCAAGTGTCATTGATATCCTGTCCCTCCCCTTTTTATAATAATCCTGCATGCTTGAATATAAAATAGTAACACCCAGGTATGAATTGGGACAGATCTCCATTGTCTGGTGTGGTGCCAGCAAGGGCACGGAGCAAGTTCTCGATGATTCTGAGCAGATGGGTCAAGGACTCCTGGAGCCCTTGGTGGCCTTTTTAAGGCTTTTGTTACTTCATTTTATCAGAGGCGACCAGGTATATGGCAGGCAGGGGTGCCGGGGGGCCAGGAGGCTGGCAGGCCTCCCGGCCTCTGGGGCATCTTCACTCTCTGGGTGCTTGTCTCTGCTTCTACTGCCTTTCTTTCTCCCTTTGCCTCTCCTCTCCTGCTTCTCTTCTCCTCCTGGCAGCCTCGTGACGCCACCCTTATGTGCCCCATGTCTCAACTCAGGTGCACCCACTTGCGCATGCCCACTTGGGCCTGCCTGCAGGACGTCAGGTGTCCATCATCACACCAATGGTGGGCAGGCAGAAAAGCCTGGTAACTTCCATTTACCCTACACTGGAAAGCTGGGTCTTGGTTTGAGAAGCTGGAGATGGGGCAATGGGGCAAGAGAGGAGACAGGCCTTTCTGCAGCTGACCTTGGGAGCCGCTGGCACACGGAGGGCTCAGTAGGCTGCAGCCTGTCCTGACAGCTTCTGCGTCGCCCTGGGTGGGTCTGCGCTTTCCTGGGCCAATACCGGGGCTGTGTGCTCACAACCTTCTCTTTCCTTGGAGACATTCGGATGTGCACCTGTGAACACCCGAAAGGGAGGTGCAGGTGTGAGCCCTAAGTGGGCCTCATGATAAGGACTCGCACCTGAGTTCAGTGTTGCTGAAGCGGACCTCAGCTGTGTCATGTTGGATTCGTGTGAGGTCCAGAAATGGTATCTGAGAGGGCCTGAATGGCACGGATCTGTACCAGTGTCCCTCGTGTTGTGTTGCACTGGGAGAGAGGCTCAGGTGTGCCACCACTGGCTCACAAGTGTACATGTGAGGGGCCCTTGTATGGCTTGTGTGCTTGTGAGCCGCAGGTGAGAGGAGTGTGTGTTCCGGAGGTGAATTACAGCAGTCTTACAGGTAGCAGGGATTAGTTTGCAACATCAGTACTTGCTTGAGACATATTTTGCCTGTGTCTTCCTGAGAATGATGAGAAGTGTGTTACCTGCACACCTGAGCGAGGAACACATGTTACTAGCAGATGCCTGAGAGGAAGCCAAGCGTATCAGGTTTCCTAACAGGGGAATGGGCACCTGAGGGTGACTCAGTGTTATTTCCAGGAAGGGTATTGTGACCCCAGCTCCCCAACTAAGGCCTCTGCCTCTGGGGTGAGGACCCTGACCTGACATGCCTGTGGCTTTGACGACCTCTCCCTCTCTGTTCCACACAGGGTCCGTCACTCACCACACCGGGGCCCAGAGGTCATGGCCTGCCTCCATGAGACCCGCACGCCCTCCCCTTCCTTTGGGGGTTTCGTGTCTACCCTCAGTGAGGCGTCCATGCGCAAGCTGGACCCAGACACTTCTGACTGCACCCCCGAGAAGGACCTGACACCTACCCAGTGTGTACTGCGAGATGTCGTGCCCCTTGGTGGGCAGGGCGGGGGTGGGCCCAGCCCCTCCCCAGGTGGAGAGCCGCCCCCTGAGCCTTTCGCCAACAGTGTCCTGCAGCTACATGAGCAGGATGCAGGGGGCCCAGGGGGAGCTGCTGGGTCCCCTGAGAGTCGGGCGTCGAGAGTTCGAGCAGACGAGGTGCGACTGCAGTGCCAGAGCGGCAGTGGCTTCCTGGAAGGCCTCTTTGGCTGCCTGCGTCCTGTCTGGACCATGATTGGCAAAGCCTACTCCACGGAGCACAAGCAGCAGCAGGAAGGTAGGTCGTGTCCTCGTGGGGGCCCTCTCCTCATCTCAAGTCAGAGATCTAATGGTCAGCCCTGTCTGAGTCACTTGGTGACTTCCCAGAGCCAAGCCCTGCGCCCTTCTCCATCAGCCACTGACTTCCCAGCTTCTTTATGGCCTCCCATTCGTTTTCCTTGCTCTTCCTTCAAACCTAGTCTTCCTGGCCTATTTTGACTACTTTTCTGCCTCCCCCTCCTTGAGTCAGTTCAGCCAACCCAGTGATTTCCCTTTGCCTGGCCATTACCAAGACCTGAGCGTGGCCATCTCTGAGCCTTGTGGCATTGTCTTTCCTCTCCACAGACCTTTGGGAGGTCCCCTTTGAGGAAATCCTGGACCTGCAGTGGGTGGGCTCTGGGGCCCAGGGAGCTGTCTTCCTGGGGCGCTTCCATGGGGAGGAGGTAGCTGTGAAGAAGGTACGGGACCTGAAGGAGACTGACATCAAGCACCTGCGAAAGCTGAAGCACCCCAATATCATCACCTTCAAGTGAGGTCCAGGGCAGGGGCTGCATTTGAGGGCCGGGACCTCCTTGGGTAGCAGGGGTCTATCCCCCCTTTCTAACAGAGGTGCCCAAATGACGAGTGGGAATGGGGATTTCAGGGGTGAATTGGGTGAATACCAAGCTAGCTGGGGCCTTCATGTCACTGTGTTCATTCCCCAGGGGTGTGTGTACCCAGGCTCCCTGTTACTGCATCCTCATGGAGTTCTGCGCCCAGGGCCAGCTGTATGAGGTACTGCGGGCTGGCCGTCCCGTCACCCCCTCCTTGCTGGTTGACTGGTCCATGGGCATCGCTGGTGGCATGAACTACCTGCATCTGCACAAGATTATCCATAGAGACCTCAAGTCCCCCAAGTAAGTAAGCAAACAAGCAGGAAGAAGCTGATATGCATCATCTTAAGGTGACCTCATCCAAGTCTCTATGGCTATCTCAGAAACCCCTCCCCAAGTGACATTCTTATCTTGGGAGGGCTGTAGTGAACTCCTTGCTTCTGGGTATCCCAGATGATTTAAAATAGAAAGGTAGGGGCCTCCCTGGTGGCGCAAGGGTTAAGCACTACACTGTGAAGCCATCTGCAACCACTGTAGCACAAGTTTGATGCCCGGCCAGGGAGGGGACCCACATGGCACAGCAGACCTCACCTCTCTCACCCACTGCTCCCCTCAGCAGTGTATTTCGGTCTGTCTGCCTGTTCTGTTCCCCAGTCTGTCTCTGGTGAATCCTCTTACCCCCCACATCTCTGGCCAGCACCCCAGTTCTTCTATGCAAAAATTAGTGAATAAAATCTTAATAATTAGCAAAATAGAAAGCTAGAGTTGCTGCAGCTAGATGAGGTGTCGGGGCCTGGACCCCAGCTGACTACACTTTTTACCAGCATGCTAATCACGTACGACGATGTGGTGAAGATCTCCGATTTTGGCACTTCCAAGGAGCTGAGTGACAAGAGCACCAAGATGTCCTTTGCAGGGACAGTAGCCTGGATGGCCCCTGAAGTGATCCGCAATGAGCCTGTATCCGAGAAGGTCGACATCTGGTGAGGACCAGGCTGAGGACTGAGAATAGCAGGTGGCCGGCACAGGGAGGGAGGGCGCTTCAGAGTCTATGCGAGTGACATGAATCTGCAGCAGTGAGGGCCTCTGCAGAGAGCTTCTCCCAGTGAGGTTCCCTCTCATCCCCAGGTCCTTTGGTGTGGTGCTGTGGGAACTGCTGACTGGTGAGATCCCCTACAAAGATGTAGACTCCTCAGCCATCATCTGGGGTGTGGGAAGCAACAGTCTCCATCTGCCTGTGCCATCCAGCTGCCCAGACGGCTTCAAAATCCTGCTTCGCCAGTGTTGGTAAGGATGATCTGGCTTGGAGCACTGGCCCAGCACAACTGGGAAACAGAGGGGTGCTGCTGACAGTTGGTTAGCCAATACCTAGAGCCCTGGTTTCCACACCCTGAATACTGAAGGGTGCAAAGAGTACAGAGCTCCCAGCTATAGCTTTCCAAAAAGCCAGAATACAGAGGTGGGTCAAGGAGAGTACAACTTAGAACTTGGGATGACCAGGAATTTGTTAAGGGGGAATTAGATTCACACAGATTTTGTGTCCTCAGACAAATGGTGTCCCCGTCAAACTTGTGTGAAATAGGGATAATAGCTATACAGGATTGTATGAACCCCTTAAAATACAGGAGATAGGGGCCTCCCTGGTGGTGCAAGGGGTTAAGTCTCAGCACTATGAAACTGTCTGCAGCCACTGCAGCACAAGTTTGATGCCCAACCAGGGAGGGGACTCACATGGCACAGCAGACCTCTCCATTCTTGCCCAAGGCTCCCCTCAACAGTGTATCTCTGTAGATCTGCCTTTTCTCCCCACTGTCTCTGGTGAATCCTCTCACCCCCCACACCTCTGGCCTGCACCCCATTTCTTGTATGCATAAATAAAATCTTTAAAAAGAAAATACAGGAGATAAGCGTCCTGGATCTTGCTAGAACTGAGATCCTAAAGGAAGTTTGAAGATTTTCATTGAGCATTTCCCAAAGTGTTTCTTTTAATGATGTTACTCAGAAAAAAGCTTTGTTTGAACCAACAAGTTGGAAAAGGATTAATAGGTTTCCTTAGTGCAGGACTTTGATAAGCTAGCAGTGGATGACACTTCCTAAATAGTTCACCAGTGAATTCTTTTGTCATAAGAGTACATTGTAGGATTGGATTCTCGGGGACACTTTGGGAAAAGATGCTCTAGCTCCTTTCTGGACCTTTCTGAGTTCCTGACTTTCTCCCCCAACTCCATTTCCTCCAGGAACAGCAAACCACGAAATCGTCCATCATTTCGACAGATCCTGCTGCATCTGGACATTGCCTCAGCGGATGTACTCTCCACACCCCAGGAGACTTACTTTAAGTCCCAGGTGTGCTGTGGGTAGAAAAATGATTACCTCAGACCCCTCCTCGCAGAGATGATGATGATGCCCTTTTTAGGGTAGGGGAGGCTCATGAAACATTGTGGAACAGAACAGTCAACCCTGTGTTCTACTCCTTTTCACTCCAAAATGCATGAGATGGTACAGGCACCTGCAGACTTCAGGCCTGCCAGGTGAAGTGGAACAGCCCTCAACCCTCACTGTCTCTCCACCCCAGGCAGAGTGGCGCGAAGAGGTAAAACTACACTTTGAAAAAATCAAGTCAGAAGGGACCTGCCTGCACCGCCTAGAAGAGGAGCTGGTGATGAGGAGGAGGGAGGAGCTCAGGTTTGTGCTGGGTTTGGGAAGGTGTCTTCATTAATTTATGCATACAAGAACAGGAGTGTAGGCCAGAGGTGCAGGGGCTAAGAGGACTCACCAAGAGAATGGGAAGGAGAACAGGCAGATCTACTAAAACACACTGCTAAGGAGAGCAGTGGGCGAGACAGGAGAGGTCTGCTGCGCCATGTTGGTCAGCTCGCAGGCCGGGAATTGAACTGGTGCTGCAGTGACTGCAGGTAGTTTCATAGTGCTGAGACTTACCCCCTTGGGCCAACAGGGAGGTCTGGGAAGGTGTTTCTTTTTTTAATGAGTTTTTTTTTTTAAGATTTATTTATTTATGCATAAGAGAACTGGGGTACAGCCAAGTTGTGTGTGGGGAGGGAAAGGATTAACCAGAGACAGAGTGGGGAGCAGAACAGGCAGAAAGACTGAAGTACACTGCTGAGGGAAGCAGCAGGCGTCAAGACAGGAGAGGTCTGTTGGGCCATGTGGGTCCCCTCCCTGGCCAGGGATTGAACTTGTGCTGCAGTGGCTGTGGATGCTTCATAGTGCAGTGCTTAACCCCTTGTGCCACAAGGGAGGCCCCGTGAGAAAGTGTTTCTATTGACAGCAGGGACCGTGGGCCAGTTCCTAGAGATAGGTGTCAGGAGTCCAGCTCACCTCAGGGACGCTTCTGCTCATTTTAGACATGCCTTGGACATCAGGGAGCACTATGAACGGAAGCTGGAGAGAGCCAATAACCTGTACATGGAACTTAATGCCCTTATGTTGCAACTGGAGCTTAAAGAGCGGGAGCTGCTCAGGTAACCCTACAGGAGCTTATGTACCAGATCCCTAGTCTTCACAGAGCTGCCTGATTCAGTCTACTGACTGACCCCTTCCTGGTCACATGCCCAACTGAGGTGTCTGTCCTTAGGAGGGAACAAGCTTTAGAGCGGAGATGCCCAGGTCTGCTGAAGTCACACCCTTCCAGAGGCCTCCTGCATGGGAACACAATGGAGAAGCTCATTAAAAAGAGGAATGTCCCACAGAAGCTGTCACCCCACAGCAAAAGGTGGGACCAGAGCTCAAAAATGCTGAGGGGCTTGAGAATGGCAAGAGGCTATGCTGGAGAAGCAGGGGGAGGGTCAAGGTTGCCATGGAAGATACATAGAAGAACCTGTTCTGTATTGCTTAAGTTGATACATTTGTTAACTTCAGACTTACACTTCTGTTTTCACCAGGCCAGATATCCTCAAGACAGAGTCTTTGCTACCCAAACTAGATGCTGCCCTGAGTGGTGTGGGGCTTCCTGGATGTCCTAAGGGGCCCCCATCACCAGGACGGAGTCGCCGGGGCAAGACCCGCCACCGCAAGGCCAGCGCCAAGGGCAGCTGTGGGGACCTGCCTGGGCTCCGTGCTCCTGTGCCACCCCATGAACCTGGGGAACCAGGAAGCCCAGGGGGACTAGCAGGGGGACCATCAGCCTGGGAGGCTTGCCCTCCAGCCCTCCGTGGGCTCCACCATGATCTCCTGCTACGAAAGATGTCTTCATCATCCCCAGATTTGCTGTCAGCAGCACTGGGAGCCCGGAGCCGGGGGGCGGCAGGGGGAGCTGGAGATCCTGGCTCACCACCTCCAGCTCGGGGTGACACGCCTCCAAGTGAGGGCTCAGCACCTGGCTCAACAAGCCCAGATTCACCTGGGGGAGCCAAAGGGGAGCCACCTCCACCAGTAGGGCCTGGTGATGGTGCAGGGCTGCTGGGAACTGCAAGGGAAGGGTCTGCAGGACGGGGAGGAAGCCGGGCTGGGTCCCAGCACTTGACCCCAGCTGCACTGCTGTACAGGGCTGCAGTTACCAGGAGTCAGGTAAAGTGTGGATGTGTTCCTGAGCCTTCCTTTTTGTCCTCCCCAGAGTCCAAATCCAGTAATACCCTCAACATTGTGCCTTTAATCTTAAACCACTCCCCTTTCTCCCAGATTCCTGATGACCCCTTCTTCCCTCTGACCAACCTACTCATCTCTCCTGCAGAAACGGGGGATCTCATCAGAAGAGGAGGAAGGAGAGGTGGACAGTGAAGTAGAGCTGGCACCAAGCCAGAGGTGAGTGATGGGCTCCTGGAAGCAGTGGCTGGCTGTGCTACCAAGGGCAGATGCAAGCTCCAGTGTATTCTGTCTCTCCAACATCAGGTGGCCTCAGGGCCTGAACATGCGCCAGTCACTATCTACCTTCAGCTCAGAGAATCCTTCAGATGGGGAGGAAGGCACAGCTAGTGAGCCTTCCCCCAGTGGTACACCTGAGGTTGGCAGTACCAACACTGATGAGCGGCCAGATGAGCGATCTGATGACATGTGCTCCCAGGGCTCAGAAATCCCACTAGACCCTCCTGCTTCAGAAGTGACCCCTGGTCATGAACCCTGTTCCTTGCCTCTCCCACACCAGGACCTACTCAGAGGGGAGCAGGTGAGTCACTCAAACTACTGAAGCCACCAGGTGTTAGGGAGCACTGGCTCCATCACTGGAGATACAGGGGAGACAAGACGCAGAGGCCAGAAAGATAGGCGTTAACCTCTAAGTCACTCATTGAGCAAGCTGTCTTCTGTACCAAAAAGAGCCAATAATCTGTGTGGTGGAACCTGAAATGACCATGTAAGAGCTCCTTGTACTCTAGGGAGGTAGTAGGGTTGCTGGACTGGTAGCTAGGAATTGCCATCAGAGAGAAACAGTGAAACTAGGAGTCCGCTATCTTGGAGAAGAGCCTGAGCAACTCAACTCTGGAAGCTGTACCATCAGTACACTGTTTACTAGGAAGACCTCAGTGAAGGGTCCTCAAGTTATCTACTCTATTGGTAATGCTGGGTCCAACAGCTCACTGTACCTCTTCCTCACAGGGCCCTCGCAATTCTGAGGACTCAGACTGTGACAGCACTGAACTGGACAACAGTGGTGAAGCCTTGCAGCGCCCAGCCTCCCTCCCTCCATGAAAGCCCCTCTTGTTCCTGTACATAGAGAAATATTTATATAAATAATATATATGCGCCACATAATTAACAGAGAAAGGTGGGGCAGTTCCAGCCTTAAATTAGGCCCAGTGGAGACTGACCCCTGACCAATTCACCTGATAAACTCTAGAGACACTGGCAGCTGTGGAGACGAAGGGTACGTACTGCCCCAGAATTGTGGGTAAGGGCAAACTGGCCCCTTCCTGCTTCACCCCATAATGTTCAACAAATGGTTTGGCTTATGTTCTATATTCTTCCCCTTAAAATCCCGGGGAGCAGGAAAGGGAGCCACTTAAGAGTGCACTTTTTTGTTCTGTTTACTGTTTACACATTTTGCACTTGGGAGGAGGGAGGCTATGGCTGTGTCCTCCGCTCTGAGATTTCTCAGGTGGCAATGTAATTTCTTTGTTGCTCCATTTCTCTGCCCAAGCCCTGGCTTAGGGCCTACGGGGAGGTTAGGAGATAATGAAAGCATGTGATGGCTCAGGCTGAAGAACTGGGGTACAAGTCCCTGCTTTTACCCTGGTGCCTGATTGGGGTGGGGATTGTCATATTGTAACCCCCATGAAAAATCCTGAAATATAACCACTCCATGCAGGCCCAGCTGTTGAGGGTTTTCTTGGTGAATGAATGGGGATAGTGTACATGCTGAAGTAGGAGCTCTGGGCTCCAAATACTGCAAGGGCTTTGGAAAATATGCTCTTCTCACTAAGTGAACATTCATCTAAAGTAATCTGCATATGTTGAAGCAGGTACATCTTTCTAAAGAATTTTAGTAGATGACCCTAAAATACATTAACTCCTGTTGTGTGGAAAGATAAAAGTTTTTAGCTTGGACTGTGGACAGACATCCCCAGCAATCTGAATCGTAGTCAAATGTACACTCAGCTACTTTCCTGTGTAAGCATGTGCTCCCAAATCCATTTGGAAAAGGCTTGGCTTAACTCTGAAGATTGAGTTCTAGAAAAGTGTATGTCCCCTGCCACCAACCAAGAGCAGTAAGCTTGCTAAAGCTATTAGAGGTCACTGTAAAACAGGCAGAAGGGAAAATAGGATCAAGGGACAAAAAAGATGGAGAGGTAAAACAGAAGAAAACATCTTAGCTCGAATAAAGGAGTATATTCAAAACCCAAGCAGGGGTCACGTCCTTTGAGGGATAAAAGTTGCAAAAGTAACAGCAAGACAAAGGAATAAAACCCACATGAATCACTGTGGCATCCAGTTTCTATTCACAAAGAAAAAGCTCCAGTCCATCTTTTAATTTTTTTTTGAAAAATTCCTGACATTACAGAACTAAACTGAAATGTATTAATATTCCACTCTTACATTTCCATGACAAACAAAAATTCATGAGCAAAAAAAAAAAAAAACCAAAAAAAAAAAAACAGGGAAAAGCTTATAAAACTAAATATGGATCTCAGCAGTAACAGCTGAACAGAGAAAGGAATTAAAACGCTTTAATTAAAAAATCATGAGTGGATGATAAAGTGTGTAGAAACTGAAAATTTACAAACTATTTAAAACCTGGAATCGCTGACTGTTCAGAAACTACACAGATGGATCATGAGTGGTGGTGAACAGCAGAAAGGGATTATGGATGAATCTGTATTGTTCTAGCTGCTCCCCATGCCACCCGTCTCCGAGGAAAGCCTGTAACAAAAAAGAACTTAACATTAGTTTTCTGAGTGCCCAGCTGCACCTAACCTCCAAACTTCCCACCTGGTTGGTGAAACATGAAGGAAACACATAATCGCAGTGACTGAGTATCAACAGAGACATTTTAAAATTTGTTGGATTAAACAAGTAGCATGATCCTTTAACCTCTAGAATCCAAGTTTCCTGGGGCAAATTGTCTCAGAACTAAAGGAAACTTAGGCCCATGGTTACTTGGACACTGATGGGTGTCCAAACTCTACCTTGAATCTCTGTGGGAGGTATTAAAAACTTCCCACAAATGCCATACATTTAAGTCTCCTCTAGGAGGGTCACAATACACAGAAGCAGTATTTCTTTACCTCTGAGCTTATTTTAGCTCCTTCCAAACTACTGATGGGAAAAGCAGTTTGGAAAATATCTGAAAATAACTTCATGAGGCTACTGCTAAGACAGCTCCAACTTTACAATAGTTCCGGGTTTTTGTTATCAATGTGAAGGCTATCATTACTGAGACAATAGTTTTTAAATGCTAAGGGATGTTAAAAATTACTGCTCTAACAATACTTAAAAATTACACTCAGCCTAGGTTTTAGGCCTAGTTTCCAAGACTTAAAAATCCCTTATCTCCGGTCTTTTATTATTAATCCAAAACCGCCCTCCAAACATACCTGACTGTAATAGGTAACAGATCATTTGAGGTTCTAGAATCTACTTGGGGCTTTGAAGGACAGGTATTTAAATATTCAGCCTATTTCACTGCTAATAGCTTTCCATAAAATAATCTCCATTTTCAACAGAACTAAATGTAGAAGACTCAGTTCAAGTTATTTCATAAAGACTTTCATAGGTCACTGACATAATCTATTTGTGGGTTTTAGCCAAGAGCATAAATAATACCTTTTCACTTTCAATGCAAAGCCAGTAAAGACCTTTATTATAAAGGGCACCTATGGTCAGGAAAATGAATCCTCCAACCAGTGGCTTTCAAGTCAAATGGTTTTTCCACCCCAGAAGAGGAACATTTCTCAAATGGAGCAGAATCTTGTTAACTTCAAAGTGAAATGATCTAAGGCAACATAAACAATGGGCCCTGAATGGAAGAATTCAGTGGGAACTCAATGTTCAAGGGAACAGTTTAGATCTAGGACCTAAAAAAAAAAAAAAAAAAAAGTTTATGTAAGGAGGTTGGGTAGCATTCTGGTACCAAAAAGGAATATCCAGAATTTATAGACCCAAGTAGGGACTGGTGTTGGAATAAGGGCAGAGGGGCAAGAAGGGAAAGCCCAACAAGTAATATTTTATTAAGGACTATAGAAGGACCACATGGGGGAGCTACAAGCTCTTACAAAAATCTAACACAGGCATCTTGAGAAATGCTGGTGGTAGTCAGCCCCTTAAATATCTGGATTCCTTCCCAGTTTCTTTAGGAAGTACTCATTAAATTAACAGGACTTCAAATTAAGACCTAGAATAAAATAAAAACCAACTCTTGGGGGGCCAAGGGGGATGGCTATCAGCAAGATTAAATTCTAACTACACAAAAAAGGAGATCTGGACCATGTAACATGATAAAGGAGCAACTAACAAGAAAAATCCCATCAGGACAATGAAGTTTCCCTCTAGCCCTTTAGACTTGAGACATTAACACAATTAATTCATGGGCCCAATCTGGGATTAAGGGCCACAACATTATAATAAACACTGCAATACTCATGAGCAATTATAATATGTGCATGTGTACACAGGCACGCACAGACACACACACATCCAAAAGGATATGGGAAAAAATTACTAAGGAAAAATAAAAATCTTTACGCTTGTTCTCCAATGGCCTAGTAAGAACACTACACTTTCATTAAAATCTGGCAATATGTACTCAGTCTTACTAAAAATCTACCAGAAGCCTTCTGTCGTTACACTTGAAGCATTTTTACTCTTCTACAGAGACAATTGTGAGGTCTTGACATAAGAAAAAAAAGAGTTCAGGGATATTAAATACACTTGAGTATAACTAAAGCACAAGTTTTCAGTCCTGACTAGTCATTCATGTGATCTGCAAATTAAACTTTTTTTAAAAAATGCTAATAAATGAGCAGATTTATGATTATAAAGGGTTTCTTCCAAGTTTAAAATTCTCTGCCCATGAAGGGGTGGGCGGGGACAGAATGGCAGGGCACAGAAGGGTAAAGGGACTTACTTGGTCAGATTATATGGGTCAGTTTAGGATGGACAGATTTCTTTGTCAACCTTGGTTGTAATAAATTGTTTAAGATTTACCAATGTCACAGAACGAAGTAATGCTAGTTCACAGGAACGCAGACAGAAGCTAGAAAACTTTATTAGACTTTCCCACCTCACTTCTCCACTTTGGGTAAAGAAATTAACTTCTTTGTATGTATGCCCTATTAAAAGATCTTCAGAGTAACCACTCTCCAGAGGAAACAAGCCTGGGATGGACAGCCTTGTTACCTGCTGCTACTGACAAGGTAAGGGATCTGAGAAATCAGAGAAACTGTTGTTGGCACTAAAGAAGCTTTTTGTCAATTATGAAAAACCCTCTGTCAGAATTTAATACGCCATAGACCCAACTCCATTTGTGGGGAATAAATGACAAAGGACAACAAAATTAATAAGGGTACAAAAATGCCCAAGTCAGTTTTATAGACTTCCTAGTTGAATAGCCACAAATCACAAGTTCCCACCCTTTTACCCTTCACAGCACACAGTCAACTAAGGTTCTTACTGTGGCAACTTTATTACAGCTAGAAACACAAATCTGGCCAAGAAGGCCTGCTGATAACCATTAAATAATTTTTAAAAAGTTAACGAAGAAGCTTTTATTCATTAACACAGAGCCTAACACATTTTTATATTGCAAGGCAGAATAAAGCTACAAAAAGTAACAATGAAAAAGAGGAGCAAGAAATGCGGCTCTAGATAAAGAATTCAACAAGTCAGACTCTGAAACAGGCACTCTGCTGAAATGGCCTAAACCTAAACATGGGTTTACCATTAACCCCACCCCCACCCTGTTATCCCCCAAAATAGTAAAAAGGAAATGGTCACAAGCTCACAATTATTGGTTCTCACCAATGTTAACAAAGGAAAACAAAATGAACCAAGAAATACTTGAGTGAGTGCCTCAAGATATTCAATCAGTAGGGGGAGAATCTTTGTTTCTCGCCTTTCAGTTTGTTAGTTACACATGGCACAGCAGAGGTGGTGGTGGTGGTAGCTGAAGCCCCGGTACCCTTAGCAGCAGACACAACATTTAGAGCCAGGAGAGGGATGGGTTTCATGCCAAGCAGACTGGAGACACAAGGGGCGGTCGGAAGAGGGTTGGGGAGGCTGGAGGGTGCGTCGGAGGTCCCCGCTGTGGCGAGCGAGGGGGTGGTGGTGGAGGAGGAAGAAGAAGAAGAAGGGGTGGAGGGTTGAGAGAGGTTGATGCTGAGGTGATCAGGGATCGTGACGGAGGCTGCCTGGGAGGAGGGTTTAGCGTTTTCTAAACTGTAACAGAGGAAAAAAGGAACAAAAAAAAAAGGGTGGGTGGAAGGGAAGACCACAAAAGGGATAAAGTACAGGACAAAAACTGCTTCAGTTATCAGTAAGTGCCTCTGGTTGCAATTAGGAAGATCTAATACCAACTTGTGACAATGTGTCTTTCTTTTTGGTCTTTTGGTCTGTGTCCCACCCTCTACCAATGTATGCTTTGCCAGATTCCATTCCACAGTACTACCTAAATCTGTTATGAAGAAAAAGTTGACAGACTGAGAAAAGAAATTACAGAGCACAAACTTCTGTATATATAGCTCTCATACTGATCCAACCAAGAAGTCTGAAAGGAATCATTTCAGGTAGAAAAGTAAGACTATTCATCAATCTCCAAATAAAGAAAACTGTTTTACTCACAAATCACTTGTGAAACTTTGGAATGTTAATCACAGAATTAAAGACATTTTGTTCAGCAGTTAGTACTAATGTTTACTTCTCTCTCCAGAACAAACTAACCAATATATTAAGATGGAAAGGGGCAAAAGACCAAAGTAGGCGACTCACTTCAAAGAATGCAGCATTACCAAAGAAAAATGCTGAGAACAAAAGCATAGATAAGAACTAAGGAAGTTTCATGTCTGGTGAAAGGAAAGATGACAGTGAGAATAAAAAGTTCTTTGTTTTTGACTGACCTTACTTCTATAACAGACCTTAGGAAGCTGAAAAAGAAAACTCAAGCACTGCAGAAAAACCGCCATTTTTTAAAAAGTAAAATTACCACTTCTCCTAAATTAAGTCACAAGTAACAGTAGTAACTTGCAGCTCCTGAATTGCCTTCACGTGTCTAAGTCAGAACTGCTTAATGAGGAGTGTCTGAAAAACCCAGCCCACCAGGCAGGTGGCTCCATTTTGTTTACCTAAATCTTGGGATATGTGCAATCTATAAAGATTCAGACTGCCAGAATCAGCTACAACACAAAAGCATAGAAACCTTTCTTACCTAGTATTAGTATCAGTTTGCTTTTTACATTCAAGCTAGGCCTAGGTGACAAAACAAGGAGAAAGCATTGTGCATGCATGGTCCCTGCTTTGATATTATATCAAATTCAGAACCAAACTCCTAGCGTGGACAGTTCCACTAAATAGGATAATCCTGAATAGCCAGTCATTCAGTAAGGGTGACCCTGAAGAGAGTGACTAAATCAGGAAAACTAAGGTGGAAGAGAAGTCCTGCTAGTCACTGACCTAAATAAAGGGGCCAAGCAAGCAGGTCACATTTAAGCACTGTGACCGATTCAGGGCAAGGTTATTCAAGGAGAAAAACACAATTTCCAGCTTCTAAGAAGATGACGCTTACAATTTTAACATCACCATTCCCCTCAATGAGAAACACAAAGATACAGTCTCTGTGCAAAGGTTACTACCATTTCATTTTGTGGAACATTAAGAACTGGATGTGCTTTGTAGCTAAACTCTTATCCGAAGGGAGAAAGCAGATCTAAACATAGCAAAGTCTTCTACATGAACTAGGTACCTCAAGACATGAAAAGACATAAAAATCAGAACCTCTATTACAGAACTGGTAATCTCTTCACCAGGATAAAAGACCATAGTATAAATACAGTCAACATAAGCACAACAGAGAACATCGTATTTATGATACCTATAAATTCCTTTCCTTTCCACTAGATTAAAAAACACAACACTTCTATTCACAAGAGAAACCAGTCAGTATGACAGAAGTAAATGACTTGGCTAGTATCTACATAAGACAGCTAAGTCCCTCTGGAAGCAGACTAACACTGGCTTAAAATGTTAGTAATTAAGAATGTGACTTAACCACATGTGCTGAGAAAAAGCAAGAAATATGAATGTCTTATAGAATGCCCATTAGCAAGTGAACAACCCTACTACAATTGTGAAAGTGGCAGCATTAAGTTGGGACAGAGAAATTCTTAAAACCTCAGTAAGTTACTGAAGGATGTAATGGTGGGGGTAGAAAGAAAACACACTAGGCATTTCCCAATACTTGTGCCTCCTCTTTCCTATAAGCTCTGAACAATGGAATATTTGCCATTTGAGGAAAATGGATGTTTTCACAATAAATGGTAATGGCTACCTACAAGAGCAACTGCCTTGCTGTCATTATTATTACTTAAGGGTGAAAACTATATAACCTAAACCCAACCATGTAAAGAATACTGATATGTATCAACATGTATAGCAAGTTAACTACTGACTGGGTTGTCAGAAAAGTCATGACACATTTTTGCTTGAAAAACAGAATACATCATGGCTTTTCCGACAACCCAATATATTTGGTTCTATGTATGTATGGGAGCTCTAGTCAGAGCACTGTCCTACAAGACACATCCCCCCTTCCTTTCTACTCCCCAAATCACCGTAAGTCAAAAGCAAACATTCTATTCTCCCTCCCTCTGCATCATGCAAATTTATCACTATCTGGTTATTTTCTCAGCTATACTATGGAAGAAGGAAGGGCTATAGTTATAACCCCATCCTTTTTGCAACCCCCACCCATCTATCCCATCTCCACCCCCCAAATAAAATCACATTCACTAATACATCAAAGCTTCCCCCAACACGCATTATTACTTGTGCTAGTAACCATCAATAAGAGGAGGGAACCCTTACCTGACATTGATTAGATATTGAGCCAGGCTAATGCTGGCAGCAGATCCAGTGATGGTAACCTGCCTATCAGTAGATCCTTCCACTGGGTTCGCAATTTTGATCTGCGCCCCAGACATCTGACGGATCTCATTGATTTTGGCGCCTTGACGCCCGATTATGCAGCCAATCAACTTAAGGGAGAAAAACAAGAAGGCACACCAAATTAAAGAATTGCATGGCTTAGTATGAAAATTCTATCACACCCCCTTCCCCAGCTTTCTATAGCTTGGGTCCAGAAAACTGGCAATGGAAACTACTAAGCACATTCTACACTCTCACATACTCTTGACTGAAAAACTTGTCAGATTATGTCACTTTTGCCCCATACTTTTCTGACCATACTGCTGGCCAGTCAACTCTAAGCAGACTCCTAGGAGCATTTCCTCAGAGTACTAACTCCAAAGATGAGATAAAGCAGAGTCAAGATGGTATTAAACCTACTTAACATGGTCAGAGATAAAGTAAAAAAAAATACCTTTGGTTCTTGGCAACAAAGATGCATAAACTCAGCCTGCCATGACTAACACTTCACTATAATGACAGAAATTCCAATTTCTTAAGCTTTTGCCTTGAGAAGCAATAACATCGTCTACATTTGCACTGCATATGCTAATAACACGATCATTAAATATTTGGAAGTGTGGCTAACAAATGAACTTAATTATTCTTAGTTTCAGTAATCCCACATGAGTAGTGTGTACCATGCTGGACAGCACAGACAACCATCTAATGACCACTGCCTTAAGGATAAGACTGGATTCTAAAGTACTTTTGAGATACGTAAATTCATCCTGCCTCACGCTACCCCAGCAAATTAGTTTTAAAAAGTTTTCTCCATCAGTTTTTACTCAGACCCCATATACTTTTTACATACCAAGTTTTAAATTTGTATCTAAGAACCCATTTTCTTTCCCCTGCAGCAACCTAAGAGTAGCATGAAACTACTCAAGAGATCTATATTCTTAAAAACCAACTTTCATTTTGAACCCATGCAACCCAACTAACCACACTTACATCATTTGGAATGGTGAGTTCATGAGAAGTAGTCTGAGCAGATGCATCCAAACCTGCTAAAAGACAGAAGAGAGCAAGAAAGTTCAACACACAGCATACAAATATCCACTGATTGCACATTAACCTAACAGAAGGAAACAAAACTGGAAACCCAGCATTGGCTGTTGGGATTCACCACTAACTTGGAAGCCTCCAAGGAGGAAAGAGGGGGAGAGGGGTGTAGAAATAATGCTGGAAAGGTTCTTCTGTACACTCAGAAGAGCTGATTTCATGCCATTTCCTGCAAAGCCCAGCCTATTAGGGTGTAAGGGAATGGAAGGGGCAAGGGAATGTGGAATCCTCAAACAGGACCAAAATCTAACCAAACCCTCTGTATTTCTACCCTTTTTCTGCTTGGGATTTCCTGCTGTTGTGTTCCAATTTTACCTCACCTGATGCTCACTAGTACCAGTGCCAATATCATGCCTGTTACTGGGTACCATGGACTTTTGGCACACATGCACAGTTGCTTTAAATATACCTGTATCAGATTAACACCCCTCCCCCTCCCCCATCCTAACCTATACTTGAAGGTCAGAGAATAAAATGGCAGGTGAGGGGAGTTTATTTCTCCAGACTTATTTCCTGTCTTTTGCTCAATAATTTGTCCTGGTTTTCATTTTCAAAGAAAAAGAAAAAAAAAATTTGATCAGCAAACACCCATACCCATATATTATGACACCTGGCCTAAACCAAGATGCTTAACTCTCAAAGCTAGTCCTGGCTCTCAACTGCAGCTACTAAACTCATCACTTTTAGAAGGGGGTTGGCCAGATCCATTAAGGGACCTTCAGAGGGGCACCAGGCCCACCCCTTTGCTCTCTCAGCATCTTTCTGCCATTTGCATGTTGATGGTATGGTTCATGGGCAGTGAAACAAGACTCCCACCAATTTATTAATATAACAGTAGAATACTACAGATTTTTTTTTTTTAATCATTACCCCAATAGCCTTTCACCTCTGGAGAGCTGGATTCAATGCCTGTTAAGATACAAGTGAAAATGAGTTTGGTGGTCTCATCCTAACCCTATCGGACAAGTTATTCCTTATACAGAAAAAAAAAAAGCCCCAAAAAAACAAAACAAAACAAAACAAAAACAAATAAAAATTACACTACACAATTTGGCACAAATGGATTGTCTCTACCCAGGTCTGTGAAATGGGTGGCGGAGAGAAAGGGGGTGCTGATCAGATCAAAAGGGTAGCAGTGAGGATGAGTTACAAGAAATATCAGCCTACCCTTTGCCTGACAAGCATCCCCAGACCTCACCCCAAACCTTCCAAGGGCCTTTTTTTTCCTTTAGAATAACTCACCCCAAATGAAAACCACGTTAACAAACACATTACCTCCTTCGGTTTAGCCATAGAAGACAGGCAAGTCTAAGCCAGCAGGATGCTGGATAAGTTTTGTTTTAAACAGATGTCAAACTGAGACCTTGGGGGCTGGCCTCTGTCTTGCTCTACACCTTACAGAAATAAACATGGAGGTATCCATACCACTGAATCCGGTGTTGCCATGCGTCATGGGAAAATGAGACTGTTGCATTGCCAACTGGTGCAGCTTGGTCAACTGCAGGAAAGAAACAGGAGATTGGCATTAGAACAAGACGAGTCAGGGCTCAAGCATATTCAAAACTGAAAATGCAGAGCTCCTGATTCCCACAGTTGACTCTCCTATTCAAATTGCAACAGAGTAAGTAAGAAGGGTGTTTTTATCTCAATCCTGGGGATGGGCAGAATATAAAGGTTAAGGGTTAGAAATAGAAAGGTTGTCAGATAGAGAGAATGAATGCATCCTGAGTATGTGAAAAGAGAAAGCAGCAGCACCCGCCTGACCATCCCCTGTGGGCTATTTAATGAAGGTGTTTGCAGCCATTGCAACAGTTGCCCCAGGGACAAGCACAGACAGGCTAAGTAAACAAACTGTGCAGTGGTGCTAGGGAACACACACCATGCAGGGTTCTGTCAGTACTGGGAGGAGGGAAGGAGATGAGGGGGCAGGGAGACTGCAAGGAGGAGAGATTAAGATAAAACCAAACTGGGTTTAGCCCTCCAGCACCCCCAATTTCGACACCTATTTTTCATCATCTATGTAATTATCCTGGCTGTTATGCAACAATCCCTCTTCAAAAGTCTACTTGCCCTTCTGGGGCCTACCACTAAGCAAGAGCCAACCTCAACTTTCCAATTCTAATGCTCAGCACCTGAAAGGATTAGTAAGGATAGAGGAATCGAAGGCAAAAAGAAATGCTTTAAACCAAAGTGTGAACACCAACACTTTTAAGAGTTTTTAAATGGCAGAGATTGTACTATGTTGAACCTCTAAATGTTGAGTTTCCTATCCCTCTCTGTATAAATAAAACCCTTTTCCACCCCTCTAGATGCTTTTTAAATTGTCACCTCAAACTGTAGAGTACCCAAAGGTGAACCCAACTTCCCACTCCCCCCATGGGAAGAATCCATGCAAAGATACACAGTCCATTGTCAATTTAAACTGCACCCTGGAATAACAAATAACAATATATATACACCATGGAACATTTATCTGAAGCAATCTGGAACGAGGGCAAAGGCAGAATATAATCTGCCAGATTCCAATATCCAGGAATTAAATGTTAGAAGTATAAACAAGGTGCTACTATGTCCTGATTAAAGACTATGTAAGAAATAAAATATGGATTCACCTTGTGAGGAAAACAACATAGTAATGCAAAAGTTTAAGACCCAACTCACTTCTGCCTATGTGGAAAAAACAAGTGAGACAATTCTGAATGGGAGAGGGAGCTTTTCAAAACAAGAAGTGAAAACAAAACTTACATCTGGCTGTGGAATGGCATACTGTCCTTGAATGGTATAGGCCTACAAAAGGAGGAAAACAGTTCCTATTAAAAACCAATCACGGACAGCCACCCAGTGGGGGGAAAGACAGATTTTAACTAGCCAGGAAGCCAGAGTTGAACTAGAGAATAGGGAGGCCAGGGATTAAGGGGAAAGACAGTATCTTACAAATACAGTCAGACTTGAGTTGGCCTTCTTTGAACTCTATATATGACGACTTATTCCAGGAAACCTATAAAGGGAGCCATATTCACTAGAATCGACGGCAAAATACACATCTGTTTCTAAATGAAAATGTGGGAAGTGGGATTAAGCAACTGACCAAGTCCTCCTTTCTCCTTGTGTACAAGAGAGCCTAGAAGGAAAATGGTCTCTTCCTTCAACCACCCCGACCTTTCTACCAATCACAACAAAGTGAACGATTTGTATAAGTACCTACATGGCATTTGAAACATTCCCTTCCCCTATCTTATTTTTCTCTACATCTCCCTGAAGACCTTAAGTGTACTGGAGCTAGCTGGATCCCTAACACTAGGGAGCTGACCAGAGGAATGAACACACACACACACACACACACACACACAGAGTGTTCTAAGTCCTGCCTTCACCCACCTCCCCTCCAAAAAAGGTACTTGCAGCTCCCACTACACCCTCCTCCCCCCACACCATAACCTCCCAAAAAGGGAGCTGGGTCTTCAGGGCAATGGGGTGGGGACAAGGAGGAACAGGGAGGAAAGGATGGAGTGGCTGGTTAACAGGATGTGAAGCTTCTCACATCTCAGTGGTCAATACCCCCAAAAGTGCACCCAGGTGGGAGTGGGAAGGTGAAAATGGGATAGGAGGAGTGGGGAAATGGGGAAGAGGGATTGAACAAAAACCAAAAAAAAAAAAAAAAAAAACAAAAAACCAAAAAACAAAAAACAAAAAAAAAAGTAAAAAAAAAGTAAAAAAAAAGTTGGTGTTACCATCTGGTGGGCTACGCGGCCTGTGTGAAATGAGGTGGGGGGGTCAGTCCAGGTCCCCGTGGACAGGTGGTGTCCACAGCACAAAAATCACCAGCGCCACTGGCCCCCCGTGTGTTGGCAGTCTCGGCTGAGGCGGAAGGATTGAGTGAGCCTTGGAGACTGAACATCCCCTCTCACCTCTAGAGGTGGTCCCTCCAGGTCAGGGTTGAGGCACATGGACGGGGTGGTGTGGGGAAAGCTCGCACTGTCGCTGCCTGTGCTGTACCTGTCCTGTGGATAAATAGAGGATTTCAGTCTCCAGGGCTGTCAATCCGGCACCTTGTCACCAGCATGAAATTCACACAAAAAAAGTTGTTTAATTTTTTCTCTTCCTTTAAAAAGGAGCTCACAACACAATTTGAAACGAGCTGCAATCAGTGAATTAAAAAAAAAAAATCAAAAAAAAAGTTACCTAGTGGCAGATTTCATACTGCACAATTGGGCTAGGTAGGGCAACAGAGCTAATGCCAGCTCCTGATTGGTGTGGGATTAAATTGAACCCCTAGAGAGCCCACTTTGTTACAAGGAACAAAAGACATAGGTCCATCTATGGACATCACAACAAACTGGTCCATTTAAAAAGGCTCAGTAGAAATAATTCATGATAGGGCCACTCATGGAAGAAGTTGCAAGCTTTTAAAAGGTGGTCAACTGAATAAAGGTAAGGGAGGGAGGGAAGACATGAAAGGAGAGGTGGGGAAGGGAAGAATTGTAGAGCGAATCACTGTCTCAACAGCACAGGACTCTCTATAACCCCAAACGGGAGTGGAAGAATCCAGAAAAGCAGGAACCTGAAGTTCCCCAGGAGAAGGGAAAACTACAGCTAAACCCTCTTTGCTACCCTGACTCTGGCCTTTGCTTATCCTTCCTATCTAGGCGGAGACTGTGTGCCCTTTAACCAAACCAATTTGTACAGGCTAATACTGGTAACAAAGTACTAAACTGAAGGTAACACTGTGACACAACTAACTTAAGACAGATACCACAACAAACTAAATCCCCCAAAACTTGTTCAGTTTTATGCCAACTCAACAGAATGTGAATGAGATCAACTTCCAAGTTTATGATTCCCAGTTCAAACACAAGGTGAAATTAGTTGAATAAATGCAGTTCTAACAGGCCAGCCCAAAGTGGGAAAAGGCATTTTGAGCAATGTACTTGCTTAGTCAGTTACCAACATGAAGCTTACTATTACAACCTGTACCCCAGAGTATTTTAAAAACTGACCTACTTATTGCTCAAATACTAACCAACAAAGCAAAATGTACTATGGTGCTTATCCATGCTCAACATATAAATCTGACTCACAATAAACCACATGCCAAGGACCAAGAGTTTTAGATGGTGAAGGAGGAGTAGAGAGGCTAAGGAGGTGCTTTGGTGTTCTTACTCTAACACCAAAGGTCACAGCACCACAGCCGTCTCTAGTCTTGCACACTGAACCCTTACCCCATGTCTGATTTCAATTATGCCATGTGGATTCAAACCAGTGTTGATAACGTTAAGAGCCTAAGGGGAACACACTGGAGTCTGGGAGTGAAGGGGTGGGAATAGGGGAGGTGAGGTGGGGGAAAGGGGAAGTTTGTAGGACACTCAAGTTCAGGACCTCCCCAATTTTGAGACCACCATCCAGAATCTCCTTCAGAGGTCTAATTCTTTGCTACCTTTATTCAACCTCTAAAGAACATCCCACATATTAAAAAAGCATGGATGGGTTGGGGTTAGGGAAAGTAGTAGTGACATCAAGGAAATTTAACCCCTTCTTCTAATCCAACCCACATTAAATTAGCAAATAAATTACCTCTTCTGAGTGCCTACAAAACTTCCATTGCCTGATAAAAATTAAATAAAGGCTTGGCATTCATAGCTTTCTCTACTACAAAAAATGAAACTAAAAGCAGGTCAGACTATGGGCAGAGTACAGGTTTCAGCAAGCATGCAGGGTGGCCTGGTGTGTTGCTGGCAAAGTTGACATTTCAAATATAATCCTTGTTCACTCTATCCATTCAGTAAGATTTTCTTACCTGACCACCTGCAAAGATGACCGGGGAACTGGACGGCTTGGGCCGGTACGGGATGGTCACGCCCTTCGGAGGGGACTGGGAGAGAGTCAGAAGGGAAAAAAACAAAAAGAGATAAGGTTTCAAAGCTGCTTCAGCTGTGTGGCTTAAGCTCACACAGGTCAGTTAAAATTAAAAACTGTATTATTCCATCCCCTCACCTACCAACGTCGTCTCTGGCTAGCTCTAATCTCAAATCATCTGCAGTTATTTGCCTTTAAAGCAGTAAGTTGGTCCGTGGACTACACAGTTCACACTAATTCTCATCAAGGCAGATTCCCCTGTAATAATTTAGGCATTATCTCCATGCTTTCAAAAAAATCTAACAAACATGAAAACTCTCTATTTGCTCACATGTACGTTTTAGCTGGTAACTTATAGGCTCTTACACTTTGGCCTGAAGAAATAAAGCCAAAATAAATAAAAGTACCACATCGTTACATCTAAAATACACTGTCCATAAATAATACAAAGGTTTAACCAGCAACTTCCTAAACTCTAGCTGAAAATCCTGCTTTCATTTCTCACCAATAGGGACCTTTCATACTTTCTCATAATTTTGGTTATTCCTGTTTAAACCGAGTAGCATATACCAGCACTTCATACATTGCACAGAAAACACCACATGGATATTTTCCCCTAAATACCTTTTTGAAAATAACACTGTTGAAGTTGCATGTAGCCAAAATACTGTAACTTAACTTAAAAGGCTTCTCAGGAAGCCAGACATCTTTTGTTCACTCAGTCCAAGTGGTGACTATTCCTCCCCTACCAACCTTGCTAACAATTGCTGTAAAACCAAAAGATCACTGCTGCTTAGCAGTTTCTATTTTTGCTCAGACTATAAGAAAAGTCAAAGTTAGGGAAAGGAAAAGTATGAACTCAGGGAACCTCTTCCCCACCCCCACTGAAGGCTTCTAACAGCTTCACCTAATTCTAGTCCTACTAAATATAGATCAATCTGTTTCCCTAGAATCACCTCCCCCCATTCTCAGCATGAGCCTGAGGGCTTACCTCCAACATGACCACGCAGATCTGTTTCACACACTCAATGATGGATTGCGGTATGCCAGCAATAGTGATGGCCCGCTCAGTTGAATTGGGGAGCATATCCCCTGCCACCTGGACCTGAGCCCCTGTACTCTGGGATAAAAAGAAAACAAAAAATCAGAGAAAATCACCTCACAGTCGTTCAGTTCTTCCCAGCAACTTCAGAGTGCAAAGATCAGCAGACACTTATACCCCAGTCTCCTATCTTACCCTTCTTACTCTCCTTTCCCACTGTTCCCTTAATTCGAGATAGCGTTTAATCACAGTTAAAAATAAATTAGACTCTGAAAGCCAAGAATAAGGCTGAATAACAGCCTAAATTTAACCACTGTCAAGAAAAAGGTCCTTCTAGACAGTTTCCTTTTAGCTAATGATAGCTTTTTGGGCCATCAAGGAAATTCCCCACAAATATCACCCACTTGATTCTCTTACTGAACAAATATTTATGTAGGTTCATTCTAAGTGCCAGGCACCATTCTAGGTATTTAGAATACATCAAGGAACAAAACCAAAATCCCTGCTCTTACGACAGGTACAACAGGCTTCCGAAAACTCCAAGTTCCCGTTGAATTGTCATTTTTCATTAAAACATCCAATTTAGTAACTCCCAAGTACAATTGAGTTACCATAAGTCAACTTAAATGCCACAATTTAAAAGGGAACAAGATTACAAGCACTTTCCTATTTTTCTCCTCTTGTTTAGGCATTTTGTGAAAGAAATATTACTATTTATCAAATTTACTACCTTCAGATATGAAAAAGAATTATGTGGCTACATGGAAAATTTGTCAGATTAAAAAATGTAAACAGGTCAAATACAATACCTGTAAATTCACCTTTTTTTCATGATCTGATTGTTTAAATAAATTGTGAAAAAATTAAAAATTGTGTCAACTGCAAGTTTTCTTCCCAATACAAATTCTATCTTCATCTCAAAAGCTAACTTTTCCTAGCCACATAACAGCTAACAGAGAAACAGTAAAGTTAACCAACCTCTCTTATCTCCTTGATCTTGCAACCACCTTTCCCAATGAGAGAGCCACACTGACTGGCAGGGACCACCAGCCTGAGGGTGACTGGGGGTCTACTGGCAGCTGTGCTATTGGTCATAGAGCTGCTAATATCCTAGAAAATAAGGGACAACATCATGTCATGATCCAGCATCCACAAACATCCCCCATAAAACATCTACTTCTGCAAAGGAAAACACCTACAAAACTTCCTCAAAATAAGCACTAAATCACTTTCATTCACCCTGGGAAAGTATTTTGGAAATTAAATTTACTATTCACAGACAACATTAAAGTCAAAATTAAATCAAGTACATTAAAGAGAAAAGCAAAGTAAGACAATCCTGAATTCAAATAACCAATTCTTTAAAAACTAGAAGGATTATATACTTCCGCGTATAATTTTGATTAGTATTTTTTTTTAAAAGATTTATTTATTTATGCATACAAGCACTGGGGTACAGGCCAGAGGTGTAGGGGGGTGAGAGGATTCACCACAGAGAGCAGGGAGCAGAACAGGCAGATCAACAGAAGTACACTGCTGAGGGGAGCAGTGGGCACAGCAGGAGAGGTCTGCCACACCATGTGGGTCCCTCCCCTGGCCGGCAGTGGCTGCGATTTGCTTCGTAGTGCGTTGCTTAACCCACTGCGCCACCAGGGGAGGCCCTAATTTTGATTAGTATTATTACCACCATACAGACAGTGAAACTGCCTTTATCAAATCCCAACATTTGTAGATTTAAAACTAGAACTGCACTTGCTCCAAAGCCCAGTCTCTTCCCTAAACCATATAATCCATGCAAATGTCATGGTTCCAACCTAAATTTTGTCTTCTGAAAACTAAGCAGCTTAAAACTACTTCTAGACCTAACCCCTAAGTAGTATGCAGACCGGGCAACTACTTAAACATAAACCCCAAACTCAAGGATATGTTTCTTATTTGGTTAAAGAATTAACTGTAGGATTTTCTGCAATGTTTTAGAAGTTACAAGCTCTGAATTAACAAGGTCTTGCCAATCAAAAGGTAACATTTCTGATTTTGGATAGTCACACATTAAATATCCAGTTTGACCATTAAAAAAAGCCATCAAGAAGCCACCACCAGCTTTCCTATGATTATAGTGTCAATTCCAAGACTAAGAGCATTACTGCAAGAGTGGGGAGAAGGCTAGAGACTGTACAAACTGGACACTTAGGGCAGTGACTGTTCATTGATCTTTTAAGTAATTTGTTAAAAAGTTATTAATTCTTAAAAACTGTATATAGGGTTGCAAGATATATGTATTTATGGAGTATTTTAAGTGTTTATCAGACCCTTAACAGAAACCTCTTGTTGGCACAAGAGGTTAAGTCTCAGCACTATCAAGCTACTGCAACATGAATTCGATTCCCAGCCAAGGAGCTGACCCTCATTGCAAAGCAGACTTCTGTCTCACCCACTGCTCCCCACTCTGTCTCTGCTGAAACCTCTTACACTCCCCCCACCACACCTCTGGCCTACACACCAATTCTTAAATGCATAAATAAAATTTTAAACAGTAATAATTCACTAAAGTATGAACTAGGAGACAAAGTTTACCAACACAATGGTTGCATACCTTCAAAACTGTTGGTTGAATTAAAACACAAATGCTTTATATATTTAGTCTCAAGTGTCACATCATTTGTTTTTAATGATTCAACTGACTCAATGATCAAACTTGGGGGCTGATGAAGGAGAGCAAAGAACCCATTTACAGATTCTTACGGTCCTATGTTCTCCTTGAATTAAAAAAAGCTCTCAGAAAA
Source organism: Galemys pyrenaicus (assembly GCA_019455555.1). Classification (NCBI taxonomy): domain Eukaryota; kingdom Metazoa; phylum Chordata; class Mammalia; order Eulipotyphla; family Talpidae; genus Galemys; species Galemys pyrenaicus. The sequence continues at coordinate 1,024,224 of JAGFMF010011636.1, forward strand.
ACCACTAAGCTATCTAGAGGCACTTAAAAATGAGTGTGGGATGAGTAAGTTAGGGTAAACAACAAACCTCTTCCAGTTTGTCAATGATCATAGCAAAGGCTTTGAAGATGGCATTAGTGGGTCCAGCCAAAGTGATAATTCTCTCAGGACAATTTCCTTCTGAGATGTTGATACGTGCACCACTCTGTATAAAGAACAGAGCCAAAAAGGTTAAATAGACAAAAAGATGTGAGCATACAAACACTGTATAGAATACATTGCCGTCTAAAGATGTGCAAGGCACTGCCAACAAAGCAATGTCAGCATCATTTCAAACACTGCTCCATGTTTGTTCTCAGACTACAGAAACTCCCAGTAGTCTCAACACACTGTCGTAAACAAATAATCAAGATAGATAAATACCAGTTTCTCCTTTTCACCTATTGAGACTTTCTCCTCCTTTCCAATCATTCAACAAAATATTTGCTTGCTCTTAAAGGTTTTTAACTTTCCAAGGCAACTGTATCCAGGACCCATAACTCACCTCTTCTCGCATCTTCTTAACTGATTCTCCTTTCTGTAAGAGGAAAAACCAAGTGTTAGCGCCAACTGCTATTTCAACCCAAAGTAACTAGACAGTAATTAGAGTTGAAGTGAAACCATCTCACCTTTCCGATGATACTGCCAACTTCCTGCAATGGAGAAAACTAGTGTCAAATAAGGAGAAAACTCAAAGTGTTCCATCATCATGAAAAGGAATTCTTAACCATCCAAAGCAACTGATAAACTAAGATTTATTAGAAAGAGTGGGTATGTTCATTCATTCTTCTTTGCTTAAAATATAAGTGAAGGAATTTTAAAGGGATGATGCAGAATTGATTAAATGCTATCTCTGCACTTTATATAAATCACTATTTAAAATCGCAAATCTATCACCTCCCTTGAGTTTGTTTAGGGAAAACCTATCCATTATAAGCTGTAACAACCCCTATGAAAAAACCGTATCATCCAGAAATGAGTCTTTGGCTCTAGCCTCCATTTAAGCCCTTCCTAGTAAAGTCTGTCCATTTTCCCACTAGTTTTCCATGTGTTAGAGAAGACTGCTAAAAGCCAGATACCCCACAGTGCGACTCTGATGATCTGATGCGCTCCTCCAAGATACATGCCCTCTCTTCCTGGCCTCTCCCCTAGCAGTTACTATGACCCAATTTCCCAAGCTAGTGCATACCTTTCCATGCATAAGTAGCCGGATGGTGAGAGTGACATTTAATCCACCTTCAATCACACCGGTGTCCATGTCGAGCAGTATTCTGGGGAGCTGGACTTTGAGTGGTCAAGTCTTTGGTCACTGGTGGGGGTGAAAGCCAAGAACTGAAATGCAAACATAACCAAAATCAGGAAGAAAATAGGAGTAATATTTCTCAAAAGTTATTTCCACTATTATCAATGTTTTCTAACTGACTTCTTTCCTCAAATGGCAGCCTGTTAGTTGGCAGGTTTGCACACATCCACCAAAAATGCATGAAACATCATTTACAGCTCAGGTTCTGTTACAGAAAATGGAAGATTTTCCAGTCTGCTCTCATTAATGGTAGGGTTTCGCTGACTCTCAGGATGAAAAAGATTCTTTCAATTGGCAATGATTTTAAGGAACTGCTGAAAGTGCACCAACTATCCTTCAGCAGAATATGCCTCAACAGGATGAACACCTGGAAATCAGGAGGCAAAACTCAAATCAACTACAGTGAGGTCAGCTAGGTAGCATCTCAGGTTGAAAAAACACATCAATTTCCTTTCTGATAATTTCTAAGTAAATAAAGTAAGCTGTATCTCACACTAAAATTTCAAATGTTGACAGATCGCACCAAATAATTTTGCAAAAGTTAATTAAATCAACAATCTCATTCAAAAATACATTATCTGAAATGCCTCCATGAAGGCTTGGGGAATATTGCCTTTTAGGGAATGACTCAATACATTATGTACAACCTGCGTCTGTCTATTCCGTCTCACCAACCCAATTTGATATTTGAAAAAGTCCATTTCTGTATATTAATAACCTTTGTTACCATTCTTTACTTCAAGTCGGTTAAAGCTTAAATTTTCTTCCAAAGAAAACAATAAAAATGAAACTTATTGCTAAAAACTTATTGTGTAGTTGTTTTAAGCAAAAGCAATCAGTCTTTTTCTACCTTGGAGGCCTGGCCCCTCCATCTAACCTCTGAAATGTCCCTTTAACAATTCTGTTTTAGAATAACGGAGAAAATAAAGGAGAATTTGTTTCTGGATATCTATCGCACCCACAATGCCTCTTTAGGAACTAACGGTGTTAACTTCAAAAAGTATCTCTCCAAAGCTGTTATATTTCACCAGTAACATTTTTAGTATCCATCCCTTCAAAATTGAGCATCAACTACGCTAGTTTTTCCCTTTCACAAAACCGGCCAGTTTTTAACTGCTCCAACACAAAACCCATTCCCTAAATATTTTTAAAGTATTTACACAGCCGCCAGACTATTCTGTATATGGCAAGTTGCCCTGTGGCTACCTGGAGGCGCCATTATTTAAAAGATGGGCTTTGCATCCCCAAAGCACCTCATTCCCCCATTTTCAGAATATAATTAATCGCTGGCAAGATCCCAGAATTCAACACTTTTCACGCATGGAAAAACAACAGTGTTAGTGGGGGATGGGAACGAGAGTTAGGTCAGTAAGAATGACTTTAATAGATACGGTAAAAATCTGGCAGTTTAATTCTTTGTCGCCATTCAAACGTTAACAGAAAGCACTTCACAAATGAAGTTCGAAAGATACAGAAAATTTAAAACCTATTTGAAATCATTTCTTTGTAAAGTTGCAATTCCAAATCATCCAAGAATCCCTGTCATATTTCTCTCCTGACTAGGTCAATAAGCGTACCCAAACCCAGTAATCCAGCTGTTAATCCTGCAGTCCATTACCCCTTCTCCTATAAATAGCTCGGTCTGTGTCTATATATCGGCAGGCATTTTGTAATTTCAAAATTCGTTACCCCGTGAGAACGTCCTGAATAACTCCTTAAATGGGAGCCCGCCTACCCATTCTTTAACTGCGCAGCGCCCCTCCCCTCGGTCATCCAAGCATTTTCCACTTAAAAAATGCTTCCACCCCCCCCTCCAGTCCCTCGACTAGGAAAGGGGGGGGGAAAAATAAACCGTTCGGTCGGGGGGGGGCGCTGCGATCCAGGGGGAGGGGCCGGACTAGTAGCGCCTCCTCGTGTGGCTGCGCCAGCGCCTGACCCCCGCGGGGAGCCGCGCTCACCCGCCCGGCCAGCTAGCCGGCCATAGCCTCCCCCACCCCCCTCAACCAACAAATCCACCGCCGCCCCCCCTACCGCGCGCGCGCCCTCCACGACTCCTGCGCAGCCGCCACCGGGAAAGGCGGGGGGGGGAGGGGGAGAGGCCTTGCGTGAGGCCTACTAGGCCGCGCCAGAGCCGGGGCCTCGCGTGAATGGCCGGCCAGGCATAGTAAGGAGATAGGCGCTCACGCGGGACTACGCGAGGCCGGGGCTCGCGACAAGGAACGAAGCCCGCTAAGAAAGATGGCAAGAGTAGAGAGAGATATAGTCGGGGGCGGAGGGAGAATTTTGAAGCTTACCTGCAGGCGCGAGGCGACTGAGGGGAAAAGGGGAGCGGGCGGGAAGGGGAAGGGCGGGAGGCCGGGGGCGGAACAATAGGGGCGGGCGGGAAGGCGAGGGGGGCCCCGCGGGCGGGCGGAGGAGGAAGGGGGGGTGGAGGAGGAGGAGGAGGAAAGGGGAAAGAGACCCCGGGGCGGGTGGAGGGCGGCGGAGGGCGGGCGGGCGGGCGGAGGGCGGGCGGGCGGGAGAGGGCGCAGGCTGCGGCTGCTCCGGCTGCTGCCTCTGCTGGTCTGGGAGGGGGACGGGGCGGAGCGGCCCGCTTTCAACCCCGCGCACCCTCCGACCCCGGAAGCGCTAACCGCCCCGGGGACCGGCGAGGCGACTGCGTCGTCCAAACCTTCCCCACGCAATGCAGATGGCCTCCCAACAGCCTAGAGCGGCTCCGTGGGCAGCATCGGCACCAGCGAGATAACAGCTGGTAACAGATGGCGAGATGTGGGAGAGAGCGGCCGAGTGGGGGGAGGGAAGAAACTAGTGGCCCCTAGCGGCTGGTTGGAAAGCCCAGGCGTAAATACGGAGAGAGTTGGCCGTCGCCATGGATAAAGAAAGAGACCAGAGGAAAAGGGATGGGTGAGGAGAGAATAAGGGTAGACAGAATAAACAGAAATCTATAGTGATTAATAAAACACCAAACCACCATAAATTTGCCACACTGAAGGTAACTTTTACATCAACATCTTGCTCAGAAAATTGATAATTAGATGGAGTTAGGCATTTACACTTTTTAGGAAGAACTGTAGTTGTAGTTCATCCTTAGTGGATAAGGAAAATTGTTTTTCTTTTTGAAGAGTTTTAGCAAATAAATGTAGAAAGAAAATATATAATGAAAGAGTTAAGAAAACTGATCTACAACGTAAAAAGAAATAACTCAGGAAATATCTGTCATCAAAATTTTAAGGGAAAGATTGTTTGGTAATAGGATATTATTAATTTCACCAGATTATTTGCAAATCGCACAGGAGAACAAACAAAAAACAAAACTTAAAATGGAGAGATCTAATAGTTACCATCTTACCCAAATAATCAAACATTGCATTACTAATAGCAGCACAACTTTGACAGGTGGTCCTAGATGAGATGCAATTAAGTATATAATATCATTTTTAAAGTATTTTTTGTTAGAAGTATTTCCTCTTTAACCCCACCTTCTAAACGAATTTGCAATTACAGGAAGTTTACAATAGATAAAGGAACAAGTTAAATCCATCACATAACAAGGAGATAATCAGGAAATCCAGAATGTGGGATATTCTATAAGTAAACTAGACTGGTCTCTTTAAAAAGGCAATGTACTTGAAAAGAAGGAAGCAGAGGAAATCTTTAGAAGGCAGTAACAATAAAATGTAATGTGTGGGCCTTGTTTGGTTCCCAGTTTTTAAAATATAAGAAAGTGTGGGAACAACTGAGGAAATTCAAACATGAACTGAATATTAACTTATTAAATAATAGTGTCAATTTTCTTAAGTGTAGTAGTGGAATTGTAGTTATGTAGGAAAAATGCCATGAAATTTTAAGGGTGAGAGGTCCTAATGTATGCAACAACTTTTAAATGACTCACATAGATATTATGAATAAAGAAACAGTAATCAGCTGCAAACAGGTTAACAGCTGTTGAGTACAGATGGTAGCTTTAGGTTGATCACTGTATTATTCTTTAAAATTTTTAAAAATCTTTATGATAAAAATTGGAAAAATATGGTAAATGGAACAAGACTAGCAAGATATTGATAATTAGTGAAGCTAGTTGATGGGGATATGAGAGTTCATTAGACTGATTTTTCTACTCTTATGTACAGCTGTAAATTTCCACCTTAAAGCTTTTTTTAAAAAAAGAGCTCTGGCAGAGAATAAGACAAAATGAGAAAGCAAATACAGGGCCATTATTGAACTTCAAGCCCTTTGGGTGTTAGTTGTGGCCTTAATATTGGTCAGGTTTTTTTGGAAAACTCCCTCAATTCAGTGGAGTCATTCGAAGAGGAAAGACCTCTGAAGTAGAAAATAACAGCTTCTGCCTTTCCTTCACCTCTCCCCCCCCCCCAATATTATTATTAGAAATAATACGAGACAGAAATTTTAAAAGTCTGTAATTTGGCAAGGGACACACAAAATACTGGAAAAAAAGTAAGAAATTCCAGAAATAGGGCCTCTCTGGTGGCCTACGGGTTAAGTCTCAGTGCTATCACCTCTACAGACTGAGTTCCATCCCCAGCTGGCCAGAGAGCTGACCCACATGGCACAGCTGACCTCTCCTGTCTTGCCCGCTTCTCCCCTCAGCAGTGAATTTCAGTAAATCTGCCTGCTGTGCTCCACATTTTGTCTCTGGTGAATCCTCTCACATCCTGTAATTCTGGCCTGCACCCCAATTCTTCTATGCATAAATAAATGTTTAAAAACTTTACAAATAAATAAACTTAAAAAAAAAAAAAAAGAGGGCCTCCCTGGTGGCGCAGTGGGTTAAGCAACAACCTATGAAGCAGACCGCAGCCACTGCAGCACGAGTTCGATCCCTGCTGCCGGCCAGGGAGGGGA
>JAGFMF010011636.1:1030787-1044204 GCA_019455555.1 Galemys pyrenaicus
ACTTCTGTTGGTCTGCCTGTTCTGCTCCCCACTCTCTGTGGTGAATCCTCTCACCCCCCACACCTCTGGCCTGTACCCCAGTGCTTGTATGCATAAATAGATAAATCTTTAAAAAAAAATTAAAATTGCTAAAATAACATAACTCTCCATTCACATGGCTTCTATTAGGGTTTTGGAAGCAAAAAACAAGATGCAGGGCCTCCCTGGTGGCGCAGTGGGTTGAGCACTGCACTATGAAGCATCCACAACACAGCAGCGCAAGTTCGATCCTGACCAGGGCGGGGACCTCTCCTGCCTTGTCCACTGCTGCCCTCAGCAATGTATTTCAGTCAATCTGCCTGTTCTGCTCTCCGCTCTGTCTCTGGTGAATCCTCTCACCTCCCGTAATTCTGGCCCGTACCCCAGCTCTTGTATGCATAAATAAATAAATCTTAAAAAAAAATAGGATGCACCTAATAGCAATATCTTACCACTTATGAATCAATAAATTCTCTAGTCAAGAGCGTGTACTTGCCTATGGCCACAAAACAATCTTTGGAGATGATTCCAAATGGCAGTAAACTAGATAAAAATTCACCCCATGACTGGTAGTCCCCAATGTGTATGTTGTATTTTTTGTTGATTTGTATTTTGTTTTAATTTTTATTAATTATCAATAAATTATTTATCAAGAAAAAGAGTCCCTTAGCCCAAGTATTTATGTTCCATCATTCAGAAACCCAGGTCAGTGACAAATTTCCATGGAAGACAACCCAAAGAAATTCTTTACATTCCAAAATCTCTTCACACTCTGAAAGATACCAGCCTTCCTCGTCTCTTCAAAAATCCTACATGGAGTTATTGTGTTTGCAGAAACCTGCATATGCTTTACTTCTTGGTGCAGCCACAGGAAACATAGAAAGCTGCAACACCTGGGGATACAATCAGTGCTCCAACAAATGAGACTCTTGATCAGAAGGCCACGCGTCTAAGGTTTCATGAAAGCATCAGAAGTCATGCTTTGGCAGTTGTTTCCCTTGACACCAACATCCTTCTAGACCAAAGAGAAATGGGTAGTTCTCCTTCATATATATATATATATATATATATATATATATATATATATATATATATATATCACGGGTNTACATATATATATATATATATATATATATATATATATATATATATATATATATATCACGGGTTTCCTATCCTTTCCAGTCTCGATTGGTAGGAACTATACTTTGTTTTTCAGTAAGAAGAGAATGGAAGAATCCCACATCCTCTCATGGACACAGAACTACCATCATTAGTGTCTCATACTGATGCACAAAACAGGACACAAACACATCGCTCTCAGAAGCCAAACAAGTAATGTAATTGAAAGAAGCTGGTCTAAAGAAAAGCAACAGGAAGCTGAAAAATACAAACAGAAGACTAGAGTACAGGACCACCTATAAGGAATGCCCTCTACTCAGAGCCAAGATTTCTGCCTTCAGGAATATGGGCCCACTGTTACTATGGTATCCAGCTTGAAATCTGAATCTTTACTGAAAATGGTTGCTATTTAGTATGGAGAGGTCCCTCCAAAAAAAATAAACTCTTCAGGCCTCCCTGGTGGCGCAGTGGGTTAAGCAACACACTACGAAGCAAACCGCAGCCACTGCAGCACAAGTTCAATCCCTGCTGCCGGCCAGGGAGGGGACCCACATGGTGCAGCAGACCTCTCCTGCTGTGCCCGCTGCATTGATCTGCCTGTTCTGCTCCCCACTCTCTGTGGTGGATCCTCTCACCCCCCCCCACAACTCTGGCCTGTACCCCATTGCTTGTATGCATAAATAAATAAATCTTTTTAAAAAAAAAGAAAAAAAATAAACTCTTCTAGTCAGGTATAGAAATAGGCATCCAATTTTTCAACCTCCAGCAAAGTTATATGCACCAAAATGTTCACTGCAGCTTAAAGTTAAATGTATGGTGAGACTGGAAACCACTTAAAATTCTGATAATAAAAGACTGAATAAGTGCTGTTAAAACAATGTTACACACCCACACTGATATGGCATCAACTCCAAGACAGATGGTTAAAAGAGAAAACAGGGCCTCCCTGGTGGTGCAGTGGGTTAAGCAACCCACTGTGAAGCAAACCACAGCCACTGCTGCACGAGTTTGATCCCTACCATGTAGCAGACCTCTCCTGCCTCGCCCGCTGCTGCCCTCGGCAGTGTGTTTCAGTCAGGCTGCCTGTTCTGCTTCCTGCTCTGTCTGGTGAATCCTCTCACCACCCTGAACTCTGGCCTGTACCCCAGCTCTTGTATGTATAAATAAATAAATCTTTAAAAAAAGAGAGAGAGAAAGAGAGAAAACAAACATTAGGCCCTAAAGAAGGCCCTTAACATGCTCCCATCTAATTATAATGTGGGGGTAGGGGACAATAGGAACAATGTGAACTGGAAATTAAAAAAAAACTTGCTGCGTCCTCCCTGGTGGCACGTTAAAGACACAGCACTATCAAGCTATCTCTAGCCACTGTCAAACACAAGTTCTGATCCAGCCAGGGAGCTGACCCACATGGCACAGCAGACCTCTCCTATCTAGCCCATTGTTCCCTTCAGCAGTATATTTCATTAGGTCTGCCTGTCTGTTCCCCACTCTGTTTCTGATGAATCTTCTCACCTACCCCCACCTCTGGCCTGTACCCCAATTCTTGTATGTATAAATAAATAAATCTTAAAAAAAAAAAAGGACTTGCTATGCACAGACTAGCTCTAGGAGTTTACGAAATATGATAGTTATAGGCCTCCCTGGTGGCTCAAGATGTTGAGACTCCACTACGAAGCTATTGGCAGCCACTGAAGCACCAGTTCAATCCCAGCCAGGAAAGTGACTCACATGGGGCAGCAGACCTCTCCTGTCTCACCTGCTGCTCCCCTCTGCAGTGGATTTCAGTGCATCTGCCTGTTCTGCTCCCCACTCTGTCTGGTGAATCCTCTCACATCCTATAACTCTGGCCTGCATCCCAGCTCTTGTATGCATAAATAAATAAATATTTTTTTTTTAAAAAATGAGAATATGGTAGTTGTGGTTGCCCTTGGGGAAAAAGCTAGAAATCTAAGTTGAGAGGATAATCTTACTTTTCAATGAATATCCTATTAAAAAATTTCCCAAGTATATGCTTTATTTTTAGCTCTTTGAAAGGTTAAGACACTTTTGAGAAACAAGATAACAATAGCAAAGTGCTCTGCATGTGACTTAGAAATACCTGGAAATACCTGGAAGGGGAGATGTGGTCTCCATACTAGGGGTGGAAAAGAAGGGGGGTCACTGAATTTTCTCCCTAATGATTTCCTCTCTAGCCCTCTTTTTGGATTATCTCCCCATAATTCTGTTTTGTTAATCAACACCTGTTTCTCTTCACTTCACAATTTGCTGATACCCACATCTTCCTTCTCCTGGTAAAGGAAAAGCTGATGAATAAATGAAAAGAGAGAGTAACTAGGAGAAACAACAACATTAAAATGGCTCTCAAACCCAGGACATTGGAAAATCAGGCCTTGGTCTTGGATTTCCTAATAAAATTAGAAACTACCTCTAACATATCAGAACACCAGAAGACTTTCTTCATATAAGTAACCCAAGGGACAAGTCATAGATGCAATACAGCCAAGTAAAGACATACCAGCTCTACACTCAATCTTCAAGTCCTGTGGTCTCCACCTCAGAGCACCTCTGAAGTCCACACCTCTCTCTAGCCCTGTTTCCTGCAGTCAGGCTCGTACATGGTAACTTAGGCTCAGAAATTACTGAACTAGGCCTCTCTGGTGGCATAATGGGTTAAGCACCACGCTATGAAGCAAACTGCAGCCCCTATAGAATGAGTTTAATCCCTATGGCCAGCCAGGGAGGTGACCCACGTGGCGCGGCAGACCTCTCCTGTCTTGCCCACTGCTCCCCTCAGCAGTATATTTCAGTCAGTCCACCTGTTCTGCTCCCCATGCTGTCTCTGGTGAATCCTCTCACCCCTGTACCTCTAGCCTATAACCTAACTCTTATGTGTAAATAAATAAATATTTTTTTTAAAAAAAGAAATTACTCAACTTTTACCCTACACCTTTAGACAACATTATGCCTCTGTGAAACTGCTTCTTCTGCCTGGAATCCTTGGGTTAAGACCACAGACTCCAGAGCCAGACTGCCTGCATTCAAATCCTGACTGAACCACTTACTACAATGTTACCTTGGGGAGTTATTTAACCACTTAACATCTACAAAGGTGAATATCGGTACCTACCTTGTAGAGTTGCTGTGAAGATTATACCAGTTATAAACATAAAGGAGTCGGGCCCGCCCTGGTGGTGCAGTGGGTTAAGCAACGCACTATGAAGCAAACCGGAGCCACTGCAGCACAAGTTCAATCCCTGCCTCCTGCCAGGGAGGGGACCCACATGGCGTAGCAGACCTCTCCTGTTGTGCCCGCTGCTCCTCTCAGCAGTGTGTTTCTGTCAATCTGCCTGTTCTGTGTCCTGCTCTGCCTGGTGGATTCTCTCACCCTCCCATACCTCTGGCCTGTACCCCAGCTCTTGTATGCATAAATAAATACATCTTTAAAAAAAAATAAACATAAAGGATTCAATCCCTTGCACATATTAAATGTTCAATATTTGTGATATTATTTATCCACTGGTTTTATCAATTCCTACTGGTCCTGAGGCCAATCCAGACCTAGCTAGGCATATTGAGTGCCACTATCACTCCTTCTTTGGTATCCCACTACCTGTTCCAAGTCTCTACTGTGGTTCTTTTTGCTGTAATATAGTAACCATATCACATGATCATTGGCTCTGGTAGATCTTGTAGATCCTCGAAGGACAGGGACTGTCTAACTCATTTTTGTAGCTTTAGCACCCAGAAAATATTTCTGAATAAACAATTTTCTAGGAACTCAATCTAGCTTAGCTGAGATACTTGTGATTCCCAAACACACTGTAGAGTTTTATGACTCTACACCTAAGCACATCTCCTTTCCCAGCTTCTCTCTGTCATTCACTTGGTAAATCTTTCATTTTTTCTACTCATACTTTTAACATTTAAAGCCCAAGAGGTAGCTGAAAAGTCACTTTTCCTGAGAAGTCACCTTCCATTTCCTCCCAGCAAGTTATTTCTAGACATATTTTTTAGCAGCTTAAAATGGCATTTTATAACTTCTATATTAATTAATTCTCCTAGATGCCTTTTTACTCTACTCAACAGATCTTCGAGGACATAATATGTAGTACTGTCCAGGGCATTAGTAAAACCAGGGCTTCTCTATCCTAGCTGTACAGCAGAATCATCTACATAGTTTCTTTAAAACATTGATTTATAGGGCCCCATCCTTTTTTTAAAAATTTATTTATTTATGTGTATAAGAGCTGGGGTACAGGCCAGAGTCCAGGGTGGTGAGAGAATTCACCAGAGACAGAGTGGGGATATAGGGTCCCAGCCTTAACGAGTCTTATTTAGTACATGTGGAGCAAAGCTTTAAATTACTATTGCTGATGGACAGTCAGGGTTGAGAACCTTTGTAGCAAATAAAATGACCTACATTAAGGACTTATAACAATTCATCGAAGGGAAGACAGTAAATATTTACTCCACTTAGCCTGACCAAATTCTGAAGGTTCACTCCACTTAAGAAACAAATGGACAGTGAGTCCAAGGATACTCTGGTTCCTTACTATAAATGAATTCACTTTAAAGGGTCTGTAGAAGAACAACAAAAAATAGTTGAATGTGCTGGGTCCAACCAGTAACGGCACACAGGTGACGAGAGACCAGAAGAAACACCTTTATTTGGACTAAGAGGAGAGGAGGACCTGAGATTGGGTTCCAAAATGGCAATCAAAGTTCATCAACCGGGGCCTCCCTGGTGGCGCAGTGGGTTAAAGCAACGCACTATGAAGCAAACCGCAACCACTGCAGCATGAGTTCGATCCCTGCCGCCAGCCAGGAGGGGACCCACATGGCGCGGCAGACCTCTCCTGCTGTGCCCGCTGCTCCCCTCAGCAGTGTACTTCTGTTGATCTGCCTGTTCTGCTTCCTGCTCTCTGTGGTGAATCCTCTCACCCCCCACACCTCTGGCCTGTACCCCAGTGCTTGTATGCATAAATAAATAAATCTTTAAAAAAAAAAAATAGTGTCAAAGTTCATCAACCAAAAGGACTCCACTTCCCAGCAGACTTGCAATCAATAAAAGGCCTCTGGAAAATGAGTTTGTCACTAAATCACAAGTGAACCACCATTATAAAAGAGAACATGTTAATTTTGTTCAACATAATTAAGTTTCCACAACATCTCCACCACAAGAATTAAAAAAGAAAGTAAAAAAAAAAAAAATCACATTTTACAGATCCTAGAATCATCTTCAGCATTTTCTCAAAGGTCTCACCACTGTCACAAGAGTCTTTGCTAAACTCATCAGTTGTAAGTTCTAACCAAGCAGTAACAAGATGGTCTCTGCTAGTCCATGGCAATTCTTTCTCAGTGATCCCTATCTAATTGTGACTGCAGCAGAGGGAGGCTCAGATGGTGGTGGTGGGAGAGGTCAGGGAGGACACAAGAGTTAATTTCCCCCAGTACAAGATGGTATCTGAAGCTTGATGGGAGAGCAGAACTGGAGAAACTTGAGGGAAGGGTCCAGCCCCTTTATTCAGTCTGAGTCACTGCTGGAAGAGGAGGAGGAGGAGGAGGAACGCTGCAAGGGGAAAAGGGAGAGGAGATAGCATCAGATCCAAATGACCTCTGATCACTCCAAGGGCCATTCTTTGGTGCCCTCTCCCTCCACCCAAGTAACCCTTGCTCCCTAATAAGGTCAGGTGTCTTGAACTAGGACCATCTTAAACAGCAAAAGCAAGGATTTCCTACGGCACCATCCTAGATCATTGCAGGAAGTTTAACATAGAGCATCTGGAGCAAGTTCCCAACTTTCTTTACCTGCCAATGCCTAGGCAAGGAATAAATTGTAGGCCCAAATAGAGTACAGTGCTAGGAAACAGCTGCTACCTTATAAATGCTTATTGATTAGCTGCATGAAGAACTCCCAGTGGCTAACAATCTAAGAGAAGTGAGTAGTAACAGCAGCTGTGTGTACATTTATCTCCACCCTTTCCTAAGCCCCAACTGGGATGGGGAAAGGAAGGTGGGAGAGAAAGCTGAGTGAATCCTAGCCTAAGTTCATTATTCATAGTCCTACAACTGGGATTAAAAATATTTTTTATTCTTTCTAGGGTAATTTCTCCTTAGAGAAATTCAATCTCACCTTTGCTTTTCCTCAGACTTTTGCCAAAGACCCAGATTCAGGAATGAGCCCAAAGTCAAGAGACAAACACTAGGCAGTAAAATATAAATTAAGTCCTCCTCAGGATTTAGGTTGGTTCAATTCTTCCATATTAGGCCTAAGAGCTACTTCTTTTACCCTTCCTAATTAACATTCCTTTAGAATGAAGAGACTTAGCCTTGGGGCTGAATTGAGGCTTGAAATCAGGGTTTTATTTGAGGCTAAGAGTCACTGACTGCTCTTGTCCTCAGTTTCCCTTTTGGGTGGTAGAACAAAAAGGCTCACGTAATTAATAACAACCTGAGAACACTGGAAGAGAGAAAAGGTCTCTAGAAGTAGGGCCATATTATTAACTATTAATAATTATACAAGGCTTTGCTTTGTGAAAGGACTGACCCTATTAATTACCATTTTGACCACCTCAATGGGTGGGTGTGTCTTACTTGCTAAAATATTTGTGGCAGGGGTGGGGGTGTGCAAGAGTTCTGGGACAGAAAAAGGCAGACAGGATGGGCTTTTGATTCTGATATCTAGTCAAGCTCAGTCTAGCCCCTCCCAGACAAAAGGCTCAATTAACTTAATATCTCTTGTCAAGATTATAAGTTTCTTCCCAATAGGAACCCTTTACAAAGAGGAAGAACCAGGGGTTCTCCCTGGTAGTGCAGGGATTAAAGTCTCAGCACTATCAAGCATGAGTTCAATGCCCCACTAAGAAGCTGACCCACTTGGTGCAGCAGACCTCTCCTGTCTCACCCACTGTGCCTGTTCTGCTCCACACTGTCTCTGGTGACCACTACCCCACCACCACCCACACCTCTGGCCTACAACCCAGTTCTTGTATGCAAGATTTTCAAGATTTATTTATGCATACAAGAACTGGGATACCAGCCAGAGGCATGTGTGTGGGGGAGAGAGTTCACCAGACAGAGTGGGGAGCAGAACAGGCAGACTGACTGAAGTACACTGCTGAGGGGAGCAGTGGGCGAGGCAAGAGATGTCTGCTGTGCCATGTGGGTTCCCTCACTGGTTGGGGATCAAACTCATGCTGCAGTGGCCGCGGATGCTTCATAGTGCAGTACTTAATTCTTGTGCCACCAGGGAGGCCCAAAAATAAACTTTTTTTAAAAGGAAGAACCAGAGCAACATAATGTTCTCAGGCTACAGATACCCCAACACACACACACACACAGAGGCACCAGGAGGTACTGACCTTGCCATGTTTGTGGTGTTTGTGCATCTTTTTATGAGCTTTCTTCATTTTCTTCTTCATCTTCTTATCCATTTCTTTTCCTGGTTTTACCATGCCCGGAGCCAAGGGATTCACAAGAGGCATGCCAGGGGCAGATGGTGGGTATGGAGGGGGATAGGGACCTTGGGGTTGGCATCCTGGATACCCTGGTTGTGGCACAGGATAAGGGGCCCCACCTGGGGGGAAAGCTGGATTCCCCTGGGGAGCTCCTGGGGGAGTGGGAAAGGGGCATTGAGGAAAGGCAGGATTGACAGTTGGTGGATGAGCAGGATTGGAACCTCCTGGGTACCCCACATTAGTGGGATATGGATTTGGTCCTGGTTGTCCTGGTGGAAGAAGCAAAAATAAATGAAAATTAGAACTCCCATGGAAGAGAGGAAGGAGAATGGAGGGTAGGAGAGAGGAACCTGCGTAGGCAAGACAGAAGATAATGTCCCTGGGAGGGCTAGAGAGAGAGGCAGGGAGTGAACTCTGAGGACAGATGACAGCATTGGTCAGCTGTCATCTAAGGGCTGTTTTGGTGGGAAGGGAGAAGTAGTTGAACACACAGAAACTTCCTGTTGTGGGGCCGTCTGAAAAGGGGGTGGGGCGAGGGAAGAGATTCCCCAAAACACCTACCTGCGTTGGGATTCCACATATTCAGGGGCTCCCTGCAACCTGAGGAGAGAGAAAGAAGGCAGAGAGCTGACAGTCAGAGGTAGGAAGGGAGTTAAGAGACCCAGGCCAAGCTCAAAGCCTCCCGCACCCAGTAGGCTCTTAGAGAACCGCCACGACCGCCACCTCAGAGGTTTCTTTCCACTCTTTCCTTCGTCCTCGGTACCTTATTTCTAGTTTCCTAACCACAGGCGCCTAGCTCCCGGACTCTTCTCTCTTTCCAGAACCTGTGGTCGCAGCTGGAGTCTCTGGCTCCTCTAACTTCATCACTTCGTCCCTTTCCCTGTGACTGAATCCGTAGCTTAACCACCCCACAAGCCACGGAAGCATCTTAAACAAATGTAACCGGTAGGACGCCCACCCAGGCTAAAAGGACAGCCTCCTGGCGAAGCGAGAGAGGGGACTCAGAAAAGACCCTCAAAACGCTTAAACACTAGGCAGACACACACACCCCCTTGCCCATTAAATAGGTCAAAGGAGTTCCTGGCTCCCAGCTGCGAAAGGACCCCTTACTCAGGAATGTAGAAAGAAGGAAATTGGGGGCTCCAGATGCCCGGTCACCTTTATATCCCAGCCTGGGCTTGACGCGTCCTTCTCAGTCTCAGCTCGGACTTCCTGGTCACCCCTAACACAGCTTCAGCACCCGCCTCTGCTGTCACCTAATTGGCAACTATGGAGTCATTCCGCGTTATGATTGGAGAACGCACACGACGATCATGCCCGCCCTGGCTGAGTTTGAGGTGTACGATTGCCCCGGGGCGGAGCGGGGTTCTGGAGGGCCAGGTGGGTGGGGCGGACTTGGCAGGTATTCCTGGGGCGCGGAAATTCCTGGGGCGAGGCTGGTAGGGACTGGCTAAGAAAGGGCAGCGCCGGTTTCTGGTCAAAGTCCCAGATACGGCCAGAAGAAACTCAGTGCCTGCCCTTTAAGTCCTAGTCGTAAGTGCAGCAGCCTATGATGTGAATACATGGTGATAAGTGATGTCACACAGATACTGAGCTAAATAGGGAAGGGCGGGAGTTGCTTGCTGAGTCTCAGCCCCAAACTTTACTGTTTCCAGCTTCCTCCTAGTCCCAATGAAAATCACTTCCTCAAGATATATTCTTTTTTTTTTTTTTAAAGATTTATTTATGCATACAAGCACTGGGGTACAGGCCAGAGGTGTAGGGGGGTGAGAGGATTCACCACAGAGAGCGGGGAGCAGAACAGGCAGATCAACAGAAGTACACTGCTGAGGGGAGCAGCGGGCACAGCAGGAGAGGTCTGCCACACCATGTGGGTCCCCCCGCTGACCGGCAGCAGGGCTCGAACTCGTGCTGCAGTGGCTGCGATCTGCTTCGTAGTGCGTTGCTTAACCCACTGCGCCACCAGGGGAGGCCCCCTCAAGATATATTCTTGATGGAAATATAGAAATTTCCTAATCTCTTTCCTAGGATTCCTTATGTAAATTGCAGCGCTCTGTCGAACTGTATAAACCAAACACCAAGGGGGTCATTCTGGACGGCTCTAGACTTCACCTTTCCCACTTCCCATCCAGCCAGGGAACCACTCCCTTTTGTCCCGCAAACAAACCTGCAATCCCTCCACTACTCTCTTTCTTTCCTCCCAAACTACCATTCATCTCTCATCTGGATTACAGCAATGGCCTTTAAACAAACAAACAAAAACAATTAACAAGCTTGATTTAATGAACACACATAAAACCTTGCACCAAAAATTTAAATCTACACTCATTCTTCTTCTTCTTCTTTTTTTTAAGATTTATTTATTTATGCATATAAGCACTGGGGTACAGGCCAGAGGTGTGGGTGGTGAGAGGATCCACCAGAGAGAGAGTGGGGATCAGAACAAGCAGATCCACTGAAATACACTGCTGAGGGGAGCAGCAGGCGAGGCAGGAGAGGTCTGCTGTGCCATGTGGGTCACTTCCCCAGCCTGGGGGCAGGGATCAAACTCGTGCTTCACAGTGCATTGCTTAACCCACTGCGCCACCAGGGAGGCCCTACACTCATTCTTCTTAAGCATAGTTAGAATATTTATAAAAATGTCACATTTTAAGCCAAGCATGTCTCAACTAGTATAATTCAAATTTCAAAGAATTGTATGACTCCACCTTCTTTGACCCTAATGTAAAATATAGATGCAAAATTACATCTGGAAATTAAACAAGAAGTCTTCCAAATAACTCTGGGTCAAAGAATAAGCCATGGGCCTCCCTGGTGGCGCAGTGGGTTAAGCAACGCATTATGAAGCAAACCGCAGCCACTGCAGCACGAGTTAGATCCCTGCTGCTGGCCAGGGAGGGGACCCACATGGCGCAGCAGACCTCTCCTGCTGTGCCCGCTGCTCCCCTCAGCAGTGTGCTTCAGTTGATCTGCCTGTTCTGCTCCCCGCTCTGTCTGTGGTGAATCCTCTCACCCCCCACACCTCTAGCCTGTACCCCAGTGCTTATATGCATAAATAAAAAAATCTTTAAAAAAAAAAAAAAAGAATAAGCCATGATGGAAATTTAATAATTTGAACTAAGCCATAATGAAAACAATACATTCCAGTTTGTTTAAAGCATATTTTAAAAAAATGTAGGGCCTCCCTGGTGGCGCAAGTGGTTAGTGCAGCACTATGAAACTACCCTAAGCCACTGCAGCACAAATTCAATCCCAAGCCAGGGAGATGATACAGCAGACCTCTCCTGTTTCGCCCGCTGCTCCCCTCAGCAGTGTATTTCAGTCCGTCTATCTGTTCTGTTCCCCACTCTGTCTCTGATGAATCCTCTCACCACCCACACCTCTGGCCTGTATCCCAGTGCTTGTATGCATAAGTAAATAAATATTTTTATTTTATTTATTTATTTTTTTAAAGATTTATTTATCTATGCATACAAGCACTGGGGTACAGGCCAGAGGTACAGGGATGGTGAGAGGATTCACCACAGAGAACGGGGAACAGAACAGGCAGATCAACAGAAGTACACTGCTGAGGGGAGCAGCGGGCACAGCAGGAGAGGTCCATTGCACCATGTGGGTCCCCTCCCTGGCCGGCGGCAGGGATCGAACTCGTGCTGCAGTGGCCATGGTTTGCTTCATAGTGCGTTGCTTAACCCACTGTGCCACCAGGGAGGCCCTAAATAAATCTTTTTAAAAATGTACCTTGTTAAAGAAAAAAAGACATGCTAGCATATACTAATACTTACATGACAGATACATGATTAATTTCAATATCCTATGAGATATGTGCCATTGCCACTGTTTCCTGAATGAAGGCATTAATGGTCCAAGAGGTGAGATAACATTCTGTCTCACCCAGCTGGTAAAGCCAGGGTCTGAGGCCAGGTCTGTCTGATTCCAGGACCACCATGTCTATTCCCTCATCCATTGATTCAGACAGTCCTTCTTTCATCCTTCATTCCACAGTTTTTCAGCTACTGGTTTATTTAATATCCTCCTGAGTGCCAGGCACTGTGTGAAGTGTTAATAATGAGCAGTCCCTGTTTTTAAGAACCTCATAGTCTAATGTAGGAGGCTGAAATTAACCTACTAACTACTGACTAATGGATTATTTTCAATAGGTGTGCTACAGGAAAGGCAAGACTGCACCTTTACAAAGGAACTTCACCTGACAACGATGTCAGGGAGAAGGGATCACCTGAAGAAGGGTTGATAGTTGGAGTTGATTGCTGGTGAAAAAGCAGAAGTTGAATGGAGAGTGATCGGAGAGGCCTTTGGGCTGAAAGGGCAGTAAGTGCAAAGCCTGTCCTGCAGAGGAAACCAAGGTTTTCTGGAAGGATGAAAGAAACCTGGAGCTGGAGGGCCAGGGGTGAGCAGCATGAAAGACTGGAAAGGGAGCAGGGTCAGACCACTGCGGACATTACAATAAGAATTACAACCTTTCTTTGTTAGATGGGCTGGGGAAGCACGCGCATATATTCTTGGTGAGGATGTAAATTTTCTCTTTAGAGGGTAATCATCAAATAGCTATAAAAAATAAAAATATGTAAAATGAGAAATATGTAAGCTTATGTATTATAACATTGGGTTTCTTAAATTTATTTTTTTAAAGATTTATTTATCTATGCATACAAGCACTGGGGTACAGGCCAGAGGTGTGGGGGGTGAGAGGATTCACCACACACAGAGCGGAGAGCAAACAGGCAGATCAACTGAAGTACACTGCTGAGGGGAGCAGCGGGCACAGCAGGAGAGGTCTGCCACACCATGTGGGTCCC
>JAGFMF010011636.1:1048077-1059677 GCA_019455555.1 Galemys pyrenaicus
TGCTCCCCGCTTTCTGTGGTGAATCCTCTCACCCCCCCCATATCTCTGGCCTGTACCCCAGTGCTTGTATGCATAAATAAATAAATCTTTAAAAAAAATAATTTCTTTCAAATTTAATAATCTATTGAGGAAGAAATAATGCCCTAGAGCTTAAAAAAATAGAAAAGTTCCCATAAATTTGCTATACAAATATATTAAAGTATAGTATGGGGGCCTCCCTAGTGGCACAAGCAGTTAAGCACCTCACTACGAAGCATCCACAATCACTGCAGCACGAGTTCGATCCCTGGCCAGGGAGCTGAACCACATGGCATATCAGACCTCTCCTGCCTCACCCGCTGCTCCCCTCAGCAGTGTGTTTCATCAATCTGTCTGTTCTGCACTCACTCTGTCTCTGGCGAATCCTCTCACCCCGCCCCCATACCTCTGGCCTATACCCTAGTTCTTGCATGCATGCATAAATAAAATCTTTTAAAAAAGAAAATCTGGGAAGAGAAGAGGAGCTAGCAAAGGATATAAAGTGAGTGGCCAATGAGGTATGGAGAAATCAGAAGAGCGTATAAAGAAAGGGTTTAGAATGAAGCTATCAAAGGTGTCATATGCTGCTGCTAAATTATGTAGGATGCAGACTGAGGATTGTTCTTTGGATTTTGTAAGGATAGTGAACTTTTTAAGCAGTTTTAATGACATGGTAGAGATGGAATTTTTCCTGAGGCAAACTGAGGAGAGAATGAGAAGTGAGAAAGTGGAGACAGCAACAATTCTTCCAAGGAGTGTTGGTAAATTAAAGGGGCAGACAAATGGAGTAGTAGTCATTGTCAGAGGACGGGCAGTCTAGGAAGGGCTTTTTAAGATGGGAGAGTTAAAAGCATATTGGTAACTTGACGGGAATAATCCAGTACCAAGAAAAAAAGGACGTTGCTAGAGACAGCAGGGACAATTGAAGGAATAAAGTTCCTATGTCACCAGGAAGAGAAGGTCTCCTGTTTATAGCTGGAGGCACTGATCTTAGACAGGACTGTTAACTTAGCACAGTGTAGGAGGAGAGCAGTCTGGAACTAGCCTACTTACTTGTGCCCTTTGAGTTGAAAAGTTGAAAAGAAACTTCTTTGGCTGAAGGGTACACAGGATACTACATTTTGTAACTTCCTGTGCAAATACCATTATTGCAACATAAAAAGTTTTAAAAAGAGTTGTGAATTCAAAATTTGCAAATATTTATATACAACTAGAATGATAACAAAAGTTTTGAAATGAAGCATATGTTGAATAACAATATTATAACATGAAATTTTTAATTTTGGGGTCTCCCTGGTGGCGCAAGAGGTTAAGGCACAGCACTATGGAGCTGTCTGCAGCCACTGCAGCACAAATTCGATCCCTGGCCAGGGAGTTGACCCGCATGGCTGGGGAAGTGACCCACATGGCATAGTAGACCTCTCCTGTCTCACCCACTGCTCCCCTCAGCAGTGTATTTCAGTAGATCTCCCTGTTCTGTTCCCCATTCTGTCTCTGATGAGTCCCCTCACCCCCCCATATCTGGCCTGTACCCCAGTTCTTGTAAGCATAAATAAAATATTTAAAAAGAAAAGGAATATCTATTTTCTTCATTGTCCACTTTTCATTCCAACCTGATATTAAACTTCTCTTTTACATATATGTAGAAGAGACATTTGAGACTCAAGAAAACTACTATGCTAATGTGTCATATAATAATATTACCTCTTTGTGATTTGTCTGCATTTTGGGAAAAATTTTTTTTTAATATTCAAAAGGGCAGAGTTATTATGAAAAGAGTAGGGACGTCAAGGGCGCTTGCACAGACACAAGCTGCAGAAAGAGCTGCCCCTGGAATTTTGTTAAAGAGAGGCTGCATAGTCATAGGTAGGCAGGAGAGCTGCTGCCCATTTAGAAAATTTTAACCAAAGACTTGAGTGAAAGGATCACATAAAATACCTTATTTTTACTGTTAGTAAATTGCAATTATTGAAAACAATGCTTGCAAATTAGAAATTTGCTGGTGTAGCATACAAAGCTCCTTTCAAGAGCAAGACTCTTGATGGTCCTGGAGCAATGGGTATACATCACAAGGTATGACCAGGAATGTCCAGGGTCTTTGATGGAAGTGCTTTACACCCCAGGGGCCAATCAGTGGAATGCTGTGTTAATAAGGTTCGAGCCATAGGTGGGGGTAGGGAGTATATCAGTGGACTCACTCTCCCTAAAGCCCTAAATCCGGTATTCAATTTGACCCACCCTTTTATCTGTCAATAAAAAAGCCAGGATCCGGCTCTTTGATGGCAGCCTGCATTATACAGCTTGCTCCATAACTCCAGTCTCTTTTCTTTGTCTGTGTGATGTTGCCGACGCAACAAAAATTGTTGGAATTTATTTCTATGTAATCTAGTGGGGAGCTGAACAAATTATACAAAGAAGATTCTAAGGTTATAAAAGATTTAATTTTGAAAATAAATAAAGACACTTCCTTGCTTTCATTTCCCCATCTGTAAAATGAAGGCTAATAATAACAATCCCCAGCTCACAGAGAGGTTTAAATGACTGACTGCATGCTGACCCCTGGCCCTGCAGGACATGTGGGAAGCCCTGTGTGTGAGCTAGGAGCAATGTAGTTGGAGGGGAGTCAGGGCCCACAAGTCCAGGTGCAAACACAGGTAGATTTGGTGGTGGAAAGTTGTGCCTCTTCTTTGCTGATTGCTCCTAATTATTTTTTCTTCAGCAAAATGAGAAAGGTTATCAGCTGACAGTCAGGTAGGGGAAGAAAATTGGAATAGTCTTCTCAGAAAGTGGGCAAACGAGTTAACTAGGGAACTGTGGTAGGATTGCTTGATGACAGACTTGGCCGTGAGGCGTGGGCACCATACATGTCCAGTGAAGCCAGCACCAGCCCAGGTGGCGGTTCCTCCATTAAAAGCCAGTGCTTAGGTAGAGATGTGAAATGGGAGGACTGAGTTTACTTTATGTTGGGGTTTGCCTGGAAAAGCGAAGAAAAGGATAGGGAAAGAGGGGCAAGGCTGTTAAGAGTGTTTATAGTGATGATGGTGATGGAAAAGAAACCGAGGGGGCCACCCTGCTGGCCTAGGGGTTAAAGTTTCAGCGCTTCCACCACTATGGCCCACTGTCCAGCTGATTTCCATCCTGATGCCATCCAGGGAGCTAACCCACATGGCGCAACAGACCTCTTCAGGCGACAGTGTCTGGTAGAGAACTGAAGATCTGGGGGCCTCCCTGGTGGCACAAGGAGTTCAGCACTACACTACGAAGCATCCGCAGCCCCTGCAGTAGAGTTAGAGCCCCACCCAGGGAGGGGACCCATATGGCGCAGCAGACCTCTCCTGCTGTGCCCGCTGCTCCCCTCAGCAGTGTACTTCAGTAGATCTGCTTGTTCTGCTCCCCGCTCTGTCTCTGGTGAATCCTCTCACCCCCCACAACTCTGGCCTATAGCCCAGTCTTGTATGCATAAATAAATAAATCTTTTTAAAAAATGAATTGAAGATCTAGGTCTGAAGGAAGGTAAAACATCTTAAGGGCGTGAGACATCAGAGTTTGAGAGAGGAGGGCTTTCTAGAAGGTAATTCTGCAACTTGAGAACAACCAGGTTAGAAAGGGGCTAGAGGTCATCCCAACACTGTCACAACAGCACTGTCTTAGTGTCCACTAAAGCCAGGTGCTACCTATAACCTGTTGCTTTTTATTTTCACCCTGAATCAACCCTTCAAGCAGGGTGAGAAAGAAAGAGGAACTTGCCAAGGGCATCAGTTAGAAATTAAGGGGCCTCCCTGGTGGCATAAGGGGTTAAGCACTGCACTGTGAAGTATCTGCAGCCACTGCAGCACAGAGTTGGATCCCTGGTCAGGGAGCTGAACCACACAGCACAGCAGACCTCTCCTGTCTCACCTGCTGCTCCCCTCAGCAGTGTTATTTCAGTAGATCTGCCTGTTCAGCACTGTTCAGAAGTGAATCCTCTCACTTCTTCTCTGTACCCCAGTTCTTGTATGTATAAAAAAAAGAAAAGAAACTGAGCTAGGGCTATAAAATATGCCCCTGAGGGGCAGCCAGTGGGGGCCTGACTGGGAGAAAACATCGACAACAAATAAAGGGACAACCTCCCTGGTGGCACAGGAATTAAAGTTTCAGCACTGTCAGGCTGTCGCCGGCCACTGTGGTGTGGGTTTGATCTCTGACCTCTTCTGTCTCACCCACTGCTCCCCTCAGCAGTGTATTTCAGTGGATCCGCCTGTTCGGCTCCCCACTCTGTGTCTGCTGAATCCTCTCACATATACCCCACACCTCTGACCTGCACCCCACTTCTTGTATGCGTAAATAAATAAAATAAATCTTTTTTTAAAAAAGAAAGAAATGAAGGGAGTCCTTCTCACCACAGCTCACAGGTCCTCACCTATAGTTTTCCACATCATCTCCCTTCTCTCCTGACTATACGCCCTACACTTTTTTTTAACCCAGGTTCCTTTCCTATGACACTCTATGGTACTATAGGCAGAAATGCCCTGGAGCCCCAACACTGCTGGAAAACTGCTCATTCAAGACCCAGCTCCAACGGTCTGTGAGGCCTTCTCACCCAAGCCTCAAGAGAGGACACTCCCCCAGGACTCTGCACAGACCCCAACAGAATTCGTGGGTCTCTGAGCACCTTCAGAGAACACAGTTTCATGGTGCTCATCAGTGCCCAGTGTGAAATCCCTCCAAGTAAAGGATGTGGAAGGAGAAGGTAAAGAAGTTGGGCATGGGCCTCCCTGGTGGCGCAGTGGGTTAAGCAACGCAATATCAAGCAAACCGCGGCCACTACAGCACGAGTTCGATCCCTGCCGCCGGCCAAGGAGGTGACCCACATGGTGCAGCAGACCTCTCCTGCTGTGCCCGCTGCTCCCCTCAGCAGTGTGTAAATCTTTAAAAAACAAAAAAAAGAAGTTGGGCAGGAGGACCCCATGCTCACGGGAGTGGGGGGGACCCAAGGATACGGCGCCAGGAAAGCCGACAGATGCTTTCCTGTGCACGCTCACCCCCAGTCTCTGGTCGGGACTGCCGTGGACTGGATGCCCACTGAAGGACCCAAACATTGGGCGAATAGGCGAGACGGGGCGGACACCATGTTTATGTTTGCATGCACACAGATTACACATTAACCACGTATGTACACATGAGAAGCGTTGCAGGTTGGCTGCAGGCCTTGTTTCACTGCAGTGGCAGCCCCTCGGCTGAGAACTACAAGGGAGAATGTCAGGGGGAGGAGGTGAGAGTCAGTCTTTGGGGTGGAGAGGTGGGCAGCTGTATGCAGCGCCCTCCTGCTCCGGGGAGGGGTGCTCCTCGGGAGGATCTGCCAGGGCCGCCAGACGCTGCCGCACACACTCAGCCGTCAGCCGCGCTTCCGGGTCCGCATCCCAGCAGTCCTCCAGCAGCTCCCTCAAGCCACTAGGGTCCTGAGGAGAATGACCAGGAGGCAGGCTTGACCCCAGGATCCTGAGTGGGCCCCCAAGTAGTCCCCTGAGTTAAAAAGTATCCACCACTCTCCATTTTCAGTACTTCTAGTCTGATTCTCCTGGGAGCCACCCTCCCCTCCCTCTCCCTGAAATCCAGCCCCCTGCATCTTGTTCTCTATGAGACAGTCCTCTGGGTGTCTTCCAAAGGGCTCGTCTTATCCTCTGGGAGCTAATTCAGGTTAATATCTTAATATGCTGATGGGGAATTTCTCTCCTTCCTCTCAGGCTACCAGGGTCTCCTGCCAGCAAGCCTGAGTTCCCTTCTCTAGCCCAGCAGACGCCTGTGCAGTCGCAATTTCAGGCCAGGCAGCAGAGCAAGGGGCTTGCTGCTGGGAAGCCATTTGTGCAGGTCCCTGGAATTTCACTGGGAGGCGATGCTTTAATCCTCTATACCTTGGGCTGGCTTTTACTGGGTCAGAGCAGACACACAGATGTGTAGGACAGAATGAAGAATTATTGGACTAACTGTTGGGTTCTGTATACCGGGAGAGGAGACATGCTGCAGGCAAAGTTCAGGGTAGAGGCCAAACCAAGAGGGCTTTCTGGAGAAGGGGACTGAGGAACGGATGGTAGAGAGAAGAAAGCCTAGGCAAGACTGAGCAGAGCGAAGCATTATTCTCAGAAATGGGCTATGTGAGGATGAACTTGTTACCGGGCTGCAGCCAGCAGGAGGAGTGGTCTCTGGCTCCCCTGCAAGTTAGTGTGGCAGTTGTTCCTCAGAAACCTTTTATGTGGCAGTGTGCTGCCTGGATCGTGGAACGGGTCAATCAGGTGTAAGCTGTGGGTTGAGGCCTTTTGGGGCTCTTGGGGGGTTCTCTGGCCTCGGATCCTCCTCTGCCCCCCTGTTTCTAGTTGAGATATAGCGCAAGAGCCAAGTGAGTATGAACCTGGAGGGGCAGGAACCTAAGGGACTTAGGAGTAGCTGGGTTGGCCTTGGAAGACAAGTTCTTGAAGACCCTGCCCAGGCTCGCCAGGCCTCCAGCCCACCAGCCAGCCCATGGCCTCTTACTGTGGCAAAGCAGTGCCAGGTGGATGGGATGTGGGGGCGCCTTCTCTCCTTCACTGCCAAGGTCCACAGCTCACAGGTGGTGGGGGCACTGCCCAGCTCTGCCTCGTAGGCCAATTGGAACGGTGGTGGTCTGTCGTCTGGGGAAAGCACATGGGGTTAGGTGCCAGGTAACCCTTAGGTTGCCTCCCTTGTGGAAAGGCCGAAGTGGAGAAGGGCAGAGTCCCCTGGGTCAGAAGGTAGGAGGTTCTAGAATGGGTGGGAGGGGCATAGGTGGGGAGACTACTGCACCCATCCTTACCAGGCCACAAATCTGGGCAGCGGCTCAGGATCTCCCACAGGAGCAGAGCCAAAGAGTAAACATCGGCTTGCCGGAGGGCTGCACCCCAGTCCTGTAGGTCCAGAGTCTTGTCCAAGAGCTCTGGGGCCATGTACCGCTGGGTGCCAGCCTGGAGAGCGAGGTGTAAAGGGCCAAGAATCATTTCTCTGGCACCCGTCACTGTAGCACCAGTCACCGCAACGCCCCCATGACAGAGGCAGCAACATCCTGAACCCCAGAGGTATCATCACACCACAGCCGCGCAGGCCCAGCTTCACCAGCACCGCCACCAGCCTACTCACCCTCAGCCAGAGCGCTCACCTCCATGATGGCAGCTGGGCCTTGGGGTTGAGTAGGGGTCCAGGTGGGGGGCTGATGGAGGCCAGGGAGCATCAAGGCAAGGCCCAGGTCTCCAATGGCACAAGACCCATCATCCCGAATGAGCACGTTCTGGCTGCTCAGATCTCGGTGCGCAATACCTGGTTTATATTGGCCTGTGGGAAAAGGCGAAGGAGCATGGAGCGTCTTCCTTTCTCTTTGACCCAATCCTTCTCTTCCAAGCTTAGGGAGAATCAGACGTCTCCTGGCTACCACAGCTTCCGGCACCGAGTTCACCCACCATCGTGCCAGCGCTCCTCGTGGAGAAACGCCAGACCCTGTGACAGTGACAGAGCCATCCGCAGGGAAGTTCTCCAGTCATTGGTGTGCTGGGTCAAGTAGTGGCACAGGGAACCCTGAGGAGAAGCAGAGAGAAGAAGGGGACACACCAAGCTGTGTGGGTTCACAGAACCCACACAGGTAGCAGAAGTCAGCGGACAGAATTCCCCCTGCATCTCCTAGCAGACTCACACACAGACATACCCAGGCCAAGACGTGGGCAGGGAGGAGGAAGGCCACACCTGTCAGACTGACTGGCAAGAGAGCCACTGAGTTCTAGTGCCCTCCAGTGTAACTGCCCACTGACCCCTCATGCTCACAACCTGAGGCAGGCCGCTCCTCCTGTGACTCCCATTTTACCAATGAGGAGCTTGAGGGAGAGCTTAGGAAACTTGGGGGAAGTCCCTTGATGAGAAAGAAGTAGAGTCTGAACCCAAGAAGTGTGCCTCCACTTACTATTAACCTCCTTCTACTGCCTCAGAGCACTTGGGACAATGACAGAGACAAAAGAGGCAGGGGCACCCCTCTTGAACCACCTGGCTGAAGTGCCAGGCCTGTCTGGTAGAGCTGGTGGATGGGTAGAAGCCTTCGGTAGGAAACCAGCAGGTGAGGAGCAAGTGGGGAGTGGAGAGAAAGGAGCAATGGAGTTACTGTTTTAACAAATGTTATCGTGCATCTTCAGGGTGTTGAGAAAGTTAAAAGGAGAAAACCATAAAAGGAGTGATTTTTGAGCTGACTGGTCAGGGTCAGGTTTTCCAGAACACCAGATTTCAGAGGTAGAGGACTGTAAGTGCTGGTTAAGTCCCAGATCCTTAGCAGGCCCTGTAGGTCGTGTGTGGTCTGGTGCCTGCCTACCTCTTCCTCTTCATCTTTTAGGCCCATTTTTCTCCCCATAAGGCCCATCTCCTTATTCTTATAGTAGCAGCTTTCAGCACTTAATATACTTGACATTATATGCTATTTTGTGTTTACTTGATCCTCGTCCATCTCCCCCACTACTCTGTAAAATCTATAGGCAGGGCTGGGTATGTTTCTCCTAAAGGCACAATGTCTGACATATAGTTCACAGAGATTTGCTGAATGAATATACAAGTGAGCCTGGAGGGTTCTGCAGGGAGGTATTTCTTTAACAAAGGTTGAGAATATGAATTATTTTGATTTCTTTCTCTCCTTATCTATAGTTTATGAATTAAAAATATTACTAGGCGCTGCAAGCATTGCTTGTGTAATAAAAAAGAGAAAACAATGGAAATAAGTTTTAATGTTTTAGAGAAGAGAAAATCTAAACCGGAAGAATAAATGTGAATAGGACCTAGCTGCCATCCAGCCGCTTACACACACAGGCAAACACACACACACTCCTTGTCCTCACCTTGGGGTGCAGTTCCAGTATCAGCAGGGGGCCGCAGGGCAGGGGGCCAGGGCCGCCCCTGCTGGCCGTGATAAAGCGGACAATGTGGTCATGCTGTAGGCCTGGCAGCTCGTACAAAGCTCTCTCAGCTTGGAATTGGGCCACAGCCCTCAGGGGGAAGGCTTTGATGGCCACCAGCTCATCTTGCAGCCGCCCAGACCACACCACTGCGTGACGTCCTTCCCAAATTACCTGGTGGGGACAGCGTGCTGGGTACAGGCCTCAGGCACGACAGGGCCAGGCTTCCTCCCCAGCACAACCTCTAGGAGGGCCTAGAGGGCCCTTCCCTTCCTCCCTGGCACCTGGGAGAAGCACAACTCTGGCAGCTCAGGTAGCTCCGCACTCCAGCCCCTGTCAGGCTCTGGCTCTGGCTCTGGCCCATCTGGCACTCTGCAGGCCTTTCTCTGCAGGAGGGCTGGGCAGAGGAGAGCCTTGGGGTCAGGGTCCAGAGGCATGAAAAACGGGAAAGGGCCTTTGTGGGAGTAATGGGGTTTGGCCTATAGAGATCTCAGGACCATGGCATCGGGGGGACCTGGAGATGGGTCAGAACTTTGGGGCAGTGTACCGGGGTTACATGTGAGGGAGGGGGTGGATTAGTACCCACGATGATGCTGCCCAGCAACAACAGAAGGAGGAACGACCCCAACAGCACCAGGGCCGTCCAGATGGACTCGCCTGAAAGTTAAGGCAAGAATGCAGGCTGGATGAATCCTGCCCCAAATCTACTCTTAGCTCCTCTCCCCCTCCTCAGAAATCTTGCTTCTGGACCCACCCCCACCCTGGTCACAAGCTTCCTTATCTCCCAGTCACCAGGGCAACCAACTTCTCAAGGCCAAGAGGAGGGAAGCTTGGAATGGGGATAGATTGAGAAATGGCCCTGGTTCTACCTCTCATCCCAACCTGGGCCCAACCCCCACCCAGCTCCAGCACCCCAGGTGGCTACCTGGTGCAGCCTGGGGATCCTGGGATCCAGGAGTACCAGAGCTTCCCAGAGGAGGCAGGTGGCTGTAGTTGGCATTGCAGAGGTCATTGCCACATGAGCAGGTGAAGAGAGTGGAGCCTGGGCTAGGGTGGGCTCTGAGGCTCAGGTCACAATGGGGGGACTCACAGCCTGGCTCATCACTGTCTCGACATCCTGGCCAGGTGACATCAGGAGAAGAGAAGCAACAAGGAGAGAAAGATGGGAAAGGGTGGGGAGGGCAGAGAGAAAGAGAGAGATTGGTCTGGGAATAGAAAAGATAGATAAATCCCTTCTCTATCAGAGGCATCTCTTCCAACTCATCTCGTACACGTTTTCTTTCCTTCCACACATTTTGTTTCTCCTCCTCTCCCTCACTTGCCACCCCATCCCCCACTCCAGGATGTACCTGTCTCCCACCCTAGCTGTCATCTGCTATACACTTTGCCATTCACCTTGCATCGCCACCTGTGCCTGGTCTTGGGTCAGGTTCCAGATCCCAAAGCAGCAGCGGCTGTAGAGGCAGCGGATAACCCTGGGGGGCCCTGGTCCTGCATCTAGCAGCTTCCCCAGTGTCTTTGTGCTTCCCCGCACTCCGGGGGCCTCAAAGAATACACAGGTCCGTCTGCTTGGGGGTGCTGAGGCCCAGGGTAGTGAGAGGGGAGGGTTCAAGAAGGGAGTGAACGCAGTGGCAAAAGCAGCAGCCGAAAGGAGACGCAACACATGTTTCATATCAGGGCCAGCGTGGTAAAGTCACAGGAAGAAATGGGGTCAGCATAGGCCTGCAACCTGACCCCCACCATGGGGACACATGGCTTCGCCCTCACCAGCCCCACTCACCACTCTTCCAAAGGGCTGGCTGCTTCTTCAGGTGCCCTTTTCCCTCATTGGGTGAGTGGAAAAACCGTACCCCTCCCTGTAGACACCTACCTTGCACAGCTGTGGGGAGCAACGCCCAGACACCCAGAGTCCCCAGCATCATGCTGTAGGAGGCAGCAGCAGGAGGAGAGCGTGAGCCAACACAGCTACCCCTGGCCAGAGCTTCCTCCAGATACAGGGCACTGTGGGGCTTCTGATCCCTCAGTCCCCAACTCCGCCTTCCTTCCTCTTATCCCAGTCTCTGTGGGGGAGATGGCTGCTGTGGGGGAGAGGTGGGTGTAGGGAGAAAAAGGAGAGAGGGAGGAGCAGAGAGCCATTCTCATATCCTCCTCTCTAAGTCACCTCCTCTTTTCTCTGCAAAGTAGGAGGAGGGGGCCTTGGAGGCCCAGCTGGGAACCCAGTGGTGCCCAAGTTCAAACTCTGCTCTTTCCTGACCTGAAAGAAGGCAACTGGATCCTGACAGCCCTTCCTTGGCTGGAAACCTATGTGAGGCCAAGTTCTCAGTGCCATTTCATGGTGCCCAAGATCCCTTCTAGCCCTTATTTTCAGGGCACAGATCTGCACCTCCCTTTCCCACCCACACTCCTATCCTAGAGTTGACGTCAGTTTACAAAAGGAAGAATCAGAGAGTCAGAAGGATGTTTTGTAAAATTTCTCAAAGTTTACAAAAATCACCATTATTGAGAAGGTAACACGTTTTTATTGAGCACCTATGTGCAAAGCTAGGGTTGTGCATCTTACAGCCACCTTGTCTAATTCTTTTTTTTTTTAAAGATTTATTTATTTATGCATACAAGCACTGGGGTACAGGCCAGAGGTGTGGGGGTGGTGAGAGGATTCACCACAGAGAGCAG
>JAGFMF010011636.1:1059727-1072660 GCA_019455555.1 Galemys pyrenaicus
CCCCTCCCTGGCCGGCAGCAGGGATCGAACTCATGCTGCAGTGACTGCGGTTTGCTTCATAGTGCGTTGCTTAACCCACTGCGCCACCGGGGAGGCCCTAATTCTTTCATTGAGATATTTATTATCACCTTCATCTTATAGGTAAGAAAATTGAATGTAGGTCATTTGCTCAAGGATACTTTACTAGACAATAACAGATGACGTTTCAACCTATGTTAAGTTTGACTTAACTAAGTCAGATTAAGTTCAGGCTCTGTCCTTTGCATTACCACGATGCCTGAAAATAAATACAAAAAGTACAAAATTAATTAATCAAATATATTTCTATTTAATATAGTATTTGGACATTTGAATTTGGGTTGTTGAGAAAATATACATCATTACCTGCCAGCAGGTCACTGTCTAGAAAAGGCTACAGTTTAGACTATCACCACCAGAGGGCGGTAGACATAGAAGAAACTCAGGGCCAGTCAAGGGCAGAAAGCACCTCCTCCTCTGGTGAGGAATGGCCAACCAGCAGGACTATCATCCGTTAAACTGCAGGGATTATAAGACTTGGAGAGGGCATAGGGTGTGTTGAGGAAATGGAGATGGACAGGTCTCCAGTTGATGCTGCAATACAGGCACAGAAGGAGTTCAGCTTGACTTTGCCTGGAGTTAAGAAAGGACAGTAAGAGGTAATTATTTCCACACCTGTTAGCAGCTGCCTCCCATGAGAATCAGAGTCAGACGGGAACAATTCCCTGTTTTTCTAGCATTTTGTCTTCTTGTGTGGCTGCCTGGAAAGTCTTCCTGGGAATGGTCTGGTCTAAACTAGGGACCAGGGTCTGAGTACTAGCTCTGACTCTGAAGCCTTTCTTCTGCGCAGGCTGCATAAAAGGAGAGTGAAAATTCCAGCCCCTGTAAAGCAGCAGCTAGAGTAGTGACCAGGGCTAAAACAAATGGACAACTTCCCATCTCTCCTTGGGTCTTCCTGAGCCCAGTCAGTGAGGTGGAATGCTGCACTTAGTTCCAGCTATTTCCCTCCACGGTTGCCCAGATCAGATAAGTGGGGAGAGGCTGAAGGTCAAATAGCTTCTAGTGTCTGGAGAGTCTCAGGAGACTGTCTCCTCCAGAGGGGTAAGTTAAGGATCAGGCAGAAAGGCAGTTTTCTTACCCAAACTGGGTTACTAATCTCCAGGAGAGAAATTCCAGCAGGGTTTATAGGAACTGCACTGCTCTCGGCAGTGAGAATTTAGAGATGAGCTGGATGGAATGGGTAAGCATGTGAAAGCTGAGGGATCAGAAAGGTCCTGAGAAATGACCCCCCTCAGAAAAGCTTCAGGTTCTTACAGTCGTTAGCCTCTTATACCTCATCTTAAAGATTTCTTCAGATCCTAATCTTCATTAGGATCCCTAACTCAAGTATGCAGTGGACCAAAAATTTATCACTGACTAGCAGGCTAAAGTGAGTTATTCATTCGATGCAGAAAAGATTAGGTCCCAGTCTTTAAAAATATTTCACTAGGTATTGGGCCTACGAAGATATGAGTGATGCCTGCCCTCCAGGAACGCAGTCTAGAAAGAAAGGGCATATATCAACAAGCAACCAGAGGATTATGTGTCAGACCTAGGGTATGAACAAGTCGCTATATAAGCAGACAGATCCAAATAAAGCTAGTCTAGTCAAAGACAAGGGAAGAAAGTTGCCCAGAGGGTTTCACAGAGAAAGGGATATCTAAATTGTCTCAAAGGTAAACATATTGGTAACAAATAAAAGGACGGTGATTGTCATAGGCACAGGGAACAGGAGAATAAAGGCCTAGAGGTCTGAATATAAAGCGTGTGGTGGGGGTTGGAGGAGTGGTTGGGAGGAAGGGGTATGAAATATGAAGCAGAAAATCACCCTAGAAATGACTGAGACCAGATTGGAAAGGTTTTTTTTTCTTTTTTTTAAGATTTGTTTATTTATGCATACAAGAACTGGGGTGCAGGCCAGAGGTGTGGGGGATAAGAGGATTCACCAGAGACAGAGTGGGGAGCAGAACAGGCAGATTGACTGAAATACACTGCTGAGGAGAGCAGTGAGTGAGACAGGAGAGGTCTGCTGTGCCATGTGGGTCATCTCCCTGCCTGGGGATAAGAAGGTGTAGTAGTGGCTGTGAATAACTTCATAGTGCTGAGACTTAATCCCTTCTGCCACCAGGGAGGCCCCTGGAAAGGTGTTTTTTTGTTGTTGTTTGTTTTTTTATGAAGGAGCTTAGACTGTTGCTAAAAGCAAAAGATTTTAGTTATGAGTTTGGCAGCAATGTGGAAGATGGAAGACTGGGCTGCAGAAAGACTAGAGACAAGATCACTTAAAGACCTTAACTCCTGTTAAGGGATTAAGTCAGCACTATGAAGCCATCCACAGAAGCGACCCACATAGCACAGCAGACCTCTCCTGTCTTGCCCGCTGTTCCCCTTTGCAGTGTGTTTCAGTCAGTCTGCTTGCTTTGTCCCTACTCTGTCTCTGGTGAATCCTCTCACCCCACACCTCTGGCTTGTACCCCAGCTCTTGTATGTATAATAAATCTTTTTTTAAAAAAGGCCTTAACAGTAGCCAAGGTAAATACCAGGGCAGTGGCAGTTAAAATTAAAAAAAGGGAAAAATTGAGATCCATTGTATCAGTGATCAAATAAATAAATGTTGGGAGATTAAAGGGAGAATTAAAGGCAGATTCTGAGGTTCCAAGTATGTGATCAAGGGTAGTTATACTGCGGAGATGAGAGAAACAAAGGATTATTTTCCTTCTTACATGTTGTTGGGGTTACTTGTGGGACATCCACATGAAAATGTTAAGTAGACTGCCAGGTTCAGAGAAAAATTAGAGCTCAAGAACTGGAGTTGCCAACCTGTAATAGCTAAAAAGCAGATGTGACTTGTTTAAGGGGAGAGGGTACTGTGAAAGAATGAGGAAAGGACGTAAGACAGAGACACCAACATTCAAGGAAGAGAGGAAGAAGTGGCTATAGGGAGACTAAAAATAGGCTGAAGGAGAATCAAGAGTATTGGTTTCACAATCCACAGGAGGAAAACTTTAAGATGAGGTATAAGAGGCTATTGACTGCAAGAACACTGAAGCCGGCAACCAGGTCATCGATGCTGAAGAGAAACAATTTGGTAAATGATGTGTGCTGAACAAAGTAACCTTGAGGAATGAGTAAAGGAAGAAGAAAGCTGATGTAAACTACTTTCACTAACTTTGGAAACAGAAAAGCACTAGATCATTAGCTAGAAGAGGAAGAAGAGGTATTTCAAAATGGGGGAAGAGATTTTTAACCTGCTTACGGGCCAACTAAAGGGAACCGAGAAGAGACTGAAAACAAAAGGAGAAAATACCCTCCAAATATTGAATAATAAGAAATCAAAGAAAATAAGGTTGAGAGCCCAAGTGACAAGATTTATCTAGCAGAGGAAATAAAAAATTTCTCTCCTCAGAAGAAAAAAGTGAGTAAATTGGTACTGGTGAATATACAAGAAGTTTGTAGGAAGGGGAGAGGGAAGTTTGAGGAAATCTGTGCTACCATCTTCTCCATGAAATATGAAGGCAATCATGTGCTGAAAAATGAGGACACAATTGTGGAATTTGTAATTGAGGGTATGTATTTCACTGGCCAGACTATGAAGTACTTGATGGCGGGCTCTTTTTTATCCTCAACACACCTTAGTATCCAGCACATAGTAATGACTCAGTGTTTATAGAATAGGGGCTTCCCTCTTAGCACAGGGGTTAAAGACAGCCCTATCATGTGATCGCCAGCCACTGTAATGTGAATTCAATCCCCAGCCAGGGAAAGGATCCATAAGGCGCCGCAGACCTCTCCTGTCTTGCCTGCAGCTCCCCTCAGCAGTGTTTCAGTGGGTTGGCCTATTCTGCTCCCGACTCTGTCTCTGGTGAATCCTCTCACCCACCCCCACCTCTGGCCTGTACTCCAGTTCTTGTGTGCATAAACCTTTAAAAAATATTTATTGACTAAATGACAGTTATTAAGGGTCCATTTAGGGTTGCAAAACCAAACCAAACAAAGAAAAAAATCCCAATTCCCACCTCCTCGGTAAAGTCAAATGTTTAAACATTGTCTGTTAGTGGCTACATAAGGAGTCACATGACTGAGTTTATCCATAGCTGAGTGACTGGCAAAGGAGACACAGGGAGTCAAATGAGCAAAACAATTGAGAAATACTGGTAACCAAAAACAAATGACTAAGGATTCTAGGGTTGGTATAGGAAGAGAAGTGAAATCATAGGCTGAAACTGGAAAGGCTGTCAGAATAACTGTAATTTCTTTGCTATTTTTTCTTTAAGTATTCCAAAACAAAACAAAAAAACTTAAAAGTGTGGAGCTGCCCTCTTTATTTTTTAAGTATTTATTTATTTATGCGTACAAGAACTGGGGTGCAGGCCAGAAGTGTGGGGGGTGAGAGGATTCACCAGAGACAGAGTGGGGAGTAGAACAAGCAGATCCACTTCAATACACTGCTGAGGGGAGCAGCGGGTAAGGCAGGAGAGGTCCATTGCACCATGTGGGTTCCCTCCCTGGCCTGCGGCAAGGATCGAACTCGTGCTGCTGTGGCTGCGGTTTGCTTCATAGTGCATTGCTTAACCCACTGCGCCACCAGGGAGGGCCCTGCCCTCTTTATTTTGAGCCTTCACATTTCTATGTTGTCATGACTCACAGATCTGGTCATGAAACCATTTACGTCGAGCTAGGTGTAGGGCAATTGTGCTGATTAACACGTATGAAGCACAACATAGCAGGAAATCTTTGGCTGGGTTCAGTGTATGAAGTTATAACCGTAACACCTCCGTTGTCCCCATTCCCAAGCTTCTTAACACACGAGACATGGCATTTTATTAAAAAACTTTTTTTAATTGGTTTACAAAGGAGCTACAGACTACATTGAAACTAATCTTTGTACAAAAAGGCCAAAAAAAAAAAAAAAAAAAAAGCCCCAAAACACCAGAGACAAAAGGTATGGGGAGACAAGAAAGGAAGATAACAAGAGAGACTGAAAGACAAGAGATTAGCATCATACATACACAAGATCAAGGGGGTGGGGGAGCAAGAAAGATGAGAGAGCATAAAAGTATTTCCCCACATAGCCCTGGTGATAATCGGATTGGAACCAACAACAAACACAGCATGGGATTATTAAGAAATTTAAAAAGGCATCAGTGGTAAGGAGACTGGTTATTGCCAGTTGAGAAATAAACTTGTTTCAGGCACCAGAGTGGAGCACTGTCCTTCCCCCTCAGATGACTGCTGGGGAAGAGGAAGCAGGCCCTGGGGCAGCTGCCATTGGTGTGCAAGGAAGGGATCTCCTTACGTTAATCTCAGCATAATTCCCCCATCTTTCCCAAAGTCTTTGTGCCCCAGACTAAGGTTAGGGCTATGGGATACCACTGGGAGAGAGGGGTGATCAGAAATATGAAGACCTGCCCTTGTCCACACTGTTTAAGAGCAGTTGCTGGGGAAGTGGAGGGCTGGGTAGACAAAGCCCATTCCCTATGGAGAAGGCACAGTGTAATTCCTGAAGAAAGAGGGATACCTCCACTCCCCACCCCAGGCGAGGTATCTACAAAGTCTTACCTGCAGTCCCAGTTTAACCCCATTTGTTACGTATTTTTCTGCTACTAAAGGTAACTGAAGGACCTCTTCTGGCTTAGCAGAGATGAGGCTGGCTGGGGTTGTTTGATAACGAGGAAAGGGGAACACATACTCATTTCTCTCAAATGAATGTTGTGGAGGAAATCTTTTTTGGGCCTGGGGAAGTCAGACTGGAGAAGACCCAGGGGAGGAATGAAGTCAAGGATTCCCCTTTCATCCTTTCCCAGCCTTCAATTTAAGGCAAGTGAGCCAAATCTGGAAGAGGGAGT
This sequence comes from Galemys pyrenaicus, assembly GCA_019455555.1. Classification (NCBI taxonomy): domain Eukaryota; kingdom Metazoa; phylum Chordata; class Mammalia; order Eulipotyphla; family Talpidae; genus Galemys; species Galemys pyrenaicus. The sequence continues at coordinate 1,065,628 of JAGFMF010011636.1, forward strand.
AGGAATTTAATCTTAAGGCTGCTTAACGTCCTCCTGGGGGATGGTGTTTAGGGAAGGCAGACAAAGAAAAACAAGTCAACCTCAAAGCTGGTCTGTTCATTCTCCTAGGTCTGTACACTAGGAGTAGGGCCAAGAGAGGCACCAGAAAGAGCACAGGCTCCCAACAAAAGTAATAACCTGCCCATATTTTATCAGCAGTTTTCAAAAGCACTGTTTTCCGGGGTTGGAGAAATGCCATCTCCTCCTCCCTTTATCCAGAACTACTGCTGCCACCTTTCATCCTAGCACAAAAGTTACTGGCTCTCTTCTAGGGAGATGAAACTCTGAGATTTCACGTTTCTCCTCCCAATCCCAAGAGGCTACCCAGCTTTGAAAAGGGGGAGGGAGAACTACTCAAACAGCTACTCACTGGAGGCAGCTATACTATTCTTATTTCCTTGGTACCTGGATCTCCAAAACTCATTTGATCTAATCCCAAGGTCCAAAAGGCATCAGGGTATTTACAATTGAGCAAAAGTAGCACCAGGGCTCCCCCAAAGCATAACAGGGGCCTGATTAATACCCCCAGAAGAACCCCTCAAAAAGTGTATAAATTTATCGCGTCCTAGCAAAGATCTGCAGCTTCCAGTATTCACACAAAGTGAAGCTATTAACAATACAAAATATATTCTGAAAGTCAAATATCTGCAGTTCATAGTGCTTTCTCAGATTTGTTAAAAAAATACAATGCTTAGTTTCCTATATAGGATATACAAAAGCAAAAAATATATATATATGTATATAGTAGAAATAAATCAATCAGCCATAGTAATTTACAGCTTTTGTCTCTAACCCTCCCCCAATCATAATCTTTACCCCGCATTTCAATCTATACTTTTTGGGATCAAGGGTTCTAATTATTCTGAACCAAGCTGGGAAATAGCCATTAAATTCTATTCCGTGTAGCACCCATGAACAGAGTGCCAGATGGGAGGTCCCTGAAGGAAGATGGCATGGGTTGTTGTTACTGCTCTGGGTGACAAGTGAGACAAATGGTAAACATGAATGTGAGGGGTAACCTGGAAGGACAAGGGAATGAGTGCTTTAATACTACCGTTTCTCTGGGCATTCCCTGCCCTGCAAGGGTTAAAAGAAAATTTTTTAAATTAAATAAAAAAAGCAACTCATGAAAATAATGTTAGAATCAATATGCCTGTCAGTTACATTAATTTCTGCTGGCCCTAAGTTCAGGGAAAGGGATTTTCAGCCATAAGCTCCTGACTCAAGGAATGTAGGCTCCTACCTTCCTGTGAAAAACATTGGAGTGGCATACTGCTGCTGGGAGACAAAAGCAGAAGCAGCTCAGTTTGGGGGTCAAACAAGATACTGGATTTGAAGCTTCAACAGTGAGAAGGAAATAGGACAAGTGGAAAGGACTGGATAAAAACTCACTCATAGTAATGCATTCATTAACGGAGTTCAGTGTAAAGCAGTATCCATCCCAGAGAAACACCATCAAATCACCTTCTAAAAGCTTCTAGTCCTCAGCATTAAGCTAGTTTATATCTAATGATTTCATATTGGAGAAGATTCATTCCTTGAAATGTTCTAGCAAAATACTGCACACTTCAGTTGAGTTATTGTGTCCCTTTCCTCCAAAAGATGCCTATGTACATGATTATGGACATAAAATAAAAGGTTTTGAGTTCTGCCTTTCAGTGGGACTAAAGGATGTGTTAAGTGGCTGGGTATGGATAACTTTTATTTCAGTATTAACAAAATTTGATCTGGGGGAAAGTCCTTGCTATAGTTCCTGAGTATTAAAAACAGTATTATGTCTGCAGAGAAAAGACCAAATGGAGTGAACCACTATTTAGAATATGAAAAGTTACTATATTTAAGGTTAAGTAACAACACAAACTTACCTAAACCCTAATTTGGACAGATTTTATATAAAATATACAGAATCATAGCATCATCTATTTGTAGTCACAATAAAAAGACTGATGAAAAGAAATAGGACTCTGCTACAGAGCTGGATGATGGTTTCATGTTCAAACACAAAAATAGTTTCTTCTCTTAAAAGTGTAGAATATCCCCCCATTCATAATTATAATTAATTTTACCAGAGGCAAAGAAAATGACCTCAGAAACACACCCAGGTTTTAAGATATTATTCTAGGTGACAGACCTGAAAGGCATTTTGATCTGAATTTGATTTATTCTCTGACAATTTCAAATATAATTTCTCACCTGTGTATAAGTATATACAGGCACAAACACATTCACACACAGTCATACACGAACACTGCACTTTCTATCAGATCAGGGTATTTTTTTATTGCAGGTCTCCTTTAGTATTGGCTAACAGAAAAACCTATCCCCAACCTAACAGATTACATACATCCACACGGCCGTTTCCACACTTCCTCACAGTGAAAAGCTCTGACAAGATATCAGAAGCTCAAGAGAGACAATATTTTAATGGCTGGGCCTTGAGGACAACTCTGGTTGTATTTAAATCTCGGTGCCAAATGCACTAAGAGTTTCCCTGCCGCTATAATTTTTGGAACAGTCTCTTCAGAAATCAGGCCATGGAGAAAGTAGAATGTTTTCTCCTGATCTCTCCTATAAACCACAGTGGTAAGACAAGATTTCTGCTTGTTCTGGGCTATCATTCCCATGATTGTGTGTTTCCTTTTCCTTTAGGAACCACCCTAAGAAGAGTTAAGGGAAAAGATCATAGAACCACTGCCTTGCCACTAGTAGGTGCTCTGGAGTTCTGCAGAATGGAAACCCCGAACAGTTTCATTGGCTGATGCTCCTTAAGAACATAATGGGAAAGAAACTACTGGGGCTGTTCAAAAGAGGTAATATATTTCCTTTCGGATTGTGAACTCAGAAGCCCACACATCAAAACTTAGAGCTACCTAGGAAGATAGTTGTACAAAAAGTCCAAATAGTCCACTAACCCCTGAACCAGACTACTAAGAGTCACTTCTGCTTCTGAGCAAATCATTTTCCTATTGATAACTCCTACCTATTATTTGACCATCTTTTGACAGTTTATTCCAGATTATAACCTTCAAAGGGTCTCTTGTACAATTCCATAGAAAGACTTCTGATTTTTGATGCTTAGAGCAGCTAATGAAAAGACTCTCCAGCGCCAAGAGGGTGCCTGCGTCAGTAGTATTTTGAACACTCTCTCCACAGCTACCCCGAGCATCAGCTTGGACTTCAAAGCTTTTTCCATTCTGCTACTGGGACAAAAGATTTTAAAAGAGAGTGACAGAAGTGCCTCATCCAGGGATCACTACCAAAAACAGAACATGAAGTGATCAGGTGAGAGGAGACAAAAAAAGGGTTGAGTCAGGAAAGGAGTGCAAGAAGCTGATCCCAAATAAAGACAAAATTAAGAGGAAAAACATTATGTATGTATATATAAACTAAAAGCAAAGCATATGGATGCTTAATCTGGTGGGAAGCCAAGACAACGTCTATGGAAAAGCTTGATGTGGTACAACAAGGCTCAGCCATAGGGAAATAAGGCAATATAAAAAATGACCAAGGTTTTTTGGTCACAGAATGGTCTCTTTCCTCCTCCCAGTCAACCCCTGGTGAATGCATCTCTATATATCTTTTATATATATATATTTATATATATATAATATAGAATCTGTTTTTTGTTAAAAAGTATTTCAATGATCATATATATTTATCAAGGCATGATGGCTTTAGGAAAAGGGGGAGGATCCATCATGGGGGAGCTTAGAAGGGAAATGCAGGAAGGAGAAGCTGGGGCAAGAAGAAACTGGGGGGGGTCAAACAAATGCTCAAAGAGTGGCACCAACAGAATTGTCACTAATGTTTTCCAATTCAAGGAAGTACTGATGATATATAGGTGAGTGCCAGGACCCCATCTCTTCTCTTGTATCCCTCCCCCAACTCTTCTCACCACCATGCATTTTAATGCCTCATGGCTCTCTCTCCCACATGTCTCTTGGACCCATGCTAATTTGCATCCCAGGGGTGATGGGTATGGCCCATATGTCTCTGGCCCTGGGTGCCTGACTTCAGAAGCCATTGCCACTGATATTAATGGACTGCAGATCCGCCACCTGCATGACGTTGATGCCACTGTTGGCAAGACGGGCAATACCCTCTGGACAGATGGCCTCCATTGCTACCATATTGGTGGTAATCAGGGCTGAAGGGGTGGCAGTGCCGCTGCCTTCTGAACCTGCCCCACTGTCCAGGGGCAAAGTGCCCACACTCAGGGCTACACCTGGGCCTCCCTTCTTATTCTGGTGGGTCTTGATATGCTTTGACAGGTGATCACTCCTCATGAAGCGCTTGGGACACTCAGGGCAGGCAAATTTCTTCTCACCTATGAAAAGGCAAAGGAAGAAGGTAAGACACTGGCATATTAAGAAGTTAAGTATACCTTGCCCAAGTCTCTGTTCTAAAACTTACTAGTCAGAATAGCCTATCTTAAAAGGTAAAAACAAGAAAAATCTGGTGAGTATCATTTGCTTTTGGGGAAAACAAAAATAAGTAAAGGTAGGAGAGTATTTGAAAAGGAAGGAAGATTGAAGAAAAACTTAAGAATTACACTGGGGCACCCCTGGTGACACTGGGGCACCCCTGGTGGCACAGGGGTTAAAGTTTCAGCTCATCAAAGCTATCACCAGCCACTGCAGCATGAGTTCAATCCCTGGCCAGGGAGCAAGGCCATGGAGCAAACCCGTATGGCGCAGCAGACCTCTCATCTCTGCTGCTCCCCTCAGTACTATATTTCAGTAGATCTGCCTGTTCTCCCCAGTCTGTCTCTGGTGAATCCTCTCACTCACTGCACCTCTAGCCTACACCCCAGTTCAAACAGATTGGCTGAAATACACTGCTGAGGGGAACAGCAGGCAAAACAGGAGAGGTCTGCTGTGTTATGTGGGTCACCTCCCTGGCCGGGGATCGAACTTGTGCTGCAGTGGCTGCAGAAGCTTCATAATGTGGTGCTGAACCCCTTGCACCACCAGAGAGGTCCTATTTATTTATAAAAAGATTTCATTTATTTATACATACAACAGCTGGGGTACAGGCCAGAGGCATAGGAGTGGGGGTGGTGAGAGGATTCACCAGAGACAGAATGGGGAACAGAACAGGCAGATCTACTGAAACACACTGCTGAGGGGAGCAGCTGGCCAGAGAGGAGAGGTCTGCTGCACCATGTGGATCCCCTCCCCTGCCGGAGATCAAAATCTCGCTGCAGTGGCTGCAGACGCTCCATAGTGTAGCACTTAATCCCTGCACCACCAGGGAGGCCCCCCTACTATTATTTTTTAAATGTATTTATGTATGCATACAAGAACAGGGTGAGATACAGGCCAGAAGTGCGGGTGGTGGTGAAGAATTCACCAGAGACAGAATGGGGAACAGAACAGGTGGACAGACTGAAATACACTGTTCAATTTTTTTTTAAAGAAGGACATTAATTGTCCACCTTCAAAATCCACTTAAAACTCAGCTGCTTCCTTCGTAATGATTTTCCAGATTACCTCCAATTTCATAATTCGTAAACTCAATATCATATGTAAGCTGCCCAGATATTCTCATTTCATAGGTATATTTTGTTAACCTTTTCTCTTCCTTACATTCCCACTCACCTGTGTGTGTGCGTTTGTGCCTCTGTAGCTCATCCGAACGTGTGAAACGTTTCCCACAATAGGACCAGTTACATATAAATGGTCTCTCGCCTGTATGCCAGCGCAAGTGTGCCCGTAGGTGTGAGGTCTTGCCATATACTTTGCCACAGCCTTGGATGTGACAGATGTGTTGTTTCTTTTTACCAGGATCCCCAGAGCCCCTGAAAATGAAAACACAACCATTTATCATTCATTCTACAGAGAGAAATAATAAAAAAATGTCAGCAGTAATTACCTGATCCACTTAAAACCACCCAATTTTATTTTTGAAGTCTTTTCTTGGGGTCTCCTTGGTGGCGTAGTGGGTTAAACAACACACTATGAAGCAAACTGTAGCCACTGCAGCTCGAGTTTGAACCCTGCTGCTGGCTGGGGAGCGGACCCACATGGCGCAGCAGACCTCTCCTGCCTCGCCCGCTGCTCCCCTCAGCAGTGTATTTCAGTCTATCTGCCTGTTCTGCTCCCCACTCTGTCTCTGGTGGACCCTCCCACCCACCACACTTCTGACCTGTACCCCAGTGCTTGTATGCATAAATAAATAAATCTTAAAAAAAAAAAGTCTTTTCTTTAGGGCCTCCTTGGTGGAGCAAGGGGTTAAGTCTTTCAGCACTATGAAGCAATCTGCAACCACAGCGTAAATTCAATCCCTGGTCAGGGAGCTGACCCACATGGTGCAGCAGATCTCTCCTGTCTCACCTGTTGCTCCCCTCAGTAGTGTATTTCAGTGGATCTGCCTGTTCTGCTTCGTGATCTGTCTCTATTGAATCCTCTCAACCTACCACACCTCTGGCCTATATCCCAGCTCTTGCATGCATAAATAAATCTTAAAATAAAAAAAGTCTTCTCTTTACTTATCAAAAAATACATCTTTAGTTGATTCTGGTTTTTATTATTATTTTTTATTTATGTATACAAGAGCAGGGGTACAGGCCAGAGGCAAGGGAGGTGAGAGGATTCACCAGAGACAGAGTGGGGAGCAGAACAGGCAGATCTACTGAAATACACTGCTGAGGGGAGCAATGGGCAAGGCAGGAAAGGTCTTCTGCGCCATGTGAGTCCCCTCCCTGGCCGGGGATCGGACTCACGCTGCTGTGCCACAGATGTTTCACAGTGCAGCGCTCAACCCGCTGCTCCATAAGGGAGGCCCTGATTCTGGGTTTTAATAGCCAAAATTAAAGCTGTAGGTTTTTTTTTTTTTTTAAAAGATTTATTTATTTATTTATACATTCAAAAACTGGGGTACAGGCAAGAGGTGTGGGGGGGGGTGAGAGGATTCACCACAGAGAGTGGGGAGCAGAACAGGCAGATCAACCGAAGTACACTGCTGAGGGGAGCAGCGGGCACAGCAGGAGAGG
>JAGFMF010011636.1:1072710-1086781 GCA_019455555.1 Galemys pyrenaicus
CCCTCCCTGGCCGGCAGCAGGGATCGAACTCTTGCTGCAGTGGCTGTGGTTTGCTTCATAGTGCGTTGCTTAACCCACTGCGCCACCAGGGAGGCCCTAAAGCTGTAGGTTTCTAAGGTTATTTGTTCTTTCCTGCTTTCCTGTTCCTTAATCGATTTCAATGTTAGACATTTGGAGAGAAAAATCACTCTCATGATGAGTTAAGAATTTGTTTCTTTTATTTTTCAAGAACTTTTAGTCCCAACACAAGCATTTTTCATGGGAATTACTGTGAATATGTTAGTATTTCTGGCTATGAACTTACTTAACGAGGATAAAGGATCTTTCCATTTAAGCAACTGGTGGGAAACTTTAAAAAATATATAGTATTTGAGAACTTTTCTCATAAAATAAAGATCAAGAGCCAAACAGTGATGCTTAAAAGCTGAAAAACTAGAGCAGTATCAGACACTTCAGTGGATGAGGATATGGGCTAGCTAAAAGTTAAAAAAGGGGAATGAGAACCCTAACAAATTCATGGTCCATAAAAACATACCCCCTACATGGAGCAAATCCCAATCTCCTCTCACGAGCTGGTTCTGAAATATTCTTACCAAATCACTCTGAAAAGTATTGGGGAGACTTCAAAGAGGAACCTTTGGGTTTTAACAACATGTATTAGCAGAAGAAAAAGAAAATATTGGAAATGAAACCACACTCAGGGTAGCCCTGAAGGATGGGGATACTTCAGAAATTTAAATCCACTAAACTGTTAGAGGGAAGCTCTATGATACTCAATACTTTTGATTCAGGTTTCTCTTGTAAGATAGGGTAACCTAGGGGCCTCCCCTGGTGGCGCAGTGGGTTAAGCAACGCACTACGAAGCAAATTGCAGCCACTGCAGCACGAGTTCGATCCCTGCTGCCGGCCGGGGGGTGGGGGGGAGACCCACATGGTGTGGCAGACCTTTCCTGCTGTGCCCGCTGCTCCCCTCAGCAGTGTACTTCCATTGATCTGCCTGTTCTGCTCCCCGCTCTCTGTGGTGAATCCTCTCACCCCCCCACACCTCTGGCCTGTAACCCAGTGCTTGTATGCATAAATAAATATATCTTAAAAAAAAAAAATAGGGTAACCTACAAAAACCTCAAAATTTTTTTGTTTTTATTTCTCCACAGAACTGGGGTACAGGCCAGAGGTGCAGGGGTGGTGAGAGGGAGGTGAGAGACAGAGTGGGGAGCAGAACAGGCAGTTCTACTAAAATACACTGCTAAGGGGAGCAGCAGGTAATATAGATGTCTGCTGCGCCATGTGGGTCAGCTCCTTGGCTGGGGATCGAACTCATGTTGCAGTGGCTGTGGATGCTTCATACTGTGGTGCTTAATCCTGTGTGCCACCAGGGAGGCCCAGTAATGTGACTTTCTCTTTCAAAAGCAGTGATATGAAGAGGAAAAAAGTAAAACTTAAACTCTCCAGAGATAGCACTAAGTAACATAACAATGAGAAAATTTACCAGAATTTTGTTCTATAGGATACTTTGGATTTCCTGATGGAAGTATTTCCGACATGGAGTAATATGTATTTTTGTCTACTGTGAGGGAAAAGTAAGACTGAAAAACTCTTAAGGATTTCCACACACTCACTGTGTGAAAATAGGTATGTTTCTTTTTCTTTGTAAAGCTATTTTGTAAGCAACTGTGTGAAGACCATCCCAAAACAGACATGGTAATAATCATAAAACTAGCTGGCTCCATCTCATTTCCTTATCTCTAAGAGAAAGCAGGTACCTATTAAAGCCCAATATGGTCAATGAAAGAATCAGAGCTGGAACCGAGATGCTATAATATAACCTAACAAATGTACTGTACTACTTCTGACTCCTTTGCAACATTGCCAAGTCTTAAATGTTAAAAAATTAACTCTCTCCTTCCCTCCAAATTCATGAATTTTTTTTCTTTTTTTTGAAATTTTTTTCTTTATACTCTTAAGAGATAGGCTGAATCAACTCACCTTCCTTCACTGTCTTTACAGTAAGGGCAGGTGCATGCTTCTCGCCGGTTCCTCCGTCCAGCTTGTGGTTGGGGATCTGGGCTGTTCTCTCCTTCCTCTCCACCTGCTGTGTCATCATGTATTCCATCACCACCAGGCCCATGGAGGCCAAGCTGAGCTCCATGATCACCTGAAATGAAGAGAATAAAAAGATCAAGTTCGGAAGTATGGGATGTTCGCTGCAGGCTTTTCAGTGACACCTCATATTTACATGACCATCTCTTCAAAGTTTTGAAAGTATATTCACGGATACTGCTCATACTTGAATCTCAAGAAGCATCACTGAAAATACTATGAGTCTGGGCCCTCCCTGGTGGCACAGTGGGTTAAGCAACGCACTATGAAGCAAACCGCAGTGACTGCAGCATGAGTTCAATCCCTGCTGCCGGCTGGGGAGGTGACTCACATGGTGCAGGCAGACCTCTCCTGCCTGGCCTACTGCTCCCCTCAGCAGTGTGCTCCAGTCCATCTGCCTGTTCTGCCCCCTGCTCTGTCTGGTGGATTCTCTTACCTCCCCGCACCTCTGGCTTGTACCCTAGTACTTGTATGCATAAAATAAAAAAATCTTAAAAAAAAAAAAGTTATGAAAATACTACGAGTCAATAAATAGATGAAAACACAGCCAATCTCACCTAATTTTAACAATCCAACTCATTTATAAAAGACTTTTATAATTTTTACCTGTAAAATAATAGTGCAGAGCATCAGCAAGAGCATGGAGAAATAGGTATTTCTATATATAGAGAGTGATAAAATTAGTGCAACCTCTTTGAAGGTCAAGGATATGTACTAAGGATATACTCAGAAGTACACGAAAACAAGCAACAACGTTAGCATAGCCTGAGCTATACTAAAACCTGAAACAATTTAAATACTCCTATTAAGGAACTAGTTACGATAAATCAATGCAAGAGACTACTATACCCCCATTAGAAAGAATGAGATAAAGTTATGTACTGTAACAGAAAGATGTCTAACAAATCTCTTATTCACTCCCTTAGCTGAAATGCTATGGAACCAACCAAATATAAATGACGAAAAATAACAGTTTGGAATTACAAACTAGAAGCCATATAAAACCTAAGGGGAAACGTTCTGAAATAAGAAAAACATTGTACTGAGTATTCAGCAGAGAGTAGTACATGTCTGTTATAAATTTTGACACAATGGGGAGAAAAACAGCTAAGATCAAATCTAATTCTGTACAACTAGCTATTATATACCTCAGGAAGGTTTAGATTCAGATCAGAGTGCCATTCAGAATGCAATAAAAAGGAAGAAAATATCAAATTGACCTCATTCTAATGTGTCACTTGATGTCATTTGCTTTTAAAGATAAAATTTGTGTGAAATCACTATAATTTTTGCCCTAAATTAAAATGTATAAATTCTACAAAGTTCTAGGGCAGTCAATGTTTTCAAATGTTTTATTTTATTTTAAAGATTTATTTATTTATGCATATAAGAATTGGGATGTAGGCCAGAAGTGCAGGGTAAGGGGAGTGAGAAGATTCATCAGACACAGAATGGGGAAACAGAACAGGCGGATACACTGAAACACACTGCTGAGGGGAGCAGCAAAGGAGACAGGAGAGGTCTGCTGTGCCATGTGGGTCAGCTCTGTCACAGGTGACAGAACTCATGCTGCAGTGGCTGGTGATAGCTTGATAGTGCTTAGACTAAACCCCTGCACTACCAGGGAGGCCCTGTTTTCAAATATTTTAAACTTGCTATCCACAATTAAAAATACAGCTGACACTGTGATTTATTATCTATATATATAACTGAAAGAGTTTCATAAATACTTAACCTTACAATTTTAATTTAATTTAATTTTAATTTTCTAGACTTGATTAAAACTTTTTTTCTTAATGCTGCTTATGACCTATTATACTGATTTATGTATGAATCACTAATGGGACATTGTCAAACACTGCCCTAGGTCAATGTTTCAAAGGAATAGATAACATTCTTCTCAAGTTTTCAAAGCACCTACACTGTAAAGTATATGTTCAATAATGAAAACACCTTATTAATGAATCTATCCATATTTAAGATTTCTATAAATGGAGAGGGTTAAACTGGCCTGCTCTGTTTATCTATTTCATAAAAAAGAAACTAAGTAAATGGGGTCAAACTTAATATCTAAATATCTAGGACTTTGATTTTACTTATGTACCTATTTCTGATGTACTTATGTACCAGAATATCACTCAACCATTTTTAAGCACCAATTTATTTTTTAAAAAGATTTATTTTTATACATATAAGAACTGGGATACAGACCAGAGATGTGTGGGGTGAGATTAACTAGAGACAGAGTAGGGAACAGGACAGACTGAAATACAGTGAAATCTCCTGAAATACAGTGCTGAGGGGAGCAGTGGGCAAAGCGGGAGAGGTCTGCTGTGCCATGTGGGTCAATTCCTGGCCAGGGGTCGAACTCATACTGCAGGTGGCTGCAGATGATTCACAGTGTAGTGCTTAGCCACTTGTGCCACTGGGGAGGTCCCTTAAGCACCAGTTAATAGTATTAAAATTAACTTCACTTATGGGCCTCACTGGTGACTCAGAGATTAAAGTCCCAGCACTATCAAGCTAGCATCAGCCACTGCAGCATGAGTTCGATCCCCTGCCAGGGAGGTGACCCACATGGCAGAGCAAATATCTCCTGTCGTGCCTGCTACACCCCTCAGCACTGTATCTCAGAAGATCCACCTGTTCTGCTCCCCACTCTCACCTCACCTCCCCCCACCCATACGCCAGTTCTTGTATGCATAAAAAAAAATCTTAAAAAAGTAAAATTAACTATATTTGAATACTGTGAGATTTTCAGAATATCAGCAGAGGCAGACTCAGAAATACTGGAGTACAAAGTTAAAAATAGCTTTTGGGGACCTCCCTGGTGGTACAGGGTTTAAAGTCTCAGCACTATCAAGCAATCACCAGCTACTGCAGCATGAGTTTGAGAACCCACATGGGTTCAGCCACCTCTCCTGTTTTGCCTACTCCCCCCTCCCAGCAATGTGTTTCAGTAGCTGGACTATTCTGCTCCCCATTCTGTCTCTGGTGACTCCTCTCACCCCACCACACCTCTTACCTAGTTCTTGTATGCATAAGTAAGTAAATATAAATCTTTTCTTTTTTTAAATAGCTTCGGAGCAAAACAGACCTAGATAATTAGTCCTGTATCACAGTTTGATTAGTTTTCTGACAGTGAGTAAGGAACTTCATTTTTTCTAGCAATCCATTTCTACATCAGTAAAAGTGGGATGAAGTACAAGTTTCATAATGCTATGATTTTCATAAAACAAATGCAATAATACATGTGTGGTGCTTAGTAAAGTGCACAGTACCTGTCACACAGCAACTTTTCAACACACTGTAGCTAGTATTACTAGGAAAATATCTTTTGGGAAAACTACAGTGAGGAATCATAGAATGACGTGCATCAATATTCTGTTTAATCCATCGGGCCCTAAAGAACTAAACTTGTTACTGAGTGAGACCTCCCCCTAGTGGGGATGGAGAATGTCATCTGAAATAAGTCCAAGTAGATCAGCAGGCAAGACAGAATGTTAGTAGTATTGCTGTTGGTTATCCACCAAAAATTAACTACAGAAGAGAAATTTATACAGCTGGTAAACCCAGCTACCTAGCATGGATCTTTAGAAACAAGATCAGATGAAACTATGGTACATTTGAACAAATCACCTTAGATCCATTTTTCAAGATAACCTAACTCCATTAAAATTTGAGAAGCGATTTATTAGTCCCTAAAGGCATCTCTTGTTCCAGTCAATTGGAAAAAGGCAAGTCTTCTTTATTTTTTTGAAATGTAAGAATAATATCAGGGCAGGGCATAAATCGATAAAGAGTGAAACAAAGAAATAAACAGTTATCAGGACTCTCTAAAACCCTAAATACAATGCTCTTTCAAATTTTTTTAAGATTTATTTTGTTTATTTATGCAAATAAGAACTCGGGTGTAGGCTAGAGGTATGGGTGGGAGTGGGGGGGTGGGGGGGAGGTAGGTGAGAGGACTCATCAGAGACAGAATGGGGAGCAAAACAGGAAGATCTACTGAAATATACTGCTGAGGGGAGCAGTAGGCAAGACAAGAGACAGGAGAGGTCTGCTGTGCCATGTGAGTTAGCTCCCTGGCTGGGAAATGAACTCTGTTGCAGCAGCAGACAGCTTGGTAGAGCTGAGACTAAATCCCTTGTGCCATGAGGGAGTCCAGAGAAAGCTATTAAAAAAAAAAGTATCCTCCTGAACCCCCACACTATTATTTCAAAGGATTTTAAAAATAGGTATATGAAAACTAAGAATGGGGGTAGATAAAATGAACAATTTTAAATTTCATTTAATGAGAGTGATGAAACACCAACAAAGACCAACATCCCACCAAATCTGTTTTCAGCCTTTTTAAATAACAGTTTAAGAAAAAGAATATTTACCTTAAAATGTGGCACTAGTTAAGCAATGAAATAAATTAGATTTTCCTTTCCCTAATGAAAATAACTAGCAAACCAGAGGGACAGTTTAATGACAGTCTTTCCCAGCACAGTGGTTGCCTCTAGCTTCAGTTTCTGAAATAACTGTATGACAGTTACATACTTTCAAAGTTTCCTCAAAGTGAAGGAGTGTAACTGCAGTCATGAACTTTCAAGCAGACCACCATGACAAACAAAACACTCTGCTGTTCTCTGAGGAAAACTTGGCAATACCAAAATAAGATGAAATAATAATTTTCAAAAGGGTGATCCCCATACACTTCAAGGCTTTTCCTTTCCAGCACTCTGGAATTACTCTGAGAACAGGGTGTTCTTTAATTCATGTGAGAGTGAATTTTTCACTAGGCTTTCTGAACATGTTTTACTTTACACAAAGATTTACTCTAAAGAAGTGTATCTCAGACCACAAAGAGGCTTATGTGTCTTGTCATGTTGAAACGAAATACTAGGTAACATTATCACTTATACAAGAGTAATACCAAATATTCAGAATATAACCAAAAATCAAAAACATCTCTAGGTAACGAAATAGATGATTCATAATACATGGCACTTTATCTTTATAAACAACACTAATCTAGTTTCCCAACCCAAAGTGAACTAGAGGTAGCAAATTAGTAGGAAAAACACAGGAATAGCTGTTTGGGGTAATTTTAAAAGCTGCCTCTCTCAACTTTTTTTTTTAATAAGCCTTTCCTTTTTTTTTAAAGATGTATTTATTTATGCATACAAAAACTGGGGTACAGGCCAGAAGTGTGGGGGGTGAGAGGTTTCACCAGAGACAGAGTGGGGAGCAGAAGAGTAGGATCTACTGAAACACACTGCTGAGGGGAGCAGTGGGCGAGAGAGGAGAGGTCTACTGTGCCATGTAGATCAGCTCCCTGGCCAGGAATCAAACTCAGGCTGCAGTGATTGTGGATAGCTTCATGGTGCTGTGCCTTAACCGCTTGTGCCACCAGAGAGGCTCCCAGAATAATAGTTTTAATGGCAACTGGGAGTGATAAAATATAGTGCCACAAAATACATATAAGTGACCCCCAAATTCATCCCTTTAATAGCTACTTCAGGGCCTCCCTGGTGGTGCAAGCGGTTAAATTTCAGCACTTTGAAGATATCTGCAGCCACTGCAGCTTGGGTTTGATCTCCAGCCAGGGAGGTGACCCACATGGCACTGCAAACCTCTCTTGTCTTGGCTGCTGCTCCCCTCAGCAGTGTGTTTCAGTAGATCGACCTGTTCTGCTCCCCACTCTGTCTCTGATGGATTCTCTCACTCCACCACACATCTGGCCTGTACCCCAGTTCTTATATGCATAAATTAATTTTTAAAAATTGGCTCTTTATTCTATGAGAAAAGGTGTAGTACCAACAATCAGCACAATGTTTGGAAAGGCACTCACTAGAAGGTGTCACTGTAACTAGTAATAGATGGATGTTTTAAAGTTCACCCTCCCAGAATGGTCCAAAGGCAAAAGGTAAGAGGGAGGGGGGGGGGAGAGGGAGAGAGAGAGTGTGTGTGTGCACGCACATGCGCGAACACAGTTTTTATGGTTACATTTGGGGGAGTATAATTCAGATGTCTATTCTTTAAAATTCACTGAACTGTATATATTTTTTAAATTTTTTAAAAAAGATTTTATTTATTTATGCACATAAGAGCTGGGGTACACACCAGAGTCCAGGGAGGTGAAAGGATTCACCAGAGACAGAGCTGGGAACAGAACAGGCAGACTGACCGAAATACCGGCTGCTGGCAGCCGGTGAGGCAGGAGAGGTGGTCCCCTCCCTGGCTGGCGGCGGGGATCGAACTCATGCTGCAGTGGCTGCGGTTTGCTTCAGTTTGTTGCTTAACCCACTGCGCCACCAGGGAGGCCCTGAACGGTATATTTTAAATGGATGACCCCCTCCCCCACCATTTTGGTAATGTTTCCTTATTAAACATTTTGGAAATGTTTTGTTATTCATCACAAATACAAAAATACAGCTATTCCTATATTTCATGTCTAAAAATTAAGTCTTTTGATCATTATTAGTAACATACTAAAAATGTGAATTCCAAGACTTTCCCTACTTCCCACCTGTCAACTTTATTCCATAGAGAATTTTTCCCAAGACACAGCAATGGATTAGAAGTCTCATCTTTGGGGCATTCCTGGTGGTGCAGTGGGTTAAGCAATGCACGATGAAGCAAACCACAGCCAATGCAGCACAAGTTCGATCCCTGCTGCAGGCCAGGGAGGGGACCCACATGGCGCAGCAGACCTCTCCTACCTCACCCGCTCCCCTCAGCAGTGTGTTTCAGTCTCTCTGCCTGTTCTGCTCCCTGCTCTGTCTCTGGTGAATCTTCTCACCACCCTGGACTCTGGCCTGTACCCCAGCTCTTGTATGTATAAATAAGTATTAAAAAAAAAAAAGTCTCTTCTTTTCTTTCTCACCATAGCGATAATATCCTAGGGAAAGGAACTCACTTTAAAATCCCTGCCCAGGGCCCTCCCTGGTGGCGCAGTGGATTAAGCAACACACTGTGAAGCAGACCACAGCCACTACAGCATGAGTTCGATACCTGCCGCCAGTCGGGGAAGATGACCCACATGGTGCAACAGACCTCTCCTGCCGTGCCCGCTGCTCCCCTCAACAGTGTGTTTCAGTTGATTTGCCTGTTCTGTTCCCCTCTCTGTCTCTGGTGAATCCTCTCACCTCCCGCGTTCGTCTGGCCTGTACCCCAGTTCTTCTATGCATAAATAAAATCTTTAAAAAAAATGAAATAATAAAAAAATAAAATCCCTGCCCAAGCTAGCTATTATTATCAATTATACCAATTACCAATATTACACTCAGATTAATATGATTCAAAATTCATTTAACTATACAGTATATACATACCAGAAGAAAGCTGTGAGAGAAGGGATAAAGGTTAAGGGAATATGGTCTTACGGTTTACAAGAGTCAGAAAAGTGATCAAGTAGGAGAATAACAAAATTTTCACTTATTTCACACCTCCATATTTTCTTAAATTAGAGAGATGAACACAATTACTTAAAGGTTTATTTATGCATATAAAAACTGGGGTACAGGCCAGAGGTGCAGGGTGTGTGTGAGGATTCACCTGAGATAAGAGTAGAGAACAGAATAGATGGATCTACTAAAACGCACTGCTGAGGGGAGCAGCAGGAGAGACAGGAGAGGTCTGCTGAGCCATGTGGATCAATTCCCTGGCTGGGGATTGAACCAGTGCTGCAATGGCTGTGCACAGCTTCATAGTGCTGAGTCCTAACCCCCTGAACCACCAGAAGACCCCCTGGTTGAATTTTGATCAGGTTCTTTTGATTGACTTTCAAACTAGTCATTATCCATCAAGTGGTATTTTAAGTTACTGAAATCCTACAATGATTTAAATTAATAAGGGCCTTAATATATACTGTAATGCACTATTATGGTGCAGTTGGACAAACCTAGGTTTAAATCCTGGTTTCACTGCTTACTGAGTTACTTTTTCAAATCTTCCTTTCCTCATGGGCAGAAGTTTTATCATTATATTGGACTAATAAAATAAGTACCTAGCATACCTAGCATTGTTCCTGGGACAGAGGAGGCACTTAATAAATCGTTATATATTAGGAAAATAAAATATTAGGGCTAAATATTACTTTTACTATGTCTTCACCATCTAGACAATACACTCTTACTACTCACTATATGGTATTTTGAAATTATCCAGGACAATTATAATACTGTATCTAATCATCAATGTCTCCAACAGCAGCAATAAAAAATACTGTTAAAAAATAAAAAGCACAGTAATCAATTATTTTGTTTCTAACCACTGAAAGGAAAATCACAACAGTCTTCAAATTATAATTAATTCCCATTAAAAATAACAAGGTTGGGCCTCCCTGGTGGCGCAGTGGGTTAAGCAACGCAATATGAAGCAAACCGCAGCCACTGCAGCACGAGTTCGATCCCTGCTGCCGGCCAGGGAGGGGCCCCACATGGCACAGCAGACCTCTCCTGCTGTGCCCACTGCTCCCCTCAGCAGTGTACTTCTGTTGATCTGCCTGTTCTGCTCCCCGCATTCTGTGGTGAATCCTCTCACCCCCGACCCCTCTGGCCTGTACCCCAGCGCTTGTATGCATAAATAAATAAATCTTTAAAAAAAAAAATAACAAGGTTAATTAGTAATATACAAATAACCATTCTGAATGCCATGTTGTTGTCTTGAAAGTAGAAAGAAACAGCAGTACATTAAATCTCATGTTCTCAGGTAAGGGAAAGAGGGGGAGGAAAAAAAGTAAATAAATTTCATGTTTTCTACAGAAAATTGTCTGGGTAAAAAACAGTAATGATATGTTTTGTTTTGACAAACATAAAAGAATGCTGAAGTAGATACATACAGAGGAAATATAAACACCTCAAACTCAAGTATCCTAGAAAATGTCTCCCATTAACAAGACCAAATTAATTTCTGTAGTAGGGCCAGAAGAAAAAATGAGTAATAGCAGTCATCTATCACGTTCCATGAGTTAAGATTCTTAAGAAACATAATACTATTAACAGTAGCAGAAACCAAAAAGAGGATGAAAACATCTCAAATCCTACCAGTCCAACAAATTAACTAGTCACCTTTTCATCTTGCCTTCCATTACTATTCATATATACAAATAAGCTTTATCTTTTTGTAGTCATAGTGCAGTTAGGTTACTATAAAAATACAAATTACCAGGCCTCCCTGTTGGCACAAGGGGCTTAGTCTCAGCACTGTGAAGCTATCCTAAGCCACTGTAGCACAAGTTTAATGCCCTACCAAGGATGACCCACATGGCACAAGACCTCTACAGGGTCTTGCTGCTCCAGGGTCACTGTTGCTCCTCTCAGCAGTGTATTTCAGTGGGTCAATCTGTTCTGCCCCCTACTCTGTCTCTAGTGAATCCTCTCACTCACACCCTTCCTCTCCCCTCTGGGCTGCACCCCAGCTCTTTTGTGCATAATAAACATTTAAACAAATAAATAAACAACAAATCAAAACACCATCATCCTGAGGTTGCTGAAGTTACCAGGTAAATAGGCGCTTACATATTTGGTACCTTTTAATGACAGGGTCCTCTCTAAACTTATGCCTAAGTAATGCCCCTAGGGCAATTATATAATCTGATTTCAGATTATATTTCAACACTTCACTAAGCATAACACTAACAAAACTTTTTAATATGAGACATAGACTTGTCTTAATTTGTCCATATTAATATGTAGGTTCTAAAAGCAGATATTCTCATTTCTACCAAATGCTGAAAGACATCAAAAGAAATGCAAATGCTACTCCATGAAAATGGAGAGCTGCTCTTTTATGCATCTGTGTACTCCTCCCTCTATAATGGCTTCATTTAATTTCTGCTTATGATAAATGAAAATTTCAGATATCTTGTATTTAATATGTGAGTTTTATGTTCTTTGTTCTGAATTAATCAGCAAAGCTCTTCCTGAGGACTTAATTCAAAAGGAATGATTCAAAACAAGAAAATTATGTGCTCTATTAGTCTACATTTTTAAAAATTGAAATTTCCTGAATATTTAACAAATAATTGTGGAAAACAACTTGATAGAATATTGCACAGTAATTTAAAAATCACCACTTGAAAAGTAAAATATAAAATAGGACCACTACTATCACATTATTAGTACAAGATGGAAGTAAGTTATAAACGCTAGAAAGGAGTAGGCCAAATTATTTGTAGAAGATATGAAACCTAAACAAAATCACTGAAAAATTGCTTAAAGCAGTAAGATTACACTAAGGTTATTGTAAGATAATCAGAATTAATGCACACAAGTCAACAGATTTCCTATATACAAGTAAGATTCAAATGGAAACAAAATGGAATAAAAGGTCCTATTCACAACAGCAAAAGAAGCTAAAACTTAGCAAGGAAGGTTGTAGGACCTATAAGAAAATAATGGGAAAAAAAGAAAGTAATAAAAGCATTGCATGAGTCAATCAAAACAAAAATCTCAAAGGATTTATTGGGAGAAGTTGATGAAATCTGTAATTCATCTGCAAGAACAAGCAATTGATCAGGAAAAATTTTAAATAGTAATGAGGGAAAATATTTAAAGGTATATAGGGGCCTCCCTGGTGGCTCAAGGGGGTTAAGCATCGCACTATGAAGTATCCTCAGCCACTGTAGTAAGTTCAAAGCCTGGCCAGGGAGAGGACCTATATGGCACAGCAGACCTCTCCTGGCTTGCCCATAGCTCCCCCAGCAGTATATTTCAGTCAATCTACCTGTTCTGTTCCCTGCTCTGTCTCTAGTGAATCCTATCACCCCCTTCCCACATCTGGCCTGTACCCCAGTTCTTATATGCATAAATAAATCTTCAAAAAAATGTTTACAAAGGAAGATTTTTTTTTTGAAGATTTATTTATTTATACATACAAGAGCTGGGGTACAGGCCAGAGTCCAGGGAGGTGAGAGGATTCACCAGAGACAGAGCGGGGAGCAGAACAGGCAGACTGGCTGAAATACACTGCTGAGGGGAGCAGCGGGCAAGGCAGGAAAGGTCTGCTACACCATGTGGGTTCCCTCCTTGGCCGGCGGCAGGAATCGAACTTGTGCTGCAGTGGCTGTGGTTTGCTTCATAGTGCGTTGCTTAACCCACTGCGCCACCAGGGAGGGCCGGAAGATATTTTTTAAATGTATCAGAAAAACGAAATACAAACAGGAAAAACAAAAGAGAAAAAAAAAATCACAAACAAATGAAAATACATTTAGTTCTCCAATAATCAAATAACACTAACTAAAGTAAAAAATCTTGCCCATATTGGCGAATATTTACATAACTGAGTGTAAATTGCTAGTTTTCTGAAATTCTGTAAGTATTGAAACATTAAATGTATAAAACTGACTCACAGGCTTCCCTGGTGGCACAGCGGGTTGAGTGCGAAGCATCTGCAGCACAGATAGAAGCAATCATGTATAGTAGTAGATTTCACTATCAGCCTCCATTTCAATTTTTTGTTTTTAAAGATTTATTTATACATACAAGAGCTGGAGTACATGTCAGCAGTGAGAGGAGTCACCAGAGACAGAGTGGGGAGCAGAGCAGGAAGATCTACTGAAATACACTGCTGAGTGAGGGGAGCAGCAGGAGACACAGGCAAGGTCTGCTGTGCCATATGGGTCACCTCCATGGCTGGGGATTGAACTCAGCTGCAATGGGGGTGGATAGCTTCCTAGTGCTGCACCTTAATCCCTTGTGCCCTGGCTCCATTTCAATTCTTAAAATGCAACTACATGGGCCTGATGGCATTTTGAAAGAGAATTAGAAAAGCCTCTGACCTTGGCTTCCTAACTGAATAGAAAGCTTGTTTTCCCAGGACAACTTCTATATATATTCTTTCCCTTTATTTATTTTTTTTTAAAGATTTTTATTTATTTATACATACAAGCACTGGGGTACAGGCCAGAGGTGTGGGGTGGGGGTGAGAGGATTCACCACAGAGAGCGGGGAGCAGAACAGGCAGATCAACAGAAGTACAC
>JAGFMF010011636.1:1093811-1105211 GCA_019455555.1 Galemys pyrenaicus
CCCCCCCCCACACCTCTGGCCTGTACCCCAGTGCTTGTATGCATAAATAAATAAATCTTTAAAAAAAAAAAAAAAAAAAGAGCAAGTCTTTGTCTTAACCTAGGTATTTTAACTCCTTCAAATTTGTTAGTTTATTTATTTTGGACATAGATACAGGGTGAGAAGGAGGATTCATAGTAAATTAGACACATCCAAACTTGTCAAACAAGTAATACTACCCAGTTTCCATAAACCATTCAGGGTTTAAAAACATTAGAGCAAAAGTGAAAATTTAAATTACAACCCAGATTTGTAACCAACTGGAAAAATAAATCTACCAAACTGTTTCACAGGCTCTTCTAGGGAGAACAGAATCTTAAAATCTAGCACAGGGCCTCCCTGGTGGCGCAAAAGGTCGAGTGCCACACTATAAAGCATCTGTGGCACAGCAATGTGAGTTCAATCCCTGGCCAGGGTGCAGCAGACCTCTCCTGCCTCACCTGCTGCTCCCCTCGGCAGCACATGGGTTGATCTGCCTGCTCTGCTCCCCACTCTGTCTCTGGTGAATCCTCTCACCTAAGGTGCCTCTGGCCTGTACCCCAGCTCTAATATGCATAAATAAATAAATCTTAAAAGAAAAAAAAAAAACTAGCACAGCATTAGCAATACAGTGTTGGTGTGGGAAAATGCCCTTTAAATAATGTTTCAAGCACACACCTGGGCCTATATAATAATGCTAAATGTCAGAGAAAAAGCTCGTACTACTACTACGGCACACCTTTTGTAAGAAGTATGAAAAACAATATGTGTATAGTTCAACTAAACAACAAAGTGAAACTTTTCAACTGATTATCTATTAATGCTTACAGACACCCAATGAACACTGTACAGAATATTCTGCAATAAAGATTTTCTACAGATGTTCATCTTACATTATAAAACACTTCCAAGGAGGAAAACAAAACAGAAACAGGGAATAAGCTGAAATTAATTAGTGGCAACATTTACTCGCTAAGTAGAACAATTAAAGGTGAAAAGGAGAATTAAAAACAGAAAAGATACTATGTTCTTTTGAAACACTAGGCACCCTTGTTCTCTAGTTATTTAATTAAGAACTAAAATGGCCACATTACACAATGCAGCATGATTTAACAATGACGTCATTTACAGAAAGCCACCGGAATGAATAAACAGGAGCAACTGAAAATGTCTGAAGACTGACTTTTCAGTCTTTTCAAAGCAATCAAGCCACCTAGGTTTTAAAGGCGACCTTTTCTACTTAACAGAAATCATTTAAAATGCACTAATGTCACCCTAATAAACAATATTAAAGGCAAGTAATGCAGAAACATTCATTCTTCTATTAGGTATATTATTTTAAAATAGAAAGTACCTCTTGTGTGACCTTTTGCACTAGAATAATTTTGAACACAATTTAATCACCCAAATTTATTTATCATTAACATTCAAATGCACCAGCGTAAAATACCATTTTTAACAAATTTAGGTCTCAGCAATCTGACCCCAAGTTTAGCAACACTGTTGGCACATCAGAGCTGGTATCACATTCAACTTAACTTCTAAGAGAAGACATTTTTCTGACCCCGATAAAAACTAGCAGATGGGAAATTTTTATTTTTAGTGCCTGAAATTTGTTTCTTGAGTGAATTATAGCCATCAAGGAAATATGTTCTATTCTCTTGCCAAAACCCAGCCCTGTACTCTTTATTAGGCAGAACTCCCACGAATTCATCCAAACTCCATCACTCAAAGCCAACCCAAACTCCATTCCTCAACGTGGGGGAAAGGGTTTTCAGGACTTAGTTGTGGTTGAGGGGGAAGAAAAATGTAAAAAACCAAGATCTGTGAGAATATGCCTACAAATAGAAAGGGTACTGGGCCTCCCTGGTAGCACAGCAGGTTAAACAATGCACTATGAAGTAAACCACAGCTACTGCAGCACAAGTTCAATGCACTATGAAGTAAACCACAGCTACTGCAGCACAAGTTCGATCCCTGCCACCCCCAGGGAGGGGACCCACATGGTGTAGCAGACCTCTCCTGCCTCGCCCGCTGCTCCCCTCAGCAGTGTTTCAGTATGCCTGCCTGTTCTACTCCCTGCTCTGTCTCTGGTGAATCCTCTCACCGCCCTGGACTCTAGCCTGTATCCCAGCTCTTGTATGTATAAATAAATAAATCTTAAAAAAAAAACAAAAACAAATAGAAAGGGTACTGATACATGGCGAAAGAGTGTTGATTAAAAAAAAAGAGCTGAGAACTTAAAAAAAACAACAACAACAACTAAGAATCCACAGATAATTTCACTGTCTAGAAACTTAAGTTCAGTTTACTGGGTGGTCTCTCCTCAGTACCAACAAGCAAGGGCAGGGCCTAGAAAATACACAAGCATACAGAGGTAGTTTATTTATGCTCTAAATTTGTGCTTTTGCTTGTATATTCAGCAAACAGAAGTAAACAGTGAAAGTTAACATGTTTTTTTAAGCAGGAAGATTTATTTTTTTATTTTTAATTTCTGCATAGTAGGCTAGAGGTGCAGGGGGTAAGAGTCAGAGCAGGGAGCAGAACAAGAGGGATTTACTGAATGAGTGCTATAAATGGATTAGCTCCCTGGTGGGAGATGGGGCTTAGGCCAACAGAGGTGGTAGTGCTTTGACTTAACCCCTAGGTCATCAGGGAGGCCCTACTTTAAAGATTTTCTAAGGGGCCTCCCAGGTGGCACAGTGGGTTAAGCAGCGCACTATGAAGCAAACCGCAGTCACTACAGCACAAGTTCGATCTCTGCCTCTGGCCAGGGAGGGGACCCACATGGAATAGCAGACCTCTCCTGCCCCACCTGCTGCTCCCCTCAGCAGTACGTTTCAGTCAGTCTGCCTGTTCTGTTCCAGGTTCTGTCTCTGGTAAATCCTCTCACCTCCCTGGACTCTAGCCTGTACCCCAGCTCTTGTGTGCATAAATAAATAAAATCTTAAAAAAAAAAAAAAGAAAAATTTTAAAGTAAATATAAACAGACTAAGAACACTATGAAAGCTATTGTCTTCTACAACCATCTAATAACATTTCACTTTGTAGGGTGATCTAGCTCACTGATCTATCTATAGCTTACTACATGATTTCACATTCAATGCTTTCTACTACATCACACTGCCAAGAGGTTTTTCCAGTAAAATAATATACCAAAAAAGGTGTTAAAATAGCAACACTTACCTCCCAGGAAGTGATTTTACTATCTTTTATTAAGCATAAAGTCAGATCAATTCAAGAGGAAAAAATGTTGCACTATTATGACTAACCAGAAAGGCGGTAACATACCTTCAAAAACTGCTATTAATGAAGCAAACAATCTCAAGTCTCACAAGATGGCCTTTCAGTACCTCATTCTCTCATTAATGAAAGTCAAGCTGCTGCTAACTTACAGAAAGGCATGCATTCTCTCAAGCTGAGACTGTCAATAACAGCTAGGTAGCCCTATCCTATGACATTAAATGGCAGTCTTCCCCAGAGCATGATTTAGCAGTGAGAATGCCCCACTCTCTACAGTCTAAGTTATAAGTCTTTTAGAAATTGCAAAGATCTAAATTAACTTGAACAATCCCACAGCTTTGCTTTCCCTAAGAACAAAGCTGAACTGTGGAATACAACAAACTAAAAGCAAATAGAAAACATGCTAGTGCAGATTACCCACGAGGTGTCTGATTTTCCAAACTGCAGAGTTCAGTTTTTATTAAGATTTTCTCATTTCTACTTCTGTAATTTTAGTCCAGCAAATATTCACCAGTTCTTGAGTATTAAATTTCTAAGAAACAAAAATATTTTTTTCCAAAAACATTTTTAACCATCCAAAGGATTTCTTACACCCTGAGTTAAAACTAACAGGTATTGCCCTAGATTAGGAGAACTAACTGCAAGATCTGGCTGTAGTCTGATCACTTAAGTGCTTCTCAGTATCTCAATGTCTTCACCTAGAAAATAAGGAGTTGTACTAGATTTCTAAGATCCTGACCCTTGCCCAGCTCTCAAAGATCTCCAGGTCACTAAGATAATTACCTCCCCATTATGGTCCCAAATGTAGTCATTTTAAACACATCACAAGAACATAAGAAAGTTAAGTAATTTGACCCGACACCTGACCACACTCCAACCCCAGATGTTCAAAAACTACAAGAGGCAGGAAATGCGACTGTCTGTTATCCTCACATAAGAACTCAAAATGAGAACTCTATAATAAAAGTAAACAATACACAAATCCATATATATTCCAATAGGATAAAAAACTGCTATTGAAATATTTCCCATCATTATTTTAATATATCACACCAGAATAAAAATGTATTATACATCCTTTCATCAGGCCTTAGAGATTACTACTTCTACTACAATGGGATTTAAATGGATAAACTTAAAGAGACTTTCATCTTTTTAAATACGTATTTTAAATTTGAAATTAACCAACAGTGAAACAATTCAAAATGAATGATTGAATACTGTGGTCAACAATTCAACATACATTCCAACACATACCTTTTCCTTGATGACATTTTCCCTTTAAAGTCCTCCTTATCCTTAACTCCTCCCACTCCATTAGGCCCTACCTTTCCCCACTCCCTTTCTTTCCCCACCCTTCCCAACCACACACAACACAGTACTTTCAAAGCAATCTAGAAAGTACTGCTTTTACCTAAGAAGTTCCAGAATTATATATAAATATTCACATGTATAAGGGAAGGCAGACAGACTCTAGTTTTAAGGTAACGAGGAGTTAAAAAAATTTAAACAAACAACCTGTTCACAAAGTGAGCTATTCTGGTTAACTAAAGATTTAACCAGGGATCTTAATATTGTTAAAAATTCTTCTGTATTACATCACTTTTACCTCATAGGAGTTAGAGTTCACAATAAATATCTAACAATTTAATAACTGTTCAACAGATTCTCTTATACAGGAAGGCCTGCAGGATGAATAACTGACAAGCACTTTACATTTTTAAGGGGAAGTTAAAAAAAAAAGGGAGAGGAATACATGACTGAGATTTTAATTAAAGTGGTTCATAAGGCCTAAAATATTTACTATCTGGCCCTTTACAGAAGAATTTTGAGGATCCATTTCCTATAGCGCCAAAGACTCAGAAAGTAGAGACCCCAGGACAATGCCAAGGTATGTTTCTTAGGTTAACTGAATAGCTTCCTTTTAAGTCTGTTCTAAATTATTTAAATGTAATTGCTATTTCTCTGATTTGGCTTTCTTTTAACAATTTTTTAAAAAACTCAAGAGACAGTGTTACCCCCAAAAGATCTAATTGCTTCTTTAGACTAAATATTTTCAGCTGAAATGCTGCTCAGCCCTAGAAATAAATGCAAAAGATCAGAAGCCTTACCTGGGGCATTTGCTATAGCCAACGGCAGGCTTGGAAGCTGGTGCACCTGGATTCCTGAAGCACCCAATGCGCTGAGGTTAATGGTCTGGAGGCCAGGCATGGAGGAGAGTTGAGCAGCATTCACAGTGACTGTGCCAGCAGGGATGGAGGCAGCTGAGGCAATAGGTGTAAGGGTGGTATTGCTGCTACTGGTCTGCCCCAAGGAAACACCTTGCATTGGGGCCAAGGTGATTGTCTGGGCCTGCGGGTTCTGAACTTGGAGGTTCTGCAGCTGAAGAGTCTGCCAACTGACCTGTCCATTGGGCCCCACTGTTGGTGTCCGGATGATGATGGGGCCAGAGTTTGAAACAGCCTGAAGCTGGAGGTTCTGGAGGCTTTCTTGGGAGATAGCTTGAGTTGTAAAGGTCTGCCCTGACAATGGTGTTGCTTGAAGGGCCTGGAGGGTTTGACCCCCTTGAACTAGTTGAGGCTGGATGAGAATCTGTTGTTGCTGTGTCTGCTGGTTTTGCTCTCCCTCTTTTTGCTGACTTGCCTGCAGTGACCCTCCAGATGCCTGGTTCTGCTGGATGTTCAGAGCCTCAGACCCCTGTAACCCACTGACCCTCTGGGGTGTCTGGCCTTGAGAGTTGGTCCCTGTTGATCCGCTGGTGGTAAAGTTCATAATTCCCATGTTGCTGGTGGTAGTAGTTGTTGAGTAGCTATTGGCATTGGTGAAAAAGGAGCTGGAACTGGCTTGTGATGATACCAAACTGGCAGAACTGATGGCAGTCCCTGTCCCTGAGGTGACTGGCTGTGAACCACTCTCCTGGGATCCAGAGCTGCTGATCGTGACTGCCTGGGAGCTAGGAGTCAAGGTAGCTGCAGAAACGCTGTTAACAGGTAGCAAGGTGATATTCCCATTTAGGGCCACTGGTACGTTGGTCACATACTGAGTCTGTCCTGAGAGCACATTATTAGCCAGGCCTTGGAGAGGGACAGCCTGCTGGAGTAAGTTTGGCATAGCAGCAATGATGTTGCCTCCACTTCCTCGATTTGTGATGATCTGTTGGTTTGCACCTGGTATAATCTGTATTTGACCAGAACCATCCTGCTGCACTTGGGCCCCAGAGGCAGCAAATTGCAGCTGTTGCCCATCAACGGTCTGGAACTGTGGGATTACTTGATACTGAATATTAGACATCACTCCAGGTAGTCCTGTCAGGACTTGCTGGTTCTGTAAGTTGGAGGTGGCAGCCACAACATACTGCCCACCGGAAACCGTGCGATTCTTGGAAGACTCACTGCCATTGCTGCCATTGGTACTGCTGCCGCTCTGTTCCTTTGAGGTAGGGGTAGCCCCAGAGGAGGAAGAGATGATCTGCCAGCCATTGGCACCCTGTGAAAGTTGTGTAGCTGTGAGGTCAAGCTCACCTGTGCCCCCTGACTGGCTTGGGCCCTGGGAGTTGTTGCTGTTTTCATTGGGTGACTCAATTCTGCTGCAAGTTGCTGCCAGCAGAGCCAAAGGGGATGGCTGGGATTCCTGGCCAGAAAATAAGGGAGGAAGAGTTAGTGACACCCAGCTGTCAGCCCCAGGGGCAGTATACATCAAATAAAGAGCAAAATACTGCAGAGTAGATAATGACAGAAACAAAAGCTAACCTAACAAAAGCTTCTCATCTTTGGGGATCTCTAAGTCACTTGATTCTGTGCTTGCTTCCCTATCTATAAATGGTGTAGACCCTGACTAAAAAACTTTTTGTGAAAAATTGAGAATCATCTAAGAATATTTATATCCTCTCAACACCTTCCCCCCTCTGCCCTCATCAGCACTTACCTGTCCTCCTCCTCCTCCACTGCTGCTACTACTGCCTGTGCTGCTGCTTCGAGCCTGAGAAAAGGCACCACCACCATTACCATTGCCCCCATTATTGCCACCAACTCCTTTTTCAATCTTCACCACAGCTGTCATTTCATCCATGGAGTGATCTTGGTCTAAAAAGAATTAAAAATAAACAACTTCAAGTTGGAGGAAGGAAAAGGGTAAAGTGAAGAAAGGTAAAGAAGGGTATGATGAAACAGAAATGACTAACAGGAAGGTGAAAGGCACCAAAGAAAATGGATTAGAAGAGAAGGGACAGTTGTAGAATGTGACTTAGTCTTTGTGGTGCCAAAACTGGGCCTCAATTCTTCCTTGCGTAAAATTATACTCAGAAAACACTGAAGAAGCACTTTTGGTGTAGGAAACGTAAAGGGCAGTAGGCATGTTGAAAGAATTTCAAAATAAGAAAAAGTATCCTGGAGGGAAAAAACAGAAAGATAGGTAAGGCAAAAAACAGCATGTGGGTGGATGGAAAACTTGCTAAAATTAGGGTCAAAGGAGATGGAGAGAGGGAAAAATTCAAGTGTAAAAAATAACAAGAAAAGGGAGGGGAGAAGGGGTAAGGAAGAAATAAAAAGTGTGATTGGAGAAACATTTGTGACTACTGGTAAAGGGCTAAAGGGGTCCAAGGATAAGAATTAAGAGGTTTCAGGGCGGGTAGAAGGCGGGCCCTAGAGCGAAAGGGCGGTTTCGGGGTGAGGGGCGTGGAAAGGGCGGGACGGAGGGGGGGAGGGGAAACCTACGGAAGGGGGGGAGGGCCTTGGGGCAGGCGGCGACCAGAGGGCGGACCAGGGAGGCGGTTGGCCCGGGCGGGGCCTGCACTCCTCGGGCCGCCCCCGCGACTCCAGCCCCCGGCAGGAGGAGCCTCAGGCGGGCGGCCGAGTAGTGGGGGGTAAGGCCCGTCCCCCGTGGCCGGGGCGGGCAGGGGGCGGGCGAGGCCACGCTGCCCCCTCCCCCGGGGCGGGCGGCCCATCCCCCTCCTCCTCGGAGGCCCCGCCACTGCCCCTTCTCCCTCCCTTCCCTCCGCCCCGGGCGGGACCAAGGCCGCCGCCGCCGCCTCCCGCCCGCCCCCCCTCACGGCGGGGACCGCCCGGTCGGCCCTCGCGCGCGCCCCCTCACTCCCCTTCCACCCCTAAGCTTGGAGTGGACTCATCCTTACCGCTCATGGTGGCAGCTGAGGGACGAGCTCAAGGGGGTCCTGTCCGGGGGGGTTGGGGGGGGCCGGGAAAAACGCGGACGCTGACGAGGCAAGCGAACCCGGACCGGACAGGGAGGGGGGGGTAAGGAGGAGGGAGCAGCGCGCCACAAGCCCGGCCTAGGCCCCGCCCCTTCAGTGCTGCCCCGCCCAATGAAGGAGGGAGAAGGGCGGGAATTGCAGAAGAAAGGCGGACAGAGTACCCAATGGCAAGTATGGCTTGCTCCCTAAGGCGTGTAAGACAAAGTTGCGTGCCTGATGTCCGCCTAAAAAGACCGCCCTCTCAATTTTAAAAGCCAGTGAAAAACGCAGGAAGTGAAGGTGGGCGGGAATTGGAGATGATAGGCTTGGAATGAAACCACTCAACCTCCAGGCGGGCTCCCTGAGAAGAAGGTATAGGAAAAACTTTGATAAGAATGACAGGACAAAGACCAACCAGAATCCTGGGCATGCCTGGGCAAAGTCTGGTGGGAGGAGAGGAAAAAAGTAGGCAGGAATGGGATAGGATGAAGCTTATCAAAGCCAATCAGAAATCAGGCGGGCAGTCAGAAAAGTTATGATTGGACAAATATTGAGAAGCGACACGCTAGAACGCATATTGACTGAACTAAAAGCCAATTAAAGGCCGAAGGAACTCAGAGGGCGGGAACTTGGAGTGGGCAGAGGAGAATTGGCGTCTTCTTCAGTCACTCAGTCCAATGAGGCAACGAAGGAAGTCAGGCACCACCTCGGAGTTGGCCAATGGGCGTCACTTGAGCCGCCGGTCACGGGGGAGGGAACAGGGCTGTGCCAAGAGCGGTCCGTCGCCATATTGGCCCTTCTCAGGAGACATCTTTACAGCGATCAGGTGGTACGCTTCGGCTGAGTCCTGCAACGCTACAAGTGTGGGGACCGAGACACCCGGCACGCGGTCCTGCCTCGCCACCGGGGCTTGTTTGATTCTTCACTTAGGCGTCTTTAAAAGCACCTCTGAAGGTTCTCCTCTCCCCTGGCGGGCAGACAGGCGGATGCCTCTGTACGTGGGTGGAAGCCCTGTGGGGGCAGGCGCGACGGGATTTGGCGACAGCGTGCTCTGCTGTGCCGGCCAATTTGCAGGGTCTTTGTGAGACTCCAGCAAACGCCACTTCATTAACTCCCCCCAGAGGTGCCAGTCACTTAGCTTAGGGCAGGTTAACTTCTGGAGTTTGTCTTTGAGGCCAAAGGGCATTGGGGAACCTCCCAGAGTCAAGGTCCTATAAGCCACTTACCCCTCCTCTCCTTAGTTGTAAATACCCTGTCAGCATTAAGCAGTATAACAGGAGAGAGTTCCTGCTTTTTACAGCTACAAAGAAGAAAGATTTTTTTTCCCAAGGCATCTGAATTTCTGACCTCCCATCCTGCCACTCCCTTGTTTTGGTTGTTTTGATTGAAGTTACAAGATGAGGTACTTAACACTTGTCTCTTACATAATCACTTCATTATCTACAATTAAGCAATTCGTGATAGGTTGTCACGTTTTAAAGTCTAGATGCCCCTAAAACTTAAGCCTCTGTTGCTTTTGGTAGGGCCTACAGAAGGTGAAGTGTGGGGCCTCCCTCGTGCTGCAGAAGTTAAAGTCAGACTCTTTAACAGGAGTTAGATCCCCAGCCAGGGAGGTGACCCACATGGCCCAACAGACCTCTCCTGCCTTGCCTGCTGCTCCCCTCAGCAGTGGATTTCAGTACATCTGCTTGTTCTGTTCCCCATTCTATCTGTGGTGAATCCTCTCATACCCTCGCACCTCTAGCCTACACCCAGTTCTTGTATGAATGAATAAATAAAAACAAATCTTAAAACAAATGGGCTTAATTCAGATTTTTTTAAAAGATGACCTTTCGTCACTACCTTTTGGCTCCTAAAAAAAGCAAAAACAAAAACCCTATCTATACTCCTAGGACAACTCAATGGCATCATCCTCTTGTATGCCTTCATTACCAAACCACATTACAATTAGTGGCATCTCTTCTAGATCAAAGTTTCTCAAAATACAATGTCAGCCCCTACCAGAATCAAAAAAATGAAAAGAAGTAGATGCCTACCTAGATCCCTTCTCAGACCTATTAGACTATCTGGGTTGGGGCTGAGGGTATGCATTTTTAAATAGGATTAGCCCCTAAACCAGAGTTTAAGAAACACTAAGGAAAGAAAGGAGAGGAGAAACTTCCTGGAGGGAAGAAATTGCATTACTCATCTCTGTAAACCAAGCTCTGGAGATTCTAACAGCTGTTTAGTGTATTCAGCAAAAGACCACACCTAACTTGCCTAGGGAGGAATGAGGGAAGAACTAATAATGTGAATGAGTCTTGTGACCATTTCACATCTGTTGTCTAACTTAATTCTTTCAACTAATTTAATAGATTGCTGTCCCCTTTCACAGAAGAGAAAATTGGGGCTCAGATTCTCCAGTTAAATTTTCATTATTATGTTTAGTTCCAAAGTTTGTATTTCTTCCATGATTCTAAGCTAGTATATGACTGAAATGGAAACTAGGGTTTGATTATTTTCCTCAGGTACTGAGCAAGTGGGCTGGGTTTAGACTCCAAAATCCAAGCACCACCAACCTTTTCTTAGTACTCTTCCTTTGCTCCTCCAGGACAAGTCAGAATTCAGCCCCTGGTCACTGAGGGACCCTAGCAGCATATGCTTGTTTAGACATAGTCCCCAAGAGCAAGTGAACATGACACATCTTGTCCAATTTGTTTGTAAAATCCTGAACAATCATTTTTTAAGATTTATTTATTTAAGGGTCTCCCTGATGACAAAAGGGTTAGTTAAGCACTGCACTATGAAGCATCCTCAGCCACTACCTCTCACACCTCTGGCCCGTACCACACTTCTTGTATACATGAATAAATAAATCTTTTTTTTTTTTTTAAAGATTTATTTATTTATGCACACAAGCACTGGGGTACAGGCCAGAGGCGTGGGGGTGGGGTGAGAGGATTCACCACAGAGAG
>JAGFMF010011636.1:1125426-1158966 GCA_019455555.1 Galemys pyrenaicus
GCTGCTCCCCTCAGCAGTGTGTTTCAGTCAGTCTGCCTGTTCTGCTCTCCACTCTGTCTCTGGTGAATCCTCTCACCGCCCTGGACTCTGGCCTGTACCTCAGCTCTTGTATGTATAAATAAATAAATCTTTAAAAAAAAAACATTTAAAAAAAAAAAGAAAGGGGGTTATGACCTCCCTGCTTTCTTCTCAACCACCCCAGCTAAGCTAGAAGAGTTGGGAGGAGGAGAGAATGGAGGTGTGTGGGTGTAGTAGAAGGTGGACTGTCATCAAGCAGACAGCAGGGCCTCAGGTTCCCAGGCTCCTGGAGTTCCCCAAAGCTGCATAGTTGTGCCTTCTTTTTGTTGTGTGGCTGCCACAAGTGAGCCTCCTGTGCAACATATGCTTCTTCTCCAGGAATTTGGAAACAACTAGAAAGTTCTGTGAGGAAAGCACCGAGGAACACATCCCAGACTCCCTCTATGCTGTTCCCCGGATCCTGGAGTAAAGGGTGATGCCTGAGAGCCACCCAGAAGAGCAGTAGGGTAGTGAGTGTTGTCTGGAGGGGCACAAGCAGCTTTTCTGGGTTGAGTCTGTCCCTCACCCTCATAAACTAAGCCTCCTGCTGTCTTACCCCGGTGTTCTTAGCTTCCTAAATGAAGGAAGTCCCAGGTCCAAGGAAAGTTTATTTATTTATATTTTGGTAAGGATTTATTTATTTATGCATACAAGAACTGCAGTGTAGGCCAGAGGTGCAGGGGATGAGAGGGTTCATCAGAGACAGAGCAAGGAGCAGAACAGGCAGATTGACTGAAATACACTGCTGAAGGGAGCAGTGGTCAAGGCAGGAGAGGTCTGTTGCACCATATGGGTAACCTCCCTGGCCAGAATTGAACTTGAGCTGCAGTGGCTGGCAATAGCTAGATAGAGCCTTGTCTTTAACCCCTTTAATCCCTTTAATCCCTAACACCAGGAGGCCCCCCCCCAAGGAGAATTTAGAGAAGTAAAGTGTTGGGTGAGAGTGTCTGGTCATCTATATGTGCATTGATTGTATTTTTGTGACTTTGCAGTTCTCCTTCTGAGACCTGGTCTCAGTGTCAGCATGAATGTCATGGATATGTGACTGTGACATGTGGTGTGCCTTTGTGTGTCAAGGCAGGGGCTCCCTGTGGTGTGCATATATTGGGAGGGGGTGATGGTGAGAGCGTGGCTCCCTCTCCTCCTCCCCCTAGCCCTGCTCCCATCTGGCCTTGATCAGCCTGTCCCTGGGGAGGGAGCCGCGGTTTCGGATACAGGAAAATGTTCCAGGAAGCGGCCACTGTGCTGGGCCCAGCTCAGGCTCCCCTAGCGGAAATTGTTCCAGAAGGGAGGGGGGAAGGGAGTGTTGAGATAGGATTAAAGGTGGAGGGGGTAGCTCTTGGCTCCCCTCTCCGTGGGATGAAGCAGGATAAGTTGACAGGGACCTAGATGCTGCTACCTAATTCATTTAATGCAGGAAAACTTGAGGGCCAGTACGAGAGTACTCCTTTTCTTATCTGGTTCTCTTTCCAGTGATGTTTATGGATTGGGGTCTGGGTGGCCTTTGAGGGTCTCTTTTCTGGCCCCGCTAGCATGTCCCCAAGTTGAAGACCAGGACACCTGGGTCTTGTCGAAAAGTGGTATGGCTTGGTGGGGAGGAGGGGGCAGAGAATTCAGCCCCCTCTTCTCCTCACTGAGGGGGCTTTGAAGCTTGGATCCAGGACTGGGAGGGCTGCCTAATTGGTATAATGGAGGTTAATGGGGCGCCTGGAGGGGGTGGCCACGCTCCTAGATCAAAGAGGCCAGCTCTTCCCAACCACCACAGCTGGAGGTCACAGCTGGAGGGGGAGGGGCGGGGGGCTTCGAGCCAGCCAGCAGGGGGCGCTCTGGCTCCTGAATGCGGTGCTCTTGAGTTTCTGAGTCCTCTGCGACTTACTTTTGCCTAGAGAGTGCTTGTGGGGAGTGAGGGACAAGGGCATGGAGGAGCCCTGAGATTCAGGCTCCTCTTTTAGTGGGGGAACGAAGAAAGAGAAAGGGCACGAGACGCTGGCTGCCTGGGGTCAACGGGGCGATAACGCAGTCGGGATCTGGGGCACCGCAAGGTCCAGGGGGGACGCCGGAGATCCAGATCTCGCAGAAGCCAGAACTGGGGAGGTCGGACTTCCAGATTCGGCAGTGCAGAAAACACTGGGCGGGGCAGCTGGGGGCGCTGGCTGGGCGGAGGGGAAAGGGGCACACCGAACTCCCCCGCCGCCGCCTGCTCCCCCTCCCCCGGGTTGGCGCTCCCTCTCGGGCTCTAATCGGCGCGGCAGCCGCAGCGGGCAGAGTCAGCGCCGCCAGTCTCCGGGACGCGACTCCCAGCAATTGTGGTCGGGACCGCAGATATGCAGCTGCCTCCTGCCCGGGCGCTCGGCCCGGCCAGCCCCGCCCGCGCCCCGCCCCCTGCCCCCCGGCGGGCCCGCCCCTCCGCCTCCGGGAGGCGCGGGGACACTGAGGCACCCAAAGCAGGTGGTGGCCCTGCGGCCCTGAGCCCAGCCCGGGCTTCGAGAGATGGCTGGGGAGACCCTCGGATTCTCCCTGTTTTTCGGACCTCACGGTCTGCCTTTCTGGGGGCTCCTATATCGGAAATACCTGGAGTTGGGCTGAGACCCCCCAATCCTGCCTCAGCTTAACCCACTCGTTTTGCCTCCAGCCTCCACGCCGAAAAAGTGAAGCAATGCTCTGATATCCACAGTGGGTTGTCCGATTGAGGGTGTGTGGAGAGGAGGTGGTAGCGGTGGGGGCTGAGTCCCAGGGATTCTCATTAATGGAGCCTGTGGCAAAATGAAGGATGGAGAAAGGTAGCCTGGGGGACTCTGAATTTCCAAGGAGTTCCATTATCTGAGAGAAAATAAGCGGTGGGGGATGACGCAGAAAAGAATGAAAGAGGAAAGGAACCAGATAAGGAGGGGTGGGGGTGGCAGAGAGGGGTAGGGGTGTGTTGAGGGGAAGCCCTTCTGGGAGACTAGAGGCCAGGTTCTTAGAAACAACCTGTTCCCTGTGCCCTGTGACCAGATCCTGTAGCTGTCAGGAATCATGCTCAGAACTGAATAGATACCTCCCCAAATGCCTGCATGTTCTGTGTGCACCCACACCTACACACACACACACACACACACACAGAAAAATTCTTTTTTTTTTAAAGATTTATTTATTTATGCATACCAGCACTGGGGTACAGGCCAGAGGTGTGGGAGGTGAGAGGATTCACCACAGACAGATCGGGTAGCAGAACAGGCAGATCAAGAACAGGCAGGAGAGGTCTGCCTCACCATGTGGGTCCCCTCGCTGGCCAGCAGCCGGGATCGAACTCGTGCTGCAGTGGCTGAGGTTTGCTTGCTTCATAGTGCGTTGCTTAACCCACTGCGCCACCAAGGAGGCCCCAGAGAAATAATTCCTGACTGCTTCCTCTCCCTCACTGCTCAAGTCCAATCAGACACCAAGTCCTGTCTCTACCAACTTCTAAACATCACCTCATTCCCTCTGCTGCTACAGATGACCTCCTCTCCCTTCTAGCCTGGACTGCTACAACCAACTGGTTTCCCTGCCTCTAATTTTTGGCCTCCTCCAAACTCTGACAATAGTAATAGGCACCATTTATGAAACAACTGCTAGGTGCCAGATACTGTGGTAAGAGTTCCACGTGTATTATTCCTACTCCTTATAACAACCCTGAGAGGTTGCTGTATTGTGTTTCCCCATTCTAAAGATGAATCTAAGGCATCAAAGGTTTACCAAGCTTACACCATGGTAAGAGGCTGATTTTCCCAGAACTGCTTGGCTCTAAGCCCCTATTCCAACCTCCTCTCTGGGGTTGTCTTTCTAATATACAAATATTCCCATATGTTGCCCTTAGGACCAATTTCAGATCCCTTACATAGTTGATTAGATCTTCTGCGTCAGCTTCCACTCTTGTGTGTAGTCACCATCTTTATGTTGTCAAGTCCTCATATCTCTGGATCTTTCATGTACTTTCCTCCTGCTTGTGAAAGTTCTTACTCTCTTCGCCTGACTAAACTTCCCTTCTTCCAGGAAGCATTTCCTGATGCCTCAGATACTGACTTAGATTCTTCTTTTGTCTCCAATAACATTCAGTACTGACTCTCTCAAGATACTTCCCGCTCATGCACCTTCTGGCCTGTGAGCCAGAGGCCTGGGTCCGGCTCATTTGGGGCTGCATGCTGGAACCTAGCCCTTTGTGTGTTTTTGTGTTTGCTTGTTTTTTTAAATTTATTTATCTATCTACACAAGAACTGGGGTACAGGTCAAATATGTGGAGGGAGGGAGGAGAGGATTCACCAGAGACAGAGCGGGGAGCAGAACAGGTAGATCTACTGAACTACACTGCTGAGGGGAGCAGCAGGAAAGACAGGAGAGGTCTGCTGTGCCATGTGGGTCACCTCCCCGGGGGCCGGGGACTGAGCTCATGCTGCAGTGGCTGCAGGTGTCTCACAGTGCAATGCTGAACCCCTTGTGCCACCAAGGAGGCCCCAGGAACTTAGACCTTTGTATGTGGCACAGAGTAGGTACTCACTGAGCATTTGTTGAATGAAAAAATGTTCCTCATTGTCCAATCTACATCTCAAAAAGCTGCTCCTAAGAAGAATCAGAGTAGGTCAGAGGTGGGGGTGGGGGTGGGTGGGATGTGTGTCTAGGATTTTGAAGAACCATTCCCTTGGATTGCTCAGCCTCATTCCTCGGGACAGAAGACATGACGAGAATCCCATCATAGCAAGTGTGCTGATCACTAACATAGTCCATGTGTCATATTCCAAAGTTTTTAATTTTTTTTTAAAGATTTATTTATTTATGCATACAAGCACTGGGGTACAGGCCAGAGGTGTGGGGGGGCGGTGAGAGGATTCACCACAGACAGAGCAGGGAGCAGAACAGGCAGATCAACAGAAGTACACTGCTAAGGGTAGCAGCGGGCATGGCAGGAGAGGTCTGCTGCGCCACGTGGGTCCCCTCCCTGGCCGGCAGCAAGGATCGAACTTGTGCTTCAATGGCTGCGGTTTGCTTCATATTGCGTTGCTTAACCCACTACGCCACCAGGGAGGCCCCCAAAGTTTTTAATTTTTTTCCCCAAAAAGGCACTTCCTAGAGATGACCAGGCCTTAATTCAATGCCTGCCCATGTGAGACATCCACCCAGGATAGCTTCCCTTGTTCCAGGATAAGGTTCTAGTCTTCTGCTCCCCTCCATTTCCCTTGTCCCCTGCCATCCATCTTCCTTCTCCTAAAGCGCTTCTCTTTCTGGTTCTCATCTACCTCCCTTGAAGTGCTACTTTAGCTCAGGGCTCAAATGTCAACTAAAGAAACTGAGACTCAGGGCAGAGGAGAGCCAGGGTGCTGGCTAGCGCTGGTGCTGAAAGGGTGGACAGACTCCTAGCAGAGAGGGAGGCTGAGGCACGCATGTCCCTGCAGATGTATACACCTGTGTTGGGGGGGGGTGCTCCTTTTCCACATGGCCTTTACAGTCTCTGGCCTCTTAAAAGCGCCCCTCTTCCCCAGTATCCTCAGCTCCATCTCCCAGAACGGATCTTCTTCCCAAGCTCCCTGAACCTTGGCTCAGAATGGTAGCTCAAGGCACTGGGCTACTTCTGAGTGTCCACTTCTGAGGCCAGGAGTGGATCTTCTTGCACCCAAGGAGCAAGTTTCCCTGCTCACAGCCCCGACTTTTGGAAACAGCACCAACTGTTTTCCTCTCTATCTTTGTTTCCCTGACACTGGGGGTGGCCTTTTCCTTTCCCGACTCCTCTGTGTTCTCTGTCACTGGTGTCTACACCAGAGACACGGGCCGAGCCTGGGTACATGGGGGGTAGTGGCCAGACCAGGGGCCCGGGACATGAGCGCAACTTTCCAAGCTGCTCTTCCAGGCCCCTGTGGTTGGGGAGCTCCACAGAGGGAGAGATGAGTCAGTGGGGCCGCAGAGCAGGGGGCGGTCTGGGTGGGGGTAGGGATGCCAGGGTTCCCCAGGGCCAGGGAGTTCACTGGGGCCATCTGGGTCTCTGAACTCTGGTGGGTATGAGTGATCAGTGAGTCCCCCAAAAGTACAGTGGAGGTTCCTACACTAGTGGGACTTGCAGGCGGCGATTTGTAGGCCTGGCAGCGTCAGCCACATCTCCCTTACTCCCAGATTCCATAGGAAGAGTGCTCTGTATCCCCTCAAGGAGCTCTTAGGGGTTTCCAAAGCTGTAAAATTATGACAGGCCCGTGTGTATATGTGACACTTGCCACGTGTGTAATTGTGTGTGTTGCTGTGAGTCTGAGTGATTCCTGCGAGGGCTAGTCCAGTGGTGGTGAGTCTGCATGTGTGTGTACTGGTGTGTGCCTTCGGTGATGAGGGTTAGGTGAGGGTCTTGGTGGAAGCATCATCTGTATACGCATGTCCCTGTGAGTCAACATGGGTGCCTGAGGAGTATGTAAGTGTATATCCATGATTCAGCATGCTTGCAAGTGTGTATCTGAGAGTGTCACTCAGTAGGTGTATATTAGAGTATGTGTCAATTTCCGCATTTCAGGGGCCATCTGCTATTCATGGATGATTCTCCAGTGTAATTTCTAGGACAGCGAAACTTCTAGGACAACAAAAAGCAAGGCTTAGGGGTCCCTTTGGGTTCGGGTCGCCAGAGGGAGCTGGGCCGGGGTGGGTGGGCAGAGGGCAGTAGGTGTAGAAGGGCACAGCTTCCCTCAGGGGGAGAGAAGTCTCTCACTCTCCCCACATTTCGCCCTTTCTCCACCCCCACTGATCTTTCTAAAAGATCCAAAGCCATTAGTGATTGCTGAGGCAGGTTCCAGATCCAAACCTCTCTAACCTTAGAAATCCCACCCTGACTTCGAGGGAAGGGAGGGAAGGGAGTGAGTGGTCTCTGTGGTTCAGCTCAGTCCTGGGGTTGAAAGATCAGAAAGGCACCATCCCACCCCTTCCTTCTGGGGCGTCCATCTCTAGGAGCTCAGCGTCTGGGTGGCCATGGGCGGAGGCTGAGGGGCCCCCAGGGTGGTGGGGGGTGGTGGATAGAAACCAGATGCCTAGGGGGTTTACACTGGAAGGACCAGAGCCGCAGCCTCTACCCGCCCCTGCCACATGGCGCCTCTGCCTGGGCCGCCCCACCCCCTGGGAGGCTGGGCTGAGGGAGGCCTGCGAGGGTGGAGGCAGGTCCCCGGTCAGGGCTCCCAGTTGCTACTCCCAGTCCTGAGGGCACTGGGAAGCAGGGGACTGAACCCAGGAATTCCAGGGCCTCTGCTGGGCTGAAAAACTATTTTTGAAAAGGGCGGGCGTGGAGGGTGTCAGAAGCCAGGGTCCTGAAGGGTAGCTGAGGGCTTCAGGTAGCCCTCAGCCTGGTTTTGGCACAGATTTTTAGGAGGGACTCCACGTCCAGGGTCACAGCGGGGACTCTGGCTCACACCTTCTTGGGGACCCTGCCCCTTCCTTCCTTTTTCTTCCCCCTCACTCCTGTCACTTCCTAGGTAGGATTAGAATGGGAGAAGGTTGACCCTGCCTGTCCCCATCTCCTCTCTCCAGCCCTTTTCCTCTCATCCTTTCGTCTTTCTCTTCCCTTTTCAGAGGAATAAAGAGTCTATTCCTCTCTTTCCCAATCCAGTCTGATGTCCGATCCCTTCTCCCACCTGCCATCTCTTCTCTGGAGCCTCCGTGTTCTCCTCTGCTTCAGTCGCCTGCCTGCTGTAACTGGTTTCAGGCTTTTCTGTTCCTGTGTAGTAATTTCTCCAAAACTTCTCCTTAAAGTGGGGGACCCTAGAAATCCACCTGGGACCGCAGGTTCACATACCCGTACCAGGAGGAGACCGTGAGGTCATGGGGACACCCCACATGGGCACTTCCTCTTGGGCAGACGGGTGGGGTGGCCCGGGTAATCATCAGACACAATTATGTGCTATTTATACTGCATCCCCGCCCCCCACCTGCCTGGCCGCTTAACCCTCTGCCTCCTCCGGACCTGGCCAGGCCTCAGGCTATTTTCTCTGACTTGTCCTTCAGAAGCCATTGTCTCCTCATTTCTGCTCCAGCGAGCCTCTTGCTTTCTCTAGGTTCTGTGAAGCCACACACCTGATCTCCTGTTTTCCTCGTCTCTAATTCTGATATCTCATAGTGTCTCTTTAGATTCTCTCTGTGTTTCTTCTTTTGCTTATTTTCCTTTGTGCGCCAGTCCCCCTACCTCCCTCGCTCCCCATCCCTAACCCTGTCCCCAAAAGTGGGTCCATTGGGTTCCTTGGCAAAAATACCTCATGGGTCTGGAATCCAGAACTCCTGGGTCCCACCCTAAACTTGGATCCTGCCAGCTGGTTAACTGGCCAGGTGGCCCTCCCTAGGCCTCCATCTGCTCCTTCTCCTTCCCACCTTTTCCTTGGAGAGCTGGGAGAGCAAAAGTAGCAGGAAAGGGGGCACTCAGAAAGAGAAAGCAGGTCTGTTTGGGGGAGTGAAGGGAGTGGGGGAACACAGGGCTCAGCTCTTCAGACTGGCAAAAGGGAAGGGCTAGACGCTGGGCTGGGGAGAGCTATGGTGGGGAGTAACTTTCAAAACCACCCCGGTTGGCTGGCCCCCTCCTGAGAGAGAGGCTGTACCTACCACTTGGCAGCTCAGTCCTCTCTCCTCCTTCCCTCCTCCAACATGGAAACTTACCTCTGGGCCGAGGTTTCAGTTAATAGATTTTTGG
This sequence comes from Galemys pyrenaicus, assembly GCA_019455555.1. Classification (NCBI taxonomy): domain Eukaryota; kingdom Metazoa; phylum Chordata; class Mammalia; order Eulipotyphla; family Talpidae; genus Galemys; species Galemys pyrenaicus. The sequence continues at coordinate 1,134,137 of JAGFMF010011636.1, forward strand.
GGTTTCCCGCTCTCAACCTGGTTCACATTCCTTCTCTTCTTCCCCATTTTGATGAAAAGTCATGTTGGGAAGTCCTGCCTCAGTTCTAACTTCAGTCCTTCCTGCTGGAGAGGGAATGATGCATGGCGATGGAAAGGGAACAAGAGCTCCCTCCCAGGAAAGTATCATCACTCTGGAGAACCATTTATCAAAGGGTGGACATTAGCTATGTGGCAACTAGGGGCCAGGGATGGTAACTGGTGAGGAATGATGGCAGCTAGGGCATATCTTTGGGGTGGGGGGAGGGTTCATCCAAAGAGACTAGGCTTGGGCTTGGGAAGGATGAGCTGACCCAGTGACCTTCTATCCCACCCCCACTCCTGCTTGTCTTAAGTTATCAGAATCAGAGATTCAGGTTCTGTCCCACAAAGTGAGGTAGGCCTGGTAATACTTCCTAGGAGTGGAACTGAGGCATGGGAGGAAGACCAAGGAAGCCCCAGGGCTATGCCAAGTCCTCCCCCACTCCCTGCCCCTTCCTTTGAGCCTTGCTCTGAAATCCACCACAATGACCCTAAAAGTTTGGGCAGCAGAAGCCTCCACCCTAGACCATGCCCTCTCGCCTGTCTCACCACACACACACACACACACACACACACACACACACATACACAGCTCTTGATCAGAGGTGGGCAGCCTGGGAGGGAAGCAAGCATCCCTGGAGGTGGGGCCCCGGTGTGTGTACATGGTGTGTGTCTCCCGCCACGCGAGCTCCTGTGTGCTCATTCATGACAGCGGCCGGAGCAGTGCGGGCAGCGGCGTGTGTATGTGGCCGTGTGTGTCGTCCTGTTTGTCCATGAATGTGTATGTCAGTGTGTTCCAGTCTCTGTGTGAGTGTCGTCCCCGATCCCCCATCCCCCCCTGGATCTCTAATTAGTGGTTTGGGGTTTGTTCCTTTTCCCTCCTGTTCCTTCCCTCAGCAGTGCAGCAGCAGCCTCAGCAGCCTCAGCAGCAGGAGCAGCAGCTGCCGCCGCCAGCGGCCAGAACTCGGGAGTCAGAGTAGGACCTAGGATCGGAGCTGAGTGGGAGCAGGAGTGGAGCGGGCCTGGGAGAGAACCAAATCCTCCCAGCACCGTCAGCCACCCCTGGCCTGCAGTCCCACTGCCAGACTCCAGAGAGGACAGAGCCAGGACACCCAGCCCCAGTTCCCCCAGGTACCTGATACTGGGGAGCTCTGGGAGGGGTTCCCACTGATGCCCGGGGGTGGGGGGTTGCTGAGGGTGGGGTACGGGATACCTGGGCTCACCGGCCCTTCAAGTCTTCCTCCCAGCTCCCCCAGGAAGCCCTGACAACTTGCCCTGTTCCTACCCCTCCTCCTGTTTCCACCCCTTCCCTGGGAGCCCCGTTTCTCCTCTCCCGCCCAGATCCCTTCTTTGGGGAGCTCAGCAAATGGAGCAGGAAATTTGGACCCTCTGCCTCCCTCTCTCGCCCTGCTCATTGGATCCGGCGCCTTCTCCGCTGGGAAAGCTGTAATTAGAGGGTGGATCCCTACAGACAGAGAGCAGCCCCCCCACCCCCCACCCCCCAGTCCCTTCTAACTTTAGATCTCTTCTCTCCCATTCTCCCATTCTCCCTCCCTCTCCCTCTCCCTCTCTCTCCGGCTCCTTCTCTCCATCTGCCTGGCTCCTTGGGACCCCGTTCCCCAGCCTCAGGATGGCGTCCTCCCTGCTTGAGGTAACTGCCCCCTGGCCCCACACGCAGAGCACCAGCTACCAGCTCCCTGTTAACAGTCCTAGTCCTGCCTGCCTCCCAACTCTGCAGACAGTTGCTCCCCTGCCTGTCACTTCCAGGGTCCCTCTGATGAGGTCAGAGGCAGGGGAAAGGGGAGGAGAGTTGGGCCAGGGGTCAGAGAACAGGCAAGAAGTTAAGAGGGGACTAGGTCAGAAGGTATGGACCTAAGGTCAGTCAAGCACCCCAACTTTGAGCTGTGGAAAAGGGATGGAGAAGGGAGGGAGAGGAGTGGAGCATGGGGAGAGAGGGGTGGGAAAGGATGAGCAGATAGGGTGGGAGACAGAAGGGCAGGGGATGGGCTGAGTGGGAAGAGGGCAGCGATTGGACATAGTTCCTTGGGGTCCTGTCTCCTGGGACCCATAACCTGAGCAGCATCTGGTTTGTATGTGGGAGGGGGCTGGGCCTCTGGAATGGTGTGTGGAGGCCCGGAGGAGGGCTATGAGAGAAGGGCACAGGGCAGGCCTGTGCATGTGGGGGGGCTGACCAGAGGAACTGGGCCCAGGTCTGAGAGGGAACCAAGGAGGAGGGCCAGGGTCTGAGGCCGCCTGCCCAGCTTACAAATATTTAACTTTCAGCCAAAGACAAACTCAGCTCTATTTTGGGAGTGGGAGGCTCCAGGGCGGACGGGGCCATTTCCCCTCTAGGCTGGGACCCCAGCATCCCTTCCTTCTGGTATTGGGGATGGGGGCAAGTAGAGTACCACGGGGTCAGTGCTTAGAAATCACTGACTCTGCCAAGGTTTCTAGGGGACTCATGCCCTTAGCTGGAAGGGGGGTCATGACTGCTATAGACTACCAGCGCCAGTTTGACTGTCCTCAGCCCTTCCTGCTCCTGAGTCTCTGACTCCGTTCCTCTGTCACCATCTCTGTCCTCATCTCTGCAAAGCTCCACGGGAACTTGGGCTGAGAGACCCTTCCCTTAACCCCCTTTAGTAGCCTCAAGCCTTCTACTTCCTTGGTCCCCTGGGAAGCCCCCATCTGTGCTCCCAGAGCCCCAAGCCCAGTTCCCAGGGGGTCACAAGAGGAGGCTGACTCCTCCAGCCTGGGGGAGAGCGGGTTCACTGTGAGAGACAGAGTGGAGTCCTTCACTGCCTGTGTTCATTGGCCTGGCGGAAGCTGGAACAGGAGCAGTGTGCCAGCGTGCGTGGCTAGCACAGTGAGGCCTTGGTGTGCCTGTGTATGAGCTGAGGGCCGGCCCACATGAGGAGCGGTGTGTGTGAGGGGAGAGAGTGAGTTGGTGACTGAGTTTGAGGGGATGGCAAGCAAGGCAGTGAGGTGCATGGACACCATGCCCCTTATCATTGCTCTGTATCCACCTGGGGGTTGCCCCAGGTGTGCCTTCCGCTGTAATGAGGGCAGACTGCTCACCCATCCTTTTCCTCAGTAGACTGTATCCTGGGCTGTCATCAAACCACTGTGGTTGTCTTGCGGAAACTGGAAGGATAAGGTGGATGGAAGTCCTGGGTCCACCCAGGACAAGGGACCATGTCAGTGGGCTTGGGCATCATGCCAGAGTTGCCAGCGTGGCACTGGTGCCTGGGGAGGGACTCGCCAGAAGACTGCTGGAAAGGCACAGATTGGGGCAGCACATGGCAAGACCAGTGTATCCCGGAAACTGGGCTTTCCTGTCTCCTCACTCCTGTAAGCTGGTGATGCCCCAGCATAAAAGCATTCCTGTCTTTCCATCTCTTTTACCTATTTTCTGGGTGTGGGTCCCAATCTGGCCTTTTCCTAACTCACCATCACTACCAAGAATCCCTCACCTGTCATGGATAGGCTTGTCAGAAGAACTTGGGGGTTCAGAGAGCCACTGGGAGGCTCACCTAGGTGAAGAGAAAGTCAGGGGAAACAGGAAGGAGGGAGAAATGGGGATAGAAAATTGGAAGTTGGGAGAACTAAACAATTTGGAAAGAGGCTGAAAAAAAAAAGAGAGAGAACTGGAAACGGGGACTTTGGTGCTGGAGGCAGGAGTCAGCTCTCAGATGTGTGGTGAGCCTTCCCAGGGAGGTCTGCAGCACCTCCAGCTCCCAGAGAGAGTGCTCCCAGGCCTGGCTGACATCTGGGGGAAGGAGCTGGGCAGCTCTTCATCCAGTTCTTTCTCCAGAGAACTCCCTTCAGGGCTTAAAATCTTTGTTTTGTTTCAGTGGACGGTGGGGTATAGGCAGGAGGGGAACAACTGTCAGGTGGGACTCTGCTGGACCCTATGCAGATACCACACTTGACCAAGCGCTGGGTTAGTATTTAAACCCTTACGCGGGAGCCTCTCCCCTGCTCTCAGGCTAGGCACAGGCAGCGGGAGAGGAAACTAAGGCCCTGGTGGACCTGAGCCAGGTGCCCAGCTCTCAGCCCCAGAGCAGCCCGAGTAGGGCTGGCACCCTCTTGCCCCTCCGGGCGCTCTGACCCAGGGGGTCCGCGCTTCCTTGGGTTGGGGTCACCGGCTGGCCTGGGGCTGCCTGCCTTCTTTCACCCCTCCTTTCTTCCCCACAGCTGGGTGGGGTCCCTGGGCTTGGCTGAGGCCCCTGTGGCCACAGTGTGAGGGCCTGGCGGGGGGACGGCGTCGGCGTTTTTTAAAAATAAACCAACCGCAGGGAAACCAACGGAGCCGGAGCCGGGCCGGGCTGGGCAGAGGGGGAGGGGCGGTCAGGGGGAGAAGGAGGGAGGAGCGGCCTGGTCTGGGGGTTTTCTGGGGCCCAGCACCGCTGGGGTTTTCTCTTAGGTAGGAAATCTGCCTTCCTCGTCCTCCCCCTTTTCTTTCCTTTTTTCTTCCTCCTCTCTTCCTAGCCCAGTCTCTTCCCCTCACTTCTCTTTGTTTATTCTGCTTTCCTCTCTCCTGCCTTTTGTCTTTTGACCTTTCTGTTCCCTGCCCAATTTTGTGTCTCAAAGCCAGTTTTACGTCTCCGTTGCCCTTTCTCCATCCCTGGGGGCTTTCATGTCAGTTCCTCACTCCGTGTGGGGTCTTTTGCATCCCTTGTCTCTAGGTGTCTGCTTCTCACCTTCAGACTGCACATTTCTGCCACTGCTTCCTGCAAGGACTTACTTGCCTGCCCATGAGCTGCCCTGCCCTTGCACACCCTCTGCTTGGAAGATCCCAGGCTTCAGGGAAACCCTGGCTGGGAAGGAACCAAGGTTTTCCCCATGGTCAGATTTGAGAAGGCCTTTGGTGGCTCAAATTTGGCCATCCATGAGGTCCACCGGACTGGGCTGGCCAGGGAGCGGCCCTTGGGGGCAGTGCAGCAGTGGTGATTGCATACACCCTTCACTGCCACCTTTTTTTTCTTTTTAAAAAATATTTTATTTATTTATGCATACAAGAGTCAGGGTACAGGCCAGAGGTGTGGGGGTGAGAGAATTCACCAGAGACAGCAGAGAACAGAACAGACAGATTGCCTGAAATATGCTGTTGAGGGGAGGAGCAGGTGAGACAGGAGAGGTCTGCTGCTCCATGTGGGTCCCCTTCCTGGTGGGGGGGATCGAACTGGTGCTGCAGTGGCTGTGGAAGCGCTCAACCCCTTGCGCCACCAGGGAGGCCCCTCTTCACTGCCATCTTAAGACCAGAGATCTCTCTTTAGGCTTGGTGACACCCACACATATCACATGCTAGCCGCTACCAGGAAGGCCTGGGGACTCTGCAGTCTCCGGTTCTCTTTCAGTTTTACGCAGAAGTCACCAGGTACCCTTCCTTTGAGGACCCCAGTCGAGGAACTGTTCAGGACCAGCATCGGAGGGCATCTTTTGTGATGAGAGTCTCAGTAATGGGTGCAGGCAGGGATTCTGGATGTCATCTCCTGGGAGGGCCTGAGGTTGCCCATGGAGGAGTGCGATCGGGCATTAAGGACCTTCTGGTTTTCTGAAGACCCCCATGGTCCGAATCCTCCGCTCACTGTGATGTGATAGCAGGGTGAATACAGACCAGCTTGCAGGTTGCCTGTTAGGGGACACTGAGTCATGGAAGAGTATGGCTGTGAGCTAGTGTTTTGACAACCCTAATTCCCTGCCCTAGAGGGGCATAAAGACTTTGGGCTCTTCCCATCCTCCCAAAAGGGTCCCAGCTGGCTCCACAAAGCAGGAGGTGCCCACTGCCCACTCGAAAGGCATTTTTACCTCGGCCACAGTCCTGGCTTGGCGGCAGCCCTGTTCCTTCTCAGTGTCTCAGTGTCTTCGCCATCACTTCCTCTTGCTTCCCAGTCCTGGAGTCCCTGCCAAGAGATGCCTCACCAGGGACACAAGGACAAGATCTCAGGGAGACCAGGCAACTGCCTTAGTCAGGAGCTGGAGCAAAGATAGGAAGTGGGAGCTGGGAATATCTGGAACGGAATGGGGGTAACTATAATCCCCTGATATTCTGCTTTCTTCCCATGCTGCTCTTGGAGCCCCATTGTCCCTCTCCAAGTCCCTGACTGTGGCCTCAGGTCTGAAGCCACTTCCAGGGGTGAGGATCCCTAATTTTCACCTCACCCAGGGACTGCCTCTGTCCCAGCATTCTCATAACTCTGAAGTGTTTTCTTTTTCTCCAGGCCCTTGCATACCCCCAGCAACTGCTTCCTGCTTCCTGGATTGGGGTGTTAGACTGCAATCTTGGGGTTTGTGTCCTTCTAGGACTCCATCTGAGCTCTGCCTTGGGCTCCCAGCTTCACTGGCCCCTCTTACCTCTAATTCCCTGTCAATTCTTCCCTGGCCCTTTTGTACGGTTCTTCAGATTTCAGTCTTAGAGTCTGTCCTGTGTTCTGCACTCCTCTCCCCCTAAGCAGCCGCCTTCTTTCCACAGGAGGAAGCTCACTATGGCTCCAGTCCCCTGGCTATGCTGACAGCGGCGTGCAGCAAATTTGGTGGCTCCAGCCCTCTGCGGGACTCAGCGACACTGGGCAAAGCAGGCACAAAGAAGCCATACTCTGTGGGCAGTGACCTGTCAGCCCCCAAAACCATGGGGGATGCCTACCCAGCCCCTTTTGCAAGCACCAATGGGCTCCTCTCACCTGCAGGCAGCCCTCCAGCACCCACAGCGGGCTATGCCAATGACTACCCTCCCTTTTCCCACTCCTTCCCTGGGCCCACAGGCACCCAGGATCCTGGGTTGCTAGTGCCGAAGGGGCACAGCTCTTCTGACTGCCTGCCCAGTGTCTACACCTCTCTGGACATGGCACACCCTTACGGCTCCTGGTACAAGGCAGGCATCCATGCAGGCATCTCACCAGGCCCAGGCAACGCTCCTTCTCCTTGGTGGGACATGCATCCTGGGGGCAACTGGCTAGGTGGTGGGCAGGGCCAGGGAGATGGGCTGCAAGGGACACTGCCCACAGGCCCTGCTCAGCCTCCACTGAACCCTCAGCTGCCCACCTACCCCTCTGACTTTGCCCCCCTTAATCCAGCTCCCTATCCAGCTCCCCACCTCCTGCAACCAGGGCCCCAGCATGTCTTGCCCCAAGACGTCTATAAACCCAAGGCAGTGGGCAACAGTGGGCAGCTGGAGGGGAGCGGCGGAGCCAAACCCCCTCGGGGTGCAGGCACAGGGGGCAGCAATGCATATGGGGGCAGTGGAGCTGGGCGCTCTTCCTGCGACTGCCCCAATTGCCAGGAGCTTGAGCGCCTGGGGGCAGCAGCAGCCGGGCTGCGCAAGAAGCCCATCCATAGCTGCCACATCCCTGGTTGTGGCAAGGTATATGGCAAGGCCTCCCACCTGAAGGCCCACCTGCGCTGGCACACAGGCGAGAGGCCTTTCGTCTGCAACTGGCTCTTCTGCGGCAAAAGGTTCACCCGTTCTGACGAGCTGGAGCGCCATGTGCGCACTCACACCAGGGAGAAGAAGTTCACCTGCCTGCTCTGCTCCAAGCGCTTTACCCGGAGTGACCACCTGAGCAAACACCAACGCACCCATGGAGAGCCAGGCCCAGGCCCCCCTCCCAGCGGCCCCAAGGAGCTGGGGGAGGGCCGCAGCACAGGAGAAGAGGAGGCCAGTCAGACGCCCAGACCTTCTGCCTCGCCAGCACCCCCAGAGAAAGCCCCTGGAGGCAGCCCAGAGCAGAGCAACCTGCTGGAGATCTGAGCTGGGTGGAGGGTCTCTAGCCCCAGGGTTGCCTTGCCAGCCTCTTCAGACTCCGTGGACCACTGCCTGCCCCTCATTCCCTTTGCCTCATGCATGCTGCCCTTCGCGGCTCTCTCTCCCCTGGTCATTCTGGGCCTGGGTTTCTCCCTGCATGCCTCCTCCGCTCACCTCCCCCTGGCCACGAGCCCACTCCGCAGTCTCATCTCAAGCCCTCACCTGTGTCTAATTTCTGCATTCTGGTTTCCTAAGCTCTCCTCTCCCTGGTCACAGCTTCTCTCCTTTGCCAGATCAACTCTCTTTCCATTTGGGCTCCATCTCACTAACTCCTGACATGCTTTCTTTCTGCTTCCCAAGCTATTTACCACTATTTCTTGGCTTGCAGGCTCCATTCTGCCCAACTTCTTATTCCACTGCTTTCCATACTTCAGAGCCTTCTTCCTTTTACAGATGATGATGATGATGATAATTTATTGCCCCCTGGTGGCCTCTTCATTAGGAACCAGAGTTAGGGGACTTGGGGTTTAGTGACCTGGCAGGGAGTAGGGTGCCCAGAGGGGGGCAGACTGATGGGGATCTGATCCCAAAGATGGGATGACCCCAGGGTCAGGGAGGCTGCCCCCACGCCTGTATATTTAACCCCTATGTTCCAAGAGAAATGAATAGTAATAATAATAATTCTATTTATCTAAGTTATGATGACAGGTCAGGTAGAATGAGCTGGGGAGGAAAGGAGGTCCATTTCTGCTATGGAATTTTAGCCAAACGCATCTCTGTATAGAAAGTGTTAGTGGAGATCTTGTTCATAGAATTTCTATCATCAGGGTCTCAGTTAATGGGGTTTCTCTTTTAATGGATCGCTCCTAGCTCCTAATAGGGTTGGTTAGCTAGAGCTCTGTTAAAGAGTTGATTGGGTATCTCCCAGTTCGGGGATCCCTAATATTCCCAGTCCCAGTCAGAAGCTGTGAAACCTTAAGTCCTATGGAAGGGAGGACTGGAATATACCCCAGCTCCCTTGGCCCCAGAGCAGGCTCCTCCAACCCCCCTCCCCTGATACCATGACCCCATCAGGCTAATCCCTTGTTGCTATGGTTATGGAGAGAGTGCAGCTGCCATTTTAGACATGCTCTTTGGGGAAACCGACCTAACAGGAGGACATTGGTTTGGCTGTGCCCCTCCTGAAGAATAGGTGGGGGAAGGCTTTCTCTGGGATCAGATTCAAATAAATCAAGTATTTATTGGTGCCTACTCTGTGCAAGGCACTGTACTAGGCCCGGTGCCTAGAAGCCATGAGAAAGAAGAATTTATATAGCTAGGAGGTCAGAGGTCCCCAAGCTGATTTGGGAGTGTGCTCCCAACCTGGGTCTTCTGATGCTCCCAACTCCACCTCCAGTGACTTTTAAAGCCGCTTCGTGCCTTTGAATGCCTTTCCGGTGACTTTGGATCCTCCTTTTCTATCTCCTCCTTCCTCAAGGCCCCAGGTCAAAGGGTTAAAGCCGCTGGAGCTTGGGGAGAGGGTAAAATCGTGGAAGGGAAGGGATCATGTCCTCATGGAGTCTTCTTTTTTTAATTTAATAAATGAAAGTTCGATTTTAAAATGTGTCCTGGTGAGAAAAGGGGAAGAGGGAGGAGGGAGAGAGTTAAGGGGTGGGAGGGCTGGGGGACATACGAAATTTTCCTTGGCAAACTGGGGACTCGCCCCGGGCATTCTATTGTGCTCTTTGGCACACTGTGCCCGTGGTAGTTTGGATTCTGACCGCTCAGAGGTCTCTGCTGAATTGGGACAGCAAAGAGGTTTCTCTCCCGCTCTGTCTACCTCAGGCCAGGGTAGGGACCGGCTCGAGCGCCTGTCCCGTGGTCGGTTACAGCACAGACGACTGCTCGGGGTCGGGCCGTGGGGCGGACCCGGCGGGAGGACCCGGCCTGGCACGCAACCCGCCCCCTGCTCCGGGCCTGCAATCAGTGGTGCCCGCCACCGAGTTAGCGCAGGAACAAAAGCCACTCTGTGGCGGCCATCCCCAAGCCACAATAAGGCTTTGTGCGGCCCCCGCCCCTAGGGCTCCCCCGCTGGGCTGAGGGGGCGCACAGACCGCTCCCCCCGGCCTAGGCCCGACCGCGGGCGGCGCCCCACGTTCGCGGGTCGGCCAGGCTGCGGCGCTGGAGGGGGTGGGCGAGTCGGGGCGGCGGGCCGGGCGGCTCGGGTTACGAGGCCCCTCCGCTCCGGCCGCCGCGCCCGCCCAGGTGCGAAATCTCCTGCCCGCAGGCGGGGCGCGCGGCTTCAAAGGCGCTTTGAAGAAATCCCAGTTCCGAGGACTTCTCCAGTGGGCCGGGGGCCGTGGCGGAAGAGGGAGCCGGCAGAGGGGCGGGGGACGTCCGGGAGAGGAGGCGGCCCGAGGTGGACCCCTGGGCTGCACCCCTCCCCGCGAGCAGCTCCTCGGGACCCCCCAGGACCTGACCCTCTCGCCTCCCGGTCTCCGCCTGTCCGGTGCCAGCTCCCGCCCGCCACAGCCTGGCGGTCCTCCCCTCCCTGGCCCCTCGGCCCCTTTCATCTTCCCTAGACTCCGCTTGGGGTTTTGCTGGTTTCTGGGAGATAAAAACCGCCTCAAATAGCGGCGGCGCGCTGCCAGGACAAACAGGGCCGGGCGGGCCATGTGCGCCTGGTTACCGGCCCCGGGCCGGGGCGCCGGGCCTCGACGGCCCAGGAAGGGGTGGAGGGCGGAGCTCCAGGCAGCCGGGCTCCGGCGATGCCTCCCAAAGGGAGTGCGGGGGGTGCTTGAAAGTCGCTGGCAGCGGCCAGGGCGCAGCCTGGGATTCCCGCCCTGGTTCCAGGGAGGGACGGGTGGAGACCGCCCTCGGAGCGCTCGGAGACCCCGGGGCGCTGGGTCTGAGTCGCTGTGTCGCCAGGGCCGCCGCGCCCCCTAGTGAAGTTAGCGGGGAGGCGCTGAGGCCTGGAAATTAGGCCTCCCTAGAATCTGCAAATTGAGAAAACTATTCGACAAACATCGAATTAGCAATATGAGGAGGGAGTGGCGGAATAGGAATCACGTAGCGCTGCTCCTTTCCGCCAGTTCATATTATAGGGTAAGCGGCAGGCACCTACCTGATAATTACAACACAACCTGTTGGGGGAAAATCAGGCTGCATGGAAGGGAGGTGGAAGTTTCAGGCCCAGGTCATAGTATTTTCTTGGGTCTTGGGGGTACCTGAGGTCGATGGTGTCAAGATTGAGCTTCAAACAAAAACTTAGTTGGTGGGGTCTCGGTGCTTTCCACTCATCTGTCAAGTCCAAGAGTCCCTCATCAAACTTGCTCTGATCTCCCTTCTCAAGGAAACGGTTCTCAGTTACTTTCCCCAAACTGCATCTCCTTGTGTGTTAAGGTTTTTAAGCTTTCTGAGAATTGCCAGGTGACAGTGAACTAATCTTGCAAATTACACAGGGGCTACTCCAAGTGTGGTCAATGTAGTATCAACTGGGGGGTTTTGGAAATGACAGCTTCAGAGTTGCACCCCAGAATCTGCAGTTCAGCAAGAGCCTCAGGTGTGTTCTTTGTCCATTAATATTTAAGACCTAATAGACTAGAGGAGACCCATGGGCTTTTCCTGGTGAAGTGCATTTCCTGAGGCACCTTCTGGAGCCACTTGTTTTCTGATCTGGGGTAACTCTCTAGGGAAGAACCTTTTTGTTTTGTTTTTTTTTGAAGACTTATTTATTTATGCATACAATAACTGGGGTACAGGTCAGAGGTGTGGAGACTGAGAGGATTCACCAGAGATAGAGTAGGGAGCAGAACAGGCAGATCTACTGAAATACATGATGGGTAGAACAGGAGAGGTCTGCTGTGCCCTGTGGGTTTGCTTCCTGGGCGGGCATTGAACTCATGTTGTAATGGCAGCTGGTAGCTTGATAGTGCTGAGACAACCTCTTATGCCATCAGGAAAGGCCCTCTAGAGAAGAACTTTTCAAGTAGAAAGGAGGGGCAGACACAGAGTCCAAGAATACTAGATTCTTTAAAGAGGCCAACAGCTCTCAATAGGGACAGTGCTTTATATATTTCAGTGTCCCCAGAATATGGTTCTTGGAATTGATCAGTGATTTGTTAAATGAACTAATCAATGCCCAAGATTACCTAGTTCACGAGGGAATAATAATTAAAAAAAAAAAACACACAAAGACCAGCACCACCACCCTGTCATCTGTTTAGCACTTTGCAATTTATTAATGACTTCATTTCCATTATTTTGTATGGGAATCAACCATATAAAATGATTAGAACACTTTGTAAATGAGGAAAACGAAGTTCAAAGAATTCAGTGACTTTTCCAAAATCATGCTGGAGTTAGAAGAGAGCTCTGACACGTTTTCTTCCACTTCTAGTTTCATCCTTATGTTAGGGGGAAAGACCCTCCTGAATGGATTACACAAATAGGTTATGGACTTCGACCCCCATTCCAGACCTACAAGAGCCAAGGACTACAAATCCCATAAGGTCATTATCGAAGAGTGGATCACTGGGACCTGAGGGTGGAGTTGAGCAGCCAGGCTGAATATAAAAGCAGACACGTGGGCCTTGGGGAGGGGTGGCTTTTTCCTTGGGAGTCAGCTCAGCGCACCGTTGGGTTCCAGCTCCAAGGAACTGGTAGAATATTTATAAATTTGTAGCCCTCTCTTCCCCTTGTGTTATTCACTACGCTATTTCTCCTTCCCTTGTAAATAAAACCCTTTATTAACCTTTGTTGTGTGTGCCTGCAGTTGGGGCATTATAAGTGCCGTTCGAGCGCGCGCGTGACGACCCAGTCAGGCAAATCCATTTTATATTAGGGTTGCCCTGTAACACTTAGAAGTATTTTTTTTTAAGATTTATATATTTATGCATACAAGAACTGGAGTACAGGCCAGAGGCTTGGGGGTGTGTGTGAGAGGACCCACCAGCGATAGAGTAGGGAGCAGAACAGGCGGATCCACTGAAATACACTGCTGAGGGGAGGGCAAGACAGGTGCGGTCTGCTGCGCCACGTGGGTCACCTCTCTGGTGCGCAGATGCTTCATAGTAAAGGTGCTTAACTCCTTGCACCACTAGGGAGGCCCCAATCTCAACTGTATTCTGAAGTTAGAATGCCTAGTTTTGCTATTTCTACGTCTAATCTCTGTGCTTCACTTTCCTCAAGGCCCTATAACAGTACTCATCTCGTGGGATAATGTTGTAAAGGTTATGCAAGCACTTAATCATAACAAGTGCTCACGAAATGTTTACTGTTTTCCAACTGTCCCCACTTTCTCTTCCACACCTGACCCTGTGGGCTTTAAGTTCGGCTGGTTCAGCACAGTCACTCCCAGGTCTCTCCTCTGATTTTCCGCCTCTCATAGGCTTTCCAGTCACTGCCCGCGACGTAGTTTATATTTTCCTCTGAGCGATCCACAGTCTTGGGAGGGTTTAATTAGGTACTTTCCTGACCATGGCTTATTTTGGACTTGTTGCGGGGAGGGGTGGGGAGAGGAAGATAGAGGGAGACAGAGAAACAGAAAGACAAGAGAGAGACTGCTGGGGAATTCGGAGCTGGGAAAAACAGCAGTCTCTCAGGGGATAAAAAAACAAACAACAAAAAAACCCTCTCACAGGCCCTTAACTAGGGGATTGGCTCTGCAGACGTGTCTATGCTGTTCTTCCTCCAGTCGCCAGGCGGCGCGCGAGGAAGCCCCAGAAGCCTGTCCCGAGCCTGCGCACGCACCCTTCTTCCCGGCTTTCCTTCACTTCCGTTGAGCTGTTCGCCGCTGTTTGTCCCAGGCGGCTACCCGTACTCATCCGAATGTAGCCCGGGAACTAAGAGTCGGAGGATCGGGCTCCACAAATCTGCCGATTCCAGACGTCCTCTGGACCGGCAAGATGTGCTCCCTGGCGTTGTTCCCTCCGCTGCCGCCTAGGGGTCAAGTCACCCTTTACGAGCACAATAACGAATTGGTGACAGGCAGTAGCTATGAGAGTCCGCCTCCTGACTTCCGGGGCCAGGTGGACGGGGCGTGGAGGGAGGGGAACCTACAGGCATGGGGGCTAAACCTCGGAGAGCCCGGGAACCGGGGCAGTGGGGCTGGGGCCGGGGTCGCGGTCTCGAGACCGGCTGACTGGAAATAGCCTGACCCGGGGTGAACGAGGTTTGGAATGTATTTTAGGACTGGGGTTGAAGGATGAGGGATGCGACGGAGATGTGATGCTGACCAGAGGGAATGGAGAGAATAAGGGTGAATCTAGGGGGTGTGAGGGTGCAGGAGAATTACTGAAAAGTTGGAGAGTGACAAGAAGAACTGGTAAGGCACAGCCTGGAGTTTTTTCCCCCGTGGCGTTCCTGGGAAGGAAAAGGAAGAGAAACTAACATTTATTGAGCATTTGCTATGTGAGACAGGCTCTGAGTAAGTGTTCTCCATAAGTGTTGTGATATAGTAATCACAGCGACCCTATGAATTCTTGTTATCATTTAACAGATAAGGGAGCTAAGACCTGTTTTCTATCCTCATGTGTTAAATTTGTGGAAATGGAAAAACAGGTCTCTGGAGCCTCTTACTCTTAACCTGGCTATGGGCTGGCGATGGCAGGGAGTTCAGCAAAGATCATGGGAAGAAATTGATTGTCACACCTTCTCATTTTTGGGCTATAGTGGATCAATCTTCCAGTCCTAAACTTGACTAAGGATCCTCTGAAGACCCCTGGTAGGCTGGACCATGGCACAAGAACTGCTTTCATCCATCACCGGGAGCAGGTGTGGAAGAGATGCATCAACGTTTGGTGAGATATGGCAAAGAGTATCCTGGGCCACGGTCTGTAGATCCTGGAGAAAATGAGTTTACCACCCTGCTACTAGAGCTGCCATTCTCTTTCTAGCTCAGAGCCATATATCATCCATCATGTTAAATTAGCAAATCTTACTGTGGAACTGAGGATACCTTGCTTTCTGATTTGATTATATGAACCTTTTCCACTGTGCTCCCACCTCATGTTATTACTGCTTTCTAAGCCTCTACCTGGCGCTTAGCAAGGCTAGATATGGGGTTGCAGTGGGTAATCTTGTATCTTGTAAGTAGGTTAGTCACTGCACATGTAAGAATGAAGCCATAACGCCTGCATTCACTTCCAGCTGTGCCACATTTTTTAGCTGTGTGACTAGACAGGTTACTTAATCACTTGGTCTCACAGTTTCCTTAGCTGTAAATGGAACCTATCCTACAAGGTTGCAGTGACAAGACACATTCATGGTTGTAACAAGGAATAGCTATTTTTATCATTGTCACATGTAGGATGAATGTCTGCAAATCATGTAGCTGGGTTCAGAAGGTTCATTCATTTGTGATTTTGTGAGGCGTAGCCAGACTGTCCTGTGTTGAAATTGTACATGTCTGAAGTCCCATCAGCAGTGGATCAGAGAGCCCATTTCCAACATGTGCTTTCAGACTTAGCTGTCTGGTACAGGGCAGTGCACTTTAATCTCTTTGAAGTTAAACATCTGTTTGTTGTCTGAGAAGTTTTTCAGTCCTGGCTTCTTCCTCCCTGCCTCTGGCTGCTGTTCTTTATCCTATCCCTGTGTTCTTTTTCTCATGTTCCTGGGATGGCCCATGGTAAGTGTTCTCTCTGCCACACGCCCCCAGTTGTCTATTCCACAGACTTTCCAGACTCAGCCAGGTCAAACAGAACCTTCATTTTCCTTTCCAAACCTGCTTCTTAACGTTTTTTATCTCAGCAATGGCCTGCTGCTCATTCAGGAGCAAGGAGTTTGAGTGTAAGCTTGGGGCAGATAGGTTGAACCCTGAAGGCTACTTCCTACCTAAGTCAGCTTGATAATATTAACTAACCTCTTTATTTTTCTTTGATTTAAAAATGCAAATGATAATACCTGTTTTGTAGGGTTGTGATATTGGCACCTGAAGCACCTAGCACAGTCCTGTACACTGGAAGCAGTATCAGCTGCTCTAGTTATCACCTAGATGTTTCTGTTGATATTGCTCTTTCCCTTACTAGTGTCTTCATTAGTTCTCAAACCCTATTCATTCTACTTCCTCTTTCTCTCAAATCTACTCTTCTCTAGCTAGTGGTTCAGACCACTTTGACCATTTTTCTAGATTCCGATGTAACCTCTTAATGCATCTTCTCACCATCCCCCTCTATTCTGCTGCCAGATTGATCTTCCTAAAATGGCAGTGTGGTCAGTTTTTCTTCAAATTCTTCCATGGCTTTGTATCACTGTCTTACGGTAAGTCTTGACTTACCGTAAAGTCTTTTTTTTTTACGATTTATTTATTTATGCATACAAAAACTGGGGAACAGGCCAGAGGTGTGTGTGTGGGGTGGTGGTGAGAGGATTCACCAGAGACAGAGTGGGGAGCAAAACAGGCAGATCTGAGATACACTTACACTGCTGAGGGGAGCAGCGGGAGCGGCAGGAGAGGTCTGCTGCTGCACCATGTGAGTCACTCCCTGACCAGCGGTAGGGATTGAACTCGTGCTGCAGTGGCTGTGGTTTGCTTCATAGTGTGTTGCTTAACTCCATCCACAATGGAGGCTGCTCTAGTTATCACCTAGATGTTTCTAGTCATCACCTAGAAGGTTCTGTTTGACCTGGCTGAGTCTGGAAAGTCTATGTTCTAGGGAGGCTCTTACTGTAAAGTCTTGACTTGCTCACAAAGCCCTGAAAGAACTCTGAGCTTCAGTTGCCTCATTGGTAAAATGGGCAGAATGCTATTCAGATTAGTGTGGTGATTAAGTAAGAGGATAATACGTAAAGTCCATGGCACATAGCAGTCATTAAATGTGAGTGCTCTTATTTGTAATACATGTTTATTGAGTGAATGCAACTTACAGGGGCGAGACTGAAGGGATCAGAGTAATCTGACCCATAGCTTCCTCTCCTTATCAGGCGTGATATGGGCCTTTTTGGGGTGTTGAACGAAATTGCAAACTCAGAGGAGGAGGGTAAGTATTTTTCTCACCTGTTTTCTCTAGTTTTATGGTTCGTAACTCCCTTCCATATTCTCCCTGATTCATCCCACTACCTGTTGACCCAGCCCCTTTCTCTTAAGCCCTATTTTCCCTGACCCAGTTCTAGGTTGGTGCCACTTTCGCTTTTCCCCTCTACCTCCACCAAGTATTCCAGAGTGGGTGTTTGGAGTAAAAGATCTAGGGCCCTTGTGGGGCAGGCGGATCTGGGGTGTGCTTGTTCTTACTCTTCGCTCACCTAAGAGGGTATCCAGTGAGAGCACTGTGAATGGTTTAATCAGAGCTGCTTCCCCAATCCCACAGTGTTTGACTGGGTGAAGACAGCATCCAGCTGGGCCCTGGCACTCTGTCGATGGGCCTCGTCCCTCCATGGGTCCCTGTTCCCTCACCTGTCTGTAAGTTTCGCTTCTTCCCCTCTCCTATCCTGGCTGCTGCCCCCACCCTTTGCCTCCCTTCCACTTCTTATCCCTAAGGTCAGGGTGGGCAAACTGCAGAAGGTAGATGGCCTAACTACCCCCATGGGATAGATAAGCTCCCTTTGACCCCAGTGCATGGTCCTCTACCCCCTGGCTTTGTTCCTTCAGCTCAGGAGTGAAGATCTGATTGCTGAATTTGCCCAAGTCACAAATTGGTGAGTATATAGTTCTGGGATTTTGTGGGAATGAAGTTCCTAACCTTGGAACTGGTTTTGGGGGACAGAAGTCAAGGCAGTTAACTACCCCTTTCTTGACTGCTCCCCACTTTCTTTTATCTCCTAAGAAGTGCAATAAAAGTCAGAAAACCAAAAAGTGTCCCCATGTGAAGAAATATGGGCTGGGGCCTGAATCGGTGCAGGTTTAGACTCTCAAGCTTACTCCTGCCCAGGTCCAGCTGCTGCCTGCGGGTCTTTGCGTGGCATCCCCATACCAACAAGTTTGCGGTGGCTCTTTTAGATGACTCAATCCGCGTGTATAACGCTAACAGGTGTGTGGGGGAACAGTGGGTGGGCTTTGATGCATCATACTTGCCTTTCTGCTCTCGCCTTGTTCCCAGGGGAGTTCTGCAGTTCCTGGGCCTGGGCCACAGGGCTTCTTCCGGAACTAGGGTGGGAAGCCTCTCTGCTGCATGTGCCCTCTTTCGAGATCTAACCTTTATTCTGTCCCACAGTTCTCCTGGGTTCTGGATGAACTGCTTGCTTGTCTGTGCCTTTCCCTCCTCAACTGCACTCAGGTCCCTGCTTTGACTCAGCCCCCTGCCCTTTCACCCCAGCACTATAGTCCCCTCCTTGAAGCACCGACTGCAACGGAATGTGGCAGCTTTGGCCTGGAAGCCCCTCAGTGCCTCTGTCTTGGCTGTGGCCTGTCAGAGCTGCATTCTCATCTGGACGCTGGACCCCACCTCCTTGTCTACCCGGTGAGTCCCAGCAACCTCTGACCAAAGTCAGAGTAATTTGTATTATCATTTTTGTATATCTCATGGTATATAAATAAAAGATTCATTTTTATTTATGCATGCATATAAGAACTGGGGTGTAAGCCAGAGGTGTGTGTGGAGGGGTGAGACGGTTCACCAAAGACAAAGTGGGGAGCAGAACAGGTGGATCTACTGAAATCCACTGCTGAGGGGAGCAGCGGGTGAGGCAGGAGAGGTCTGCTGCGCCCTGTGGGTCAGCTCCCTGACCCTGACATGGAGTTTTATGACTCTACGCTGTTTCCCCGGGCAGACCCTCTTCTGGCTGTGCCCAAGTGCTCTCTCACCCTGGGCACACGCCTGTCACCAGCTTGGCCTGGGCCCCCAGTGGGGGGCGGCTGCTCTCAGCTTCACCTGTGGATGCTGCTATCCTGGTGAGTTGTCCCCGCCCCATTTAAGCTGTCATCTCAGCCACCCCTCATCTTGAGGAGAGAGCATTCTTCCACCATCTGGTGGTAGGAAATATCCTGGGTGAAGGAGAGGGGGAATTACCTGTTCAATCTGTAACTTACCTAGGCAGGGGCTGCTTCATCCAGTCTTTAAAATTTTGCCTGCTGTAATTACAAACTTTATTTCCTCCTGTTTTAAGTCGCACTCCCATTTTTTTTCCCCATTCTGTTTCTTTGTGCCTTAGTGGAGGACAGCCCCTTGTAAAGAGATAAAAGATGCTTGCATTTCTTGTGTCATTCTTCTGCTTCCACTCTCTAGGTGTGGGATGTCTCAACAGAGACCTGTGTTCCCCTTCCCTGGTTTCGGGGAGGTGGGGTTACCAACCTGCTCTGGTCCCCGGATGGCAGTAAAGTCCTGGCTACCACTCCTTCAGCGGTCTTTCGGTAAGTGGGAGGGGAGAGGAAGGGCAGGAAAGGCACTTGGCTTCTGGGCCTGACAGGGAAGTTCAAGCTTTCTGAACATAGTGGCTCTAAGCTGTTGTTTCTCTGGCAGAGTCTGGGAGGCCCAGATGTGGACTTGTGAGAGGTGGCCTACTCTGTCAGGGCGCTGTCAGGTAAGAGCAGGCTGTGACTCACAGAAAGTGGGGAAGAGGTGAACCTTCGATCCTCTAGACTTGACTCTCCACGTCCTATACTGCTTTCCCTCCTGCACTCCCCTGTAGAACATCCTTGCCTTTTGCTTTCTGACTCCAGACAGGCTGCTGGAGCCCAGATGGAAACCGATTACTCTTCACTGTATTGGGGGAACCGCTCGTTTATTCCTTGTCATTCCCAGAACACTGTGGTGAGTTTGGGGAAACACTTCTGGCTACAGATTATCTGGGGGGGAATCAGAGAGGCAGGAACCCTCTGCATATGCTACTCTGAAAGCTAAGGCAGGCATAGAAGCTTGGAAGACTACGGAGGCCTTGAAGGCTTTGATGGAGAGATGGCGGGGGATCAGCAAGAGGTTCTTCTGCGTGAGCTGCTTTTCCTCTCGTCCCCAGGTGAGGGACAAGGGCGAGTCGGAGGTGCAAAATCAGCAACAATCGTGGCAGATCTATCTGAGACAACAATACAGACCCCAAATGGAGAGGAGAGGTGAGCAGAGTGGGCAACGCAGGAGCAGTGAGAGGGATCACGCTGAGCCCTCCCAACCCACTGTCTTCTTCACAGGCTTGGGGGAGAAGCTCACTCCATGGTCTGGGATCCAAGTGGGGAGCGTCTGGCTGTGCTCATGAAAGGTGAGAGAGGAGGGAGGACTCGGGTCACGGCCATCTCCCACACTGTCCATCTCTGCCCTGTGTTCTTCCCTGCCCTGGAATTTGCCTGGAGTTCCTCCTTATTCCTGGATCCATTTCTTACAGGAAATCCACGGGTCCAGGATGGTAAACCAGTCATCCTCCTTTTTCGCACTAGGAACAGCCCTGTATTTGAGCTACTGCCTTGGTAGGTGCGGGTGGACTGTCTGGGCGTCTGTTCACAGCCTTCCCACACCAAGCCCCAGGCCTGCCCCCGGATGCCGACGCACCTTTTCTTCCTAGTGGCATCATCCAGGGAGAGCCAGGAGCTCAGGCCCAGCTCATCGCTTTCCATCCTTCCTTCAACAAAGGGGCTCTGCTCAGTGTGGTGAGTAGACCATGTTGGGGTTTTGAGGGGTGGGGTGGAGGTGCCTTGCTTGCCATGTGGCTGCCATATGTCCTTCTTTGGACCCAGGCGCTCAATAGACTTTTCTTTCACCTCTCTGCAGTGCTGGTCCACAGGCCGAATTGCCCACATCCCTCTGTACTTTGTCAACGCTCAGTTTCCACGTTTTAACCCAGTGCTGGGCCGAACCCAGGAGCCCCCGGCTGGGGGTGGAGGTTCCACTCATGATCTGCCCCTCTTTACTGAGACATCTCCAACTTCTGCCCCCTGGGACCCTCTCCCAGGGCCTGCTCTGTGCCACTCCCCTCACCCCCACTTCTAGTAATAATAATAAATTCTCTCCTGTGTTTTCCATTTCAAGTAACAGTTACTTTTTCCTGGGAGTTGCACTGACGTATAGTGGGGTGAGGGTGGGGTGGTTGTAAAAGAAAAGACATATGCTTTAGGTAAAGATACTGTCATTTTTTAGCCACTTCTTGTGAATTGGGCCAAGGTATTTCACCTTAGGAACAAGGTAGTTTGACTTGGAAAGCAAAACTGAGGGAAGTACCTAGCAAAGGCTCTGGAACATCACAGATGTTTCACTTTCCCCATGTTCAGCAAGTTCCCAGAACGGTGCAGGACAGTAATGGGGCAAAGACTTGGCAGTATGAGAGAGACATTTTATTGGCTTAGGAAATTTGTGGAAGGCCTGGGCATTGGGCCAAGGTGGCACGGGCCATGCTCAAGGCACCCTCTCGGGTGTGGTGCCCACCAATAAAGCCGCTGGCATGGACAAAGATGCAGCCAGGAATCCCACTGACCTGGTCCAGGGCCTCATCCCGAAGACCTCGCCATGGCTCTGGCAGGGGTAGCCTACAAGTGAGCAGAGAGAAGAAATTAGTGCAAGCAACTGGAGGTCTGAGGGCTAAGAGGGAGCAGAGCAGAGGCCCAAGTTAGCGGCCTCTTCTGATAGGCCCAAAGATCTACCGGGTGCTCTCCCTGGGGCTCACCGGCTCTGGAATGAGTGGGGCTCCTTGGGCACACACTGTACTCGCCATTGCCCGGCCTGGTCAGTGTAGATAACAAAGGCAATAGTGACTGGGAGTGACAGCTCCGATTCCAGGTGGTAGAGGTGCTCCTTCCAGGGGCATCCACCTTTTGCCAGTTCTACTATCTCCCCACTTGGGTCTACCTAAAAGGAAGAGGGGCGTGGGTAGAAGGTTCAGGGTAGGAGAGGGAGCCCCTGTGACCAGCAGCAATAGTACCTCATTCTAGGCCTGTACCTGGAATCGCTGGGCCAGGGCTTCTTCCACCAAGGCCCGAGCTGGAAGCCAGCTGTGTTGGTAGAAGTCTAGTCTCTGCAGAAATTCCTCTTGAACCAGATCCATTGCACACTTGAACTTGGCCTGGGAATCAGAACCATAGTGCTGGTTCAAACTTTGGACTTTGCTAGGGTTGGCTGGGGATGTGGAGGTCACAGCTACTCCCTACCTCCCTGGAGGTTATATGCTTGTCTCCTCACCTGGAACCCTCCTTACCTCAGTGTCTTGGTTGGGTTGATTCCAGGTGGGATTAAGCCGAGCAACCCGAGCGCTCAGGGTAGTGGTCAGTGCATATCGAGGCTCTCCCTCCCACTGGGAGATCCCATTGTCCACTGCATCCACTTCCTCCACAAAGTTCTCGTACATCTAAGGCAGCAGCAGGGGAAATACTCCTGAGTGACCTCCATTTGCATCGAGTTTTAACAGGTGTTAAAGTATGTTCATCACAGTTTCATTTACTCTCTCCAATAGCTGTGAGGATCTCTCAACCGTTAACTAGATGAGGAAAAGGGTAATGGCCAGGTTCTGTGGCTCAGGGTCAGAAAGCCTATAGTGCTGGGGCTGGAATCTGAATCAGCTGATTTCTAGTGCAGTGCTTGCTCTACTGCTGCACAAAGTCCACGCCTAGCCGGCATGTATGGAGAGAGGAATGCTGACTCTGGAACAAGGAAGGTCTCAAGTTTCATAAGGGCTGGAACTTGTTCTCTATGACTGAGGGAGGGTCCATCTCCAGATGGGCCAGGATGGCTATCCAGCAGGCTCATTAACAAGGTATAGCAGGGTCTGGCCAATGTGAGTGGGGTGTGGGGTTCCAGGGAAGCCCATGATGTGCCACTGCAACAGCTGCCGCATATCCTGACCCTCAGGAAACAGTAGGACAAGACCTCAAAAGTTTGGGGCAAAAAAACAACACATGGGTCATCCGTGTTTAATGCAATACTGCCTGACAAAATAAGCCTACACACCAACACATGTCTAGAATGCAGCACAAGTGCTACTCTCAGGGCAAGCCAGAGACACTCCCATAGCCCAACACCTCTTGGTCTAGACCCTATCCTGATGCCCAGTTAGAACTTGGGTTTAATTCAGTCAGTTGCCGGGGCCTCCTTGGTGGCACAAAGGGTTAAGCACTACATTGTGAAGCAGCCACAGGCACTGCAGCACTGAGTTCGATCCCTGGCCAGAGAGGATACCCACATGGCACAGCAGACTCTGCTGCCTCGCCTGCTGCTCCCCTCAGCAGTGTATTTTAGTCAACCTGCCTATTCTGTTCCCCGCTCTGTCTCTGGTGAATCCTCTCATCCCCACACCTCTGGCCTGTACCCTAGTTCTTGTGTGCATAAATAAATGAATCTTTAAAACAAAATTCAGTTAGTTGCTTAGGAACCCATCAGCTGTAGAAGGCAGTTTAAAACCTTGCTGTTTCAAAAACTCCAATTTACGTTACTTCACTTTCTTAGATCATACCAGTGTTGTGTCATGGAGAGCAGAGCATAGGCAGAGCATTGAATTCAACAGTTTACACTCCAAAAATAATGACTGAGTCTGAGTTCTGACTTATTACCCTCCAGAAGTATGGTCTGTAGGGTTCCTTAGAATCACTGGCCCAACATGCACACTGGGGCCACCAGCCCTGCTCCTCCCCAACAGCAGGAACCTGTTGAGCTGCTCACAGGGTGTGTTGGAGGAACCCAAACATACTTTCATAATCAAGTGCTTCCTAGCCCCGTTCCGCGCCCACCCTCCCCCAGTGTGCCTAGGGAGTCATGATTCCAACCAGAAGCAGCTTCTGTTATCAAGCTGTTGACTAATCATTTTTTTTATGTGTGTCTGGGTCAAGAAAAAGATTGGGAAACACTGCTTTATGGTTTCAAAGCCCTTCCCCAAATAACCTATTTTTTGTATCCACCCCAGGAGAAACAGGAGAGACATTAAAAATCCCGTGAGATGAGCCTGACAGGAGAGTGTTGGGCTGGCTATGGGCCAGGAAGCCAGTCTGGGTGCTCCAAGAATCCCATACTCAGCTGGCCTGGTGGATGTGTGTGTGGGTCCCCACCTTGTCATAGAGGGTGCCCACTATGCTGTCCTCTTCACTAGTGCCCAGCAACTGGGCCAGCAGCTTGTGCCCGAAGTGCAGATAGATGAGTCCCGCACTGCTCAGCTTGGTCTGCCACGGCTTCCCGGGGGACAGGGAGCTCATGGTCTCTGTGAAAGACCTAAGGAGCACAGGGAGGTGGGGCTGAGGTAAAGTACTTGGCCCCAGTTAACCCACAGTGTGTGTGTGTGCATGGGCAGGCACAGGATGGTGAGGAGGCTGGGGATGTTACAGGAGTTCCTCAGGGCTCAACATGGACCTTAGCTTAGAGTCTCCATTAACGGTGGTTAACTCAGTGCTTATTACACAACAGGCTTTGTGCTTTAGACATCAGCGATTAAAAAAACAAACAAGCAAAAAATAATATTCTGTTCCTGGCTCTCAGTTCCTCTGCTGGAGGCAGACAAACACAAAGCAGCAAAGTAAATGCTCTAACAAGGAAATAAGGAAAAATGGGGAGGGAGAAAGCCTTCAGGTCATTCCTGGGATGAATTAGTGGTTGTTCAGTAAAGGCTGAAGGACAAAAGGCATTCCGGACAGAGGAAACAACATGTACAATGGCTAAGAGAAGGGCCTCTTCATGGAACTCCAAGAAAGGTGTAATGAGTGAGAGGCAAAAGATAAAGCTAGAATGGTAGGCAGGCCATATTATACTTGGGAGTTTGGGATTTATCTGTAGGTAATGAGGAGCCACAGATTTAATTAGACAAGTGCACACTAGAAAGCGTATCATGCCAGCCAGCATAGATGCAAGGAAATTAATCACCTGCAGGATCAGGTGAATGAAGAAGGCACAGAGAACACAGTGGCACAGAGACTAGGAAAAGGTATGACAGGGCCTCCCTGGTGGTGCAGTTGGTTAAGCAATGCACTATGAAGCAAACCGCAGCCACTGCAGCACAAGTTCGATCCCTGCAACTGGCCAGGGAGGGACCCACATGGCATAGCAGACCTCTCCTGCCTTGCCCGCTGCTCCCCTTAGCAGTGTTTCAGTCAGTCTGCCTGTTCTGCTCCCCGCTCTCTCTCTGGTGAATCCTCTCACCGCCCACACCTCTGGCCTGTACCCCAGCTCTTGTGTGCATAAATAAATAAATCTTAAAAAAAAAAAAAAAAAGGTATGACAGGT
>JAGFMF010011636.1:1166678-1223267 GCA_019455555.1 Galemys pyrenaicus
GCCATGTGGGTCCCCTCCCTGGCCGGCAGCAGGGATCGAACTGGTGCTGCAGTGGCTGAGGTCTGCTTCATAGTGCGTTGCTTAACCCACTGCGCCACCAGGGAGGCCCAAGATAACCACATTGTAAAGCACTGGGTGTTATTCCACTTGGGTGGTATAGATCTAGAGACAGACACGGGAAGTCCGAGGAGTTCTTTGAGTATCCTGTGAGTGGTGCTTTGGGCAGAGGAAGAGTCTGGAGGTGGAGAGAATCAGGAGGCACTATTATGAGGCAATAAGCTTTATTGACCAATACACACGTTAGATGTGAGGCATATATGAGAGTGTAAGTTACATGCTTCCTAGGAGCTTAACAATTTAGTTGGGAAGAGAAAACCATAAGTCAACAGCAGAACTCCACCAAATCTGCTGCTAAAATGCAGGGCGCTGACAAGTGAAGGAGCTGTATGTGGGGAGAGAAGGGCCTTTAATGTCCACTGAAGAGAGGGGTGGGCCAACTGTCACTCTGCTGCTAGGTGTCACTCCCAGGATACCTGCGGGCCCACTGGAAGAGACAGACCTGATGGTCCTGGGCCTATAATCTCTCAGTGGGAAGAGCTTCTGTTCCCACTCTGAGCATTTGAATGGCCTGTTCAGCTTGTCAGCTGAGGCCCAGCCAGGCTCAGCTTTAACTTTGGTTTTGCCCTTCTTCCCAAGGTTTCTCAGGCTTTAACAGCTGCAAGTTGTTCTCATCTGTTTAGATTGCTACACATGGTGGGAGGGGAGCAATAATCTTGTCTTCAAATGTTCTCAAATGAACTACACAAAACAGAGTTAAAATGATAAATCTTTATTATATTAAGATCAAATCGAAAGGAAATATTTCATACAAAAGACTGAGGAAAATCACTTAAAGTTATTTATCCTAAGGGTTAAATAATATCTGGAGGTAGAACAGTCAAATGACATCTGTCGGTGATAAGACAATTTCAAGGGGTCACTGTAAG
This sequence comes from Galemys pyrenaicus, assembly GCA_019455555.1. NCBI lineage: Eukaryota > Metazoa > Chordata > Mammalia > Eulipotyphla > Talpidae > Galemys > Galemys pyrenaicus. The sequence goes on from JAGFMF010011636.1 coordinate 1,167,665, forward strand.
CAGACAGGCAAGCCATAGGCCACAGGTGCAGCCCCAATAAGATACTTGAGTCGGGGAGCCTGCCGGGCCTGGTTGACATAGTAGAGAAGGGGGGCTCCTGGGCCTGCACCAAGCCAGCCCTGCAACAGAGCCTCTGTGTAGCGGTCAATGTCACGGTCAGTCACGTCCCAGAGGTTACCCAGAAACAGGGGACTGGGAAAATAAAAGGAAGAAATCAAAAGTAAGAGCTCTGTTACAGACTATAAGGGCACACAGTTGGTGGTGGCAGTGGGTGAACTGAGCCATGAGTAGAGAATTGAGCCATAAGGAAGTCCCTTGGTCCATAGTTCTAGGAGGTTAGGAGAGGGACAAGGCCAAGGCACACACGGAAACTATAAACGGAGAGCGGTGGGGGCACAAAGGAGGGCAGATTTAGGGGGTTAGACTGGGAAAGAACCTGAGGTGGGGAGCTGAAGATGGGCATTGCCTCTGAAGACTCACCAGCCAGCCATGATATACTTGAGCACGATGCCAGCCCCCTCCAGGTTTCCATGCACAGCCAGGGCTGCACTGCTGCAGCCAAAGAGCAAGGCGACTGCTCGGCAGCTCAGCCGCAACACAGCCTGCCCATCCAGGAAGCGGGCACCGGCCCCATGGCCTGCATAGCTAAGGCAGAAGGAGATGAGTCTGAACCGGCAGTATCAGGCCTTTGCTCTGTCTCCAGGGCATCCTGAATCAGTGAGGGGCTCGGCCCTTCCCACCTCCCGGCTCTAAGACTCACATATATAAGTCATGCTCTGTCAGGGCCACCTGCACTTGTTCTGGGCGTGGCACCTCCCCGACCACTCCTTTCCAGCCAACTTCACTGCAGGGAAAAGGTAGGCATTAAGAATAGGGGTTATGTAGCAAAAAGGGCAGGGGACTCTAGAGAGAAAAAGGACTGCAACATTTGATCCTGGAGAAGAGCACATTACCCTTATATGTTGCCTCTACCCTTTCCCACTCTCTTTTTCTTCCCCCCTCACTGACCTGCTGAAATTGGCTCGAAATTGCTCCTCTGTGCTTGACAGGTTTCTGTGAGGGTTCAAGACATAGAAGGTATTGCGCGGATCCACCCCTTGGCTCAGCACCGATGAGGTACCAGACTGAGGAGACACATGATCAAGATATGTTGGTCTGGCCACACGGCTGACGAACTCCAACCTTCTCTCCATGACTGAGCCATTCCTAAGACCCTCCAGTCTCCCCAGATTGCCTTGTTCTTTTTCTTCTGGTTTCCCCAAATTGTCAGTCACCCCCAGTCCTCACATTTGAAACCCCACCTCTTTGATGACAGAATAGCTGAGTAGGAAGTGGAAGGAGGGCAGCCGAGTAACAGGCAATGTCCGGAGACTGGGGATGCTCTCCCACGGCAGTTTCTGTAGGTCCTGGGCAAAAAGAACTCTGAGGTTACTGTCGCCAGACAGGTACACGCCCAGCAGACTCTGCCCTGCCAACCCCTAGCTCCTTACCTTGTCTAGCACTAAGACAAGGTGCTTATTGCTTGGTGCCGTCTGACCCTGTAGACGTCCCACTGCCTCACTCAGGAGCTCATGGGCTCGTTCTGGCTGGGCTGGGCACAGCCCATAGGCTAGGACCTGGATGTCCTCAGGGGTGAGCGTCCTGGCGCCACTGAGCATGATCTGCAGGGAACAGTGGTCAGTGAGGCTACTGCTCCCCCATCACTGCTTCCGGTGCAAGTGGGAAAGAATGAAGTGTAGCTGCTTTACACTTCTTGACTTTCCAACTCACTTTCAGTAGAGTCGGGTTAGGATATTTCCAGCCACATTGCTGCAGCAACTCTTGCAAGCGGGCAGACTCTTGGGCAGGGCCAGGGTCCTCACTGGAAGGCAGCAACAGCCCCCTCCAGCAGCCCAGCACATGCTTCTCCAGGGAAGTGATGAGAACCTGAGTGTGGAGAAACAGAACTTCAGTCAGAGAGGAGCTGACTTTCCTTCCCAGAGGCACCAGCATTCTGGAGATGAAATGGGTGTTCCACTGTGTATGTGTCTTACATATCATTCTACCAATCATAAGAGGCAAGAAGCGAGAAACAGTTTTCATTTGCTGAGACTCTGGGGGAGCTAGGTAAGGTGATTTGTTGTTGCATGTCACCATGCTGATCACCAGGAACAGATGGGCAATGCAAGTTAAAGCTAGGAAGCTGATACTTGGCATGAAATCTTTTCTCTTGTATGTGTCTTTAAGCATTTCACTGCCACCACACTGTCAAAGTTTGGGGATTTAATGTCTTGCTTAAAGTCATTCCCAAGTGATAACCATTTTTTATTGAGGCCTTCACTTCCAGAAAGGACCTGAGCTAGTTTAGAAGACCCAGCACCTCTGACCGCACCCACCCTGGCAGCACATACCTCCATCCTGTGGTCCAGTTCTAGGCGCCCCATCCACCATTCCCGCTTGTCAGTACAGCTGCTGTTCTCTTTCTGTTCCTTCTGGATGGCGTCGAACTCTTTTAGGACCAAACTCAGAGGAAACTTTGGGAGGTGAGGTAATGAGATTTCTGCTGGTCCATGTGATACCCCCTCCCCCGGCCTGGCCATAGTGTTTGACCAAAAGCCTACGCCAGGCCAACTGCGTTCCTCAGCCCAGGATACCTACCTTGTTCTGGGCAGTGGGGATCTGCACAGTGACCGGGGGACTGTCTTTCTCCAGTCGTGTCAGTAGGAGGGTGTCGCCCACATTTCCAGGCTGAAGAGTGGCCAGGGCCAACACACACACAGTCACCCCTGACACATAGGACATAACCCAAGATCATTTCAGCTGTGACAAGGATTTCCCTTCCCTGACTTCTGCACTTGACTCCTATCAATCACTCAAGTCCAAGAAGTCTTCCCTAGCCACCCGCGCACAAGGTGATCTCCTGTACTCTAACAGCTTCCTGTAATCAGAGACCAGATCATAGACTTTGTGTCCCTCAGAGAAATTAACAAGGGGCCCTGCATATTAACCAGTGTAATGCTAGTGCAGAATGACCTCAGACACCCTTAAAGATAGATACTGAATTTGCTGAAAACTCAAAGTTGAGGCTAGGGGGAAAAAAAAGGCTTCCAGATTTAGGCTAGGCTTATTCAGTGAGAGAAACAAAATGACTAATGAAAGGACCAGAAATTTACATGAACTAGCTCATTCCTTAAACCCCTTCACCCAGCTCCTCAGTAAAAAGATGCACCAGAGAACAGGCCAACCAAAGCCTGCCACCATACCCCTGGGAAGCAGAGCCAGGTGCTCCTGGAAGCGCTCCTTCTCAGGCTGGGGGAAGTGGCCAGATTCCAAAGCCCTGAAGGAGAAGAGGCGCTGGATGCGGGCCAGAGGGACATCGCCAGGTCGCTCCTGGAGGTTCAGCCCCTGCAGCTGGTCTGCTACTTCAAGTGATCCTCGCTGTTTCTGGGCCTTGCTGCAGGCAACACAAGCAGGGGTGAATTCTCCTTCCGTTGAGATCTAGACCCTCTTTAGTCTGCCCCATTTTGATTCTCACAGGTGGAGGCGCTCACCTAAGCTGCCTGTGGAGGTGAGTGAGCAGCTGGTGGCGACAGGTGATGGAGACAGAATCGGCGACAAGGCATGCAGTGGCACAGGGATCCCGGTGGCCTAGGTACAGGGCCAGGATGCGGCACAGAGTAGCATAGAGCCCACTAGGAGGGCAGTGACTGACTCCACGGAAAGCAGCACTCAGCGAGTCGCAGATGGCATCCAGGGTAGAGAGACCTAGAGGGAGGTCAACATGCTCAGCAAATTCACAGATGAATCCCCTACTTTCTAGCTGGCAGGAATGCTCCAAGCAGGAGGCCCTATCTCACCTCCCACTCAGGAAACAGCAGGAACTGTTTATGTAGGGCGATGTGCCACGTAGGGAGCTGCACGACGTACGTGCATGAAATCGTTTCATCCTCCCCACGCCCCGTTTTACAGGTAGCAGAAGCCCAGAGAGGGTGGAAGAGTACTGGGATTCAAACCCAGGATCAAAGGCGACCAGATCCAGATGGGGATCCAAGGCCAGAACCCTGGACAGACTGGAAAGGCGTGGGGATCCAGGGACCTACAGCCTCAGTGACCAGGCCTGGCAGTCAGTCAGCATATTCACCAATGGCTACAGGAGTCGAAGGGAGTCTGAGCCGAGGACGAAGATCCTTGTTTCTCTCCTTGTCGGAGCACAGGATGGGCAGCTCTTTTCCAGAATCCCGCCTCAACACCTCACATTCTCCTAGGGTTGTATTGGGCCCTGGTGCTGGTACCTTCCCACCTAGGGGGAGAACACTTTTCTGTGGCATTCTCTCCTCCTGCCATCCCCTGTGTTTTTCCTTCTAGGATCTAGTCCCAGAGACAGCAAAAGAACTTTTTATACTATCTTTGGCACCAGTTATTTCTTGCAGTCCGGCCCCACAGCAACTCCCAGAAGAAATATGTGCCTTTTACCTTCCCACCCTTGCCATCATACCTGTGGCTGAGTCCTCCTCATCAGAGCCCCTGAGGGCCTCAAAGCTTATTTCCATCTGGTTGTCAGTCAGTTCTTCCTCAGGGATGCTCCTCATGATCTCATAGCCCAGCACCTCACACTGTCCCGATGTCACCTTCTTGGCCCTCCGGCTCCTGCTGCTGGGGCCAGGATTCCCAGGGGCATTCGCTGGGGCAGCCACATTGTCGGTCTTTAGGCTTGGGCCCTTCCTAGCCTGGCCACGGCCCCGACCCCGGGAAGCTGTGCCCTGTCTCTTTGGTCCCTCTGCAAGTTGTACCTCAGCTGAGACAGGGTCTTCCAAGTCGCTATCATCACTGAAGTTCACCTGGGAAAGGGAGAAGGGCCAAAGGGCCTTCAGTAACAAGACAAGGTCTGACGGCAGGTGGCGCTATGGAGGCGCCATCACAGGGGCCCTTAGGGACAGATTTAATCACCTCTCACAATCACCTGGCACACTCTATCAGAGGCAGTAACTCTTGGGTGTGGAAGGAAAGAGAGTAGGGACTAGAAGGTAAGAAGGATAAAATGAAAGGAATCCAGAGTTAAGGAAAGTGCCTTTTATCTGATACAAAGGTAGACTCAGACCTTGCTGTGGAAGATGCAGGGATCCTGCAAAGAAATAAAGCACCAACGGTCCCACTGGGCCATGGGAAGCTAGGTGTGGAGCCCTTCCCCACCCCCACTGGACACCAGCACCACCCTGTCATCATCCCATCTCACCTTGAGGCGTGTTTGGACCCTCTGTCGTACCCTGGGGGCCTTGGGAACCTCAGGCTTGCTCTTTGCAGGGAGTTCTTCAAACACAGTGAATGGGACTCGGGGACCAGCCTGCCTAGTCCGGCCTTGAGGCTTAGGTGTACAGGGTGCTCCTCCACTTTCCAGACTTTTCTGAGAGGTATTACGGACAGGCCCCACCTGCTGGCGCCCTCGTCCTGAATGTTTCTGATTCTGAGGTTTTGAGGGCTCTGAGCCCGGCAGAGTCTTTAGTGATGGCGGCTGCCAGCCCCAGGAGCTTCCAAAAAGTTGAGTAGTGCAGGAGCTAAGGCTGGTCAGTTTTGCAAGAGCCCGAATCAAGAGCAAGCTGGTTCGCCAGGGCTCCAGGTGGGGTATCCGTGCTGCCACAAACTTCAGCCCTGACTCCAGGACCTTCCCCAGGCTCTTGTCTGATGGCCGGCTCAGCTCTTCCTGTGCCAGCTGTGTGTATGCCTGAGCCAAGATCTCATCGAAGAGGCTTGGGACAGGGGAGGAAGATGCTTTGTGATTCAGTGAGGCTTGGAGAGCTTGGGTGAGGCGTTCAGCGGCTGCAGGGCAACCCTTTAGCACAACGTGCAGCAGATCCAGACCCTGGGACTTGTGATCCATGGCTACTTTTAACCCAGCTGTGACCAACGCCCAGCGCAGACAGATGCCGGAGAGGACAGGGCTGGCACAGAGTGAGCAGTCACAGGTGGGCAAGTGGCTTAGGAAGCCAGGGCTGGGCTGGGGCTTTGTTTTCAGGATTGGAGAAGAGTTTGTAGAAGGTGCAACAGGGCCAGGCTCCTTGGCCACAGTGGCCACCAGCTCCAAAGCAGGGCCTTTTAGGAATACCTCCTCTTCTGGGAGCTCTGGAGGATGGCGAACTGGAGCCTGTGACTTCCCCTTCTGCAAGTGAACCTTCTTCACAGAGTCTGGGTGCTGAGCTAATCCACCAAACTCTAAAGGGAGTGTGGAAAAGCATTACAAAACTAGAAAAAATAATACCAACTACTTCTTGAGCTACTCCATGGCACTCCTCTCGAATATATGAGTCTACTTATTAATTACTCATGCGTTATGGTATTAACATTAGCATTAGCAAGGGCCTCCCTGATGGTACAAGGGGTTGAGCACCGTACTGTGGAGCTTCCCCAGCCACTGCAGCGTGAGTTCAATCCCCAGCCATGGAGGGGACCCACAAGGTGCAGCAGACCTCTTGTCTCGCCAGCTGTTCCCCTCAGCAGTGTGTTTCAATCTATCTTGCCTGTTCTGCTCCCTGTTCTGTCTCTGATGAATCCTCTCACCTCCTGCATCTCTGGTCTGTACCCCAGCGCTTGTATGAATAAATAAATTTTTTTAAAAAAGTATTATAGTTCATTCTTTTTGACATAAAAAGAAAATATTATCCCTAATGATTTCTTTTCCCACCAAACAGCAGATCAACACAGCTCACTAAGCCCCAACATCTGCAGCTCAGAAGGCTGCACAGCTCAGGCCAGCATCAAGGCCTGAGTCTTGACCCAAGCTCCTGCTCCAAATATCCAGTTTCTCAACTTTCTCATTTCACAAATGAAATAAAAGAGGTAAAAGTGGTTGATGAGGGGCCTTCCCGACGGCGCAGGGGGCTAAGGTGCAGAGCTACCAGCAGCACTGCAGCGTGAGTTCAGTCCTTGGCCAAGGAGCTGACCCACATGGTGTGGCAGACCTCTCCCGTCCCGCCTGCTGCTCCCCTCAGCAGTGTACTTCAGTCCATCTGCCTGTTCTTTTCCCCATTCTATCTCTGGTGACTCCTCTCACCCCCTGTACCTCTGGCCTGTACCCTAGTTCTTGGAAGCATAAATAAAAAGTGGTTGGTAAAAAAATGCTCCATAATGGGCTTCCCTGGTGGACTAGGGGTTAAGTCTCAGCACTATCACCACAAAGGCCACTGTAGTGGCCTGAGTTTGATCCCCAGCCAGAGAGCTGACTCACATGGTGCAGCAGACCTCTCCAGTTCCACCCACTGCTCCCCTCAGCAGTGTATTTCAGTAGATCTGCCTGTTCTGCTCCCCACTTTGTCTCTGGTGAATCCTCACCACCACTCCCATTCCAGATCTGGCCTGCACCCCAATTATTTTATGTATATTAAATAAATCTTTAAAAAATATATTTAAAAATGCTCCATAAATATATTTTGTTATTAGTTCAAATGCTCCCTGAGGACACTACCTTTGGGCTGCCCCACATGGTAGCCACTAGCCACGAGGCTACTAAGTATATTAAGGTAGTGAATGACTAAGGAACTGAATTTTAAATTTTATTTAAAATAAACTTAAATCTAATTAACCAAGCCATATTAGAAGGTGCTGAAAACTGGGCCTCCCTGGTGGCACAGTGGGTTAAGCAACACACTATGAAGCGGACCGCAGCCACTGCAGCATGAATTCGATCCCTGCTGCCGGCCAGGGAAGGGACCCACTTGGCGTGGCAGACCTCTCCTGCCTTGCCCACTGCTCCCCTCAGCAGTGTACTTCTGTTGATCTGCCTGTTCTGCTCCCCGCTCTGTCTCTGGTGAATCCTCTCACCCCCCCACACCTCTGGCCTGTACCCCAGTGCTTACTTATATGCATAAATAAATAAATCTTTAAAAAAAAAAAAAAAAGGTGCTGAAAACTAGAACTAGATAGGGCCAGTCCTGGACATGCTGTGTGGAGAGACACCATGCTTTAGCTAGCAGCTGGAGATTTGCCCTGGGACCAGACAGCAGCCAGGCTCCGATTCAGAAGGGCACCAAGCACCACATACATACAAAGAAAGATGGGTTGAGGTGGGCGTGTCATGCTGAGCCACGCACATGGCCTGGGGTGTGGTGGCTCACCTGTACAAGACTCAAGCAAGAACAGCACCTGCTTCAGGTCTGACTGACAGAGGTCCAGATCATTTCGTGCCAGCTCCAACTCCCCCTTCAGCACCAAGAACAAGGCACACCTTGTTGGGAGAGGCAATGAAGACCAATTCGTGAAATCCTTTGTTTTCCTGGAGAGTCTCTTTTTACCCCTTTCTAGGCGCAGTCATTGCAATCTCTCCCAGCCTCCTAGAGCTGACTACAAAGCTGCCTGGGAAGAACCTTCTACATGCATCCCAACTCATCCTTGTACACAAGGACAGGATTTCCCAAATTGCTTTCTCGGGAAAAAGACCCTCCGGGCAAATAAATGTGGAAACACTAAATACTAGATTTCTCTTTTGGATATTTATAGTACATATTAGCATAATGAAGGACAGCTGAAGTCCTATAGAAAGTAAAAATCTAACCTTGATGAACTCATCATTTCTCACTTATTTAGCCATGGAGTGCAATCTTCTACTTCCCCCTTCAAACATAACATGTTAACCTGCAGAATAGTTTAGGAACCCATGGTCAAGGGCATGGGCACCCAGGCTCTGGAATTGGTGTCCTCTTGGGCGCTGTACTCACTGCTGAGGTATCTGTAGTTTTGTGGTAAGTTTCAGGGCCTCTAAGCAAAAGGCCTTGGCTTCGCTCACACTACCCAGGTGGCCCAGGCGGGAGACAAGCTTCTCAGAGCAGCTAAGTACCTCTGTAAGAACCTGCCATTTTTGTACCAGATTTTCACCTGTAGCAAAGAGAGAAGACCATCGCCACTCAGTCATGACTTGGATCCTCTGGGACCACACCTGCCATGTGGCCTGTGCATCCCACAGGGTCCTGCTCTCCATCTCAGACTCACCATAGTCCAGAAACGGTGTCTCCACAGTTGATTTCTGAACAGAGAGCACATCACTGCCCATGAGGAGGAGCAGGATGCTTCGCAGGAGTTTATGGGAGTCAATGAGTGCTATCTCGGGTGTCTGCCAGCCTGTTAGGTGGGAGGAAATGGAGTCATGTGGCCAGAACTTCTAGTACATGACTACTGAGAGAGCAAATGCAAAATCTGCTGTTGCTCTTATCCTTTTGCACCCAAGGCAGACTGAGCTAATCAATCCAGAACTCTTTTCTCTTTAAGAAAACACAAGGTTGGGCCTCCCTGGTGGCGCAGCAGGTTGAGCGCCACACTGTGAAGCATCCGTGGCACAGCAGTGCAAGTTCGATCCCTGGTCAGGGAGGGGACCCACATGGTGCAGCAGACCACTCCTGCCTCGCCCACTGCTCCCCTCAGCAGTGTATTTCAGTCCATCTGCCTCTTTTGCTCCCCACTGTCTCTGGTAAATCCTCTCACCTCCCGTTACTCTGGCCTGTACCCCAGCTCTTGTATGCATAAGTAAATAAATCTTTAAAAAAAAAAAAAAAGAAAACACAAGGTCTCAGGCAGTAACCTAACAACCCACAGGTACCAGCAAAAGAACTGAAACTCATTTGCTATCCCAGGCTATTCTGTGCAGCTTCTAGGTAGGCTAGTCCACCACTTGGAACAGCAGAAGAGACAAGAGCTGAGAAGAGTTGAGAGCAGACAAACCACACATTGACCAGGAAGGCCATCCACCCTATTCTTTCACCTTGGGCACAGATCTGCTCCCCCAGGGAGGGGGAGAGACTGTCTGACGAGAGGCTAAGGTAGAGTGCTACCAGCTTCAGAGCTTGGACACGCAGCAAGTACCAGGCCTTGGATGACCTCTGGAGAGCAGGGTCCCGAAGCACAGACAGCAACAGAGAGGCACCCTCGGTCACCTGGGAGAAGGAAGGGTCAAAGGAGTGCAGAGAATTGAAGTTAGATAAGCAACTCAGAGCTAAGATGTCCCCGGAAATCACCTAGCCCAAGCCCCTGCCTTTAAGAATGATAAAAGCTGTAGAGAAAACTATAGAGAGGGAAGATCCAACTAAGCCCCACAGCTATTTCATGAGGGCACTCAACTCTTATCTCCCACTGGACTTCCAGTCCAGGACTCCAGTGTCATTCCATTTTCTAGCCACAGGGTAGACTTCCCCTTGGCCCTGAGGAAACTGGCAAAGAATGAAAGGGTGTATCTCTACTAGAGGAGCAGTGGTAAAGAGTTCCTGGCAGTGGAACAAAAAAAAAAAAGAGTTCACGGCAGAGGGCACACCTATGGAATAGTGCTGCCTCATTGCATAAGGAACATTCATTGGTGCTCTGGGAGAATTTAAAATCCAATATCCACATACCCTTGACCTTTGGGGATTAAGAAAGTGACAAGTAGGGCTTCCCTGGTGGGGCAAAGGGTTAATTTGCAGCACTAGGAAGCTACCGCAGCCACCGCAGCACGAGTTCAATCCCCAGTCAGGGAGCTGATCCACAAGGTATAGCAGACCTCTTCTGTCCTACCTACTGCTCCCCTCAGCAGTATATTTTAGTAAATCCACCTGTTCTGCTCCCCACTCTGTCTCTGCTGAATCCTCTCACCCCCTGCACCTCTGGCCTGCACCCCAGTTCTTGTATGCATAAATAAATATTTAAAAGAAAGTAACACTACCTTCTGGTGAGCACAGTAGAGCTGACTCTGCAGTAGATCTCGGGTCAGGGAAAGGAGCAAGTATGTGTCAGTGGTGCGGTCCAGGAGCTGTGTGCTTGATTCTGCCTCTTTCAGGTAGAACTAAGGGAGCAATCAGGGGTGCATGAGTCGGTAATGGGGCAGTCAGAGCCTTCCAACTAAATAGATGATTCCAAGTATTATCTACATAATCATTCAATCACTCACTAAAACATGCACTTAGAACAAAGCTGAATAAGGAGTAAAAACAGGACCTTCCATCTAATAGCATGCTATGCAGTCGGGGGAGGGGGCTCAGGCATAACTATGTGATCAAGATACAATGCCATTAGTGGTACGGGGACCAAGGGAAAGTGGTTGATTCTGCCCTTGAAGAAGATGCATAAAATGCTATAAGCAGGAGGGGCAATGACCTAGGCCTTGAAAAGTAGACACTTGCTGAATAAAAAGTGGGGAGGAGGGGCAATTTTGTTTTTAGGATGGAGAGACTAACACAACAGAGAGAGAGGCATGTACAAAGAATATGAAGTAACCAGTAAGGATCGGTATAAGGTTCATGGCAGGAAGCATGAAGAAAAAAGTATGAACCACAGCAGAGAACTCCAGAGGTGTACAACACAAAGTAAAGGGTCTAGGGGTCTACCTGGTGGAACACAGGGTTAAGTCGCAGCACTATGAAGCTATCAGCAGTCACTGCAGCACAAGTTGGATCTCTGTCCAGGGAGGGGACCCATATGGTGCAGCAGACCTCCCCTGCCTCACCCGCTGCTCCCCTCAGCAGTGTATTTCAGTCAATCTGCCTATTCTCCTCCCCAATCTGTCTCTGTCCCCTGTACCTCTGGCCTACATTCCAGCTCTTGTATGGATAAATAAATCTTTAAAAACAAAAATCAGGGGCTTCCCTGGTGGCGTAGCAGGTGGAGCACTGCACTGTGGAGCATCCGCTGCATAGCAGTGCGAGTTCGATCCCTGGCCAGGAGGGGACCCATATGGCGCAGCAGACCTCTCCTGCCTCTCCTGCTGCTCCCCTCAGCAGTGTATTTCAGTCCATCTACCTGTTCTGCTCCCCACTCTGTCTCTGGTGAATCCTCTCACCTCCCGCGCCTCTGGCCTGTACTCCTCCTGCTCTTGTATGCATAATTTAAAAAATTAAAAAAAAAACAAAAAACAAATACAAAATGAAGGGTCAAGACAGGTAATAAAGAAGCTACTGAACTCCTTTAAGCAGGAATGTGATAAGATCACGTCTGTGCCCAAAAAGATCCTGCTAGTAGTGGCTAGGAGAGCGGTGGAAAAGGCAGAGATAGAGACCAGCTAGAAGGCATTGCCATAGTTCTGTGTAAGTGAAGAAGCATCAACTAGAATAGCAGAAACGGTTGGGAAAACAAGATTAGTGGTAAATTCCTGGTGCAAAATCTGTAAGACTTAAGGAACAGTTGGTTTTGCAATGAGAACTCTTCGCACAGTTGCCTCCCCATTTTACCATGCTCCAGCTGACGCCGAAGATAGAAGGCAGATAAGCCGCCCTTCCTTACCCATTTCATCTTCTAGGGGGCTGGGATGATGAGTCACTAAAGCCTGATCCCCCCTGCAGCTCTCAGGGCCGGTTGACTGGGCACTCACCTGAGCGTAGCTGGGACAGCCAAGAGTCAGGAGGAGCTGAGTGATGTGGCAGGAGGAACCAGCTGCCTTGGCATGGTCTTCCAGTCTCTGGGAGACGGTCCTCACAAGCAGAAGGACCTCCAGAGCCTGCAAGGGCTGGTCAGCCAAGAGAAGCAAGTTTACCCACAGGCTAAAGCAAGTTTACTACATTACTACACAGGCTTCCATTTCTATTCTCTGTCCCAGCCCTCTAGGACCTTGGTCTGACTTCAGGGCCTGAATGGCACGTGGCTATCCAAACAGAGCAACTGTCAGCCACCCGCAGGGACCTGCGAGGAGAGTAGCAAGGGAGACTGCAAACCAGCCCACCCCGTCTGTTTTAAGGCTCAGTCATCAGTAATAGGCAGGATTTACTGAATATACAGGCTTACTAGGTGCCAGGTACAGTGCCAAGAGTCTTACACGCATCAACTCATTTCATCTTCATGGCAAATCTAATCCCAGTTTTACAGATGAGGAAACTAAGACTCACATAGTTAGGTTGTTTGTCTAAGTTCGTAAGACAGGTATGTGGTAGAGCCAGGACTAGATCTAGGGCCCTGGCAGCTGCCCAGGCTCCTTGCACTGCACAGACAGCCTAATGGCCCACAGTAATAAAGAGTCTTTATGTGCTCTGGCCTTTTGCAGAGGTTCCTAATGTGGGGTTCAGGGAAGAATTACAGGGAGTCTCTAAAACCTCCTGACATTGCATATAAAATACAAAATTGTATCTATAGGCATGTATGTATTTTGAGTATATTGGTATCAACTTATATAATTATAGTAATCATGGCTAATATTTGAAAATTCCACTTATAAACAACAGCTTCCATGCATGATCTCATAGAACGGGAGTCATACTACGAGGTTGTCATTACCTTCATTTTAGAAATAAGAAAACTTGGGCTTAGAAAGTTAAGTAGCTTAGGCCTCCCTGGTGGTGCAGGGATTAAAGTAAGCACTATCAAGCTATTGCCAGGCATTACAGCACGAGTTTGATCCCCAATCAGGGAGGAGACCCACATGGCGCAGCAGACCTCTCCTGTCTCGCCCACTGCTCCCCTCAGCAATGTATCTCAGTAGATCCTCCTATTCTGCTCCTCACTCTGTCTCTGGTAAGTCCTCTTATACACCCTTACCTAGTTCTTCGATGCATAAGTAAGTACATTAAAAAAAAAAAGTTAAACAGTTTGCCTAAGGCTAAGTACTAATAAATGATGGAGCCTGGACTTAAGACTCAGGAGACTGATGATAAAGCCCACCCTGGGTTCCAGGTTTTGTAGCAGGTACATAGGAGAAGATGGAGAGCTTGGTTTCTGGTCTGCGCCAGTGCCCTGCCCCTACCTTTGCCAGCAGCTGATAGAGGGCAGCTAGAATCTGCAGCGAGGCCGCTGTCTGTTGGAGACTCCGCACAGCTGGGGCCTTCCCCTTTGTGAGCACCGCCTTCCACAGGGCCAGGGCTTGGTCCAGGCAACTGGACTGAGCTATATGTTGGAAGAAAGGAATCAGCCATTCTCTCAGCATGAGACATTTGGGGAGGAAGTGGCCTTCCCTCTGCGCTTTGTGCCCCTGGCCTATGGGGCCAGCCTCTCCCACACCCACACCCGGGGTTTGTGTTCTACTCATAGGAAGCCACAAAGCAAACACTATCCATATCACGTTACATTCATGATGCTCACCAGCATCTGCGGCCAGGTTGAAGGCAATATTACTGTATAGGAAACGATCTTCCTGGAGTTTGTCTTCATAGTTCAGGTCATTGACTTCAAATTCCTCCAGGTTGCGAGGGGCCTGGGCTCTTCGATCCCGCTCGATACCCTGGATAGGGAGAGCAGGGTTAAAAGAAGTGCTGGTACTAGTTACTCGGGGCCCAGGGAAAATAACCTCTATACACCTACTTATGCTGAGCCCCAAAGCAGCCACACTCACTTCCTGCATTTTGGCCTCGAGAGTACAGATGTAGAGCCAGAGCAGGGCCTGTGCTTTATCATCCAGAAGCCGGTCCTTGGCCTGGACTTCAGGCCTCACTGACTCCAGAAGCTGCAGCGCTTCCCGGATAGCATCCAGGGCAGAGCTGTGGAGAGGATGCGCCTAATATGAGCCTTCTGCATGACAGCTGGGCTCACGCTTTGAATGACATGGTCACAACCTGAAGGGTTGCTTAGGGACACGGCAAGGGAGACAGGCTTGGAAGAGGATAACAGAAGCTAGGGCAAGAAGCACAAGTGGCCTCCCAGGTATTCCTCTCACCAGTCGGTCTGTTGGGCAAAGTCATGGTAGCAGAGCACCTGAGCCAGTTCCACCAGGTGGGTGGCTCGTGCCCACACCCCAGCTGCTGTCTCCTCTGGGCTCAGCTCCAGCAGGTCACAGATGATGTTGAACCGTTCCTGCCCTGTGTTGGCCCGCACCGCCTTATAAGCCTGCAGCTCTTCCCTCAGCAGAAGGACCAGGGTCTCCGAGTCCCAGTCACTCAGGCTGTCTCGCAAAGTCCTGAGAGAAGGCAGGTCAGCACTGGGGTAAGCCGGTGAAGCACAGAATCCCTGCCCCAGGCCAAGAAGTCCCAGCTGTGGCTTGCAGAGAGTGCAGGTAAGTCTCCAGTTATAAAAGCAAGCAAGAACACTGTTGCCACTGTTCCCCCGTACCTAGCACAGCAGCTGGCACAGAGTAGGCACTCGAAGAATAATGAATGGAGGCATCAGTGCCTTTGCAGATATAACAGTAAACATGACCAAAAATACAAGAAGCCAGGTGTAAACGTGGGTAAACATGGTTGTTCCCCTCCCCACCAGCTCACCTTAGCTGTAGCTCCCTGTCTCCAGCTCTGGCTGCATCCATCTTGACCCGGACCCAGAAGGTGACTGCTTCAGTCATGTGTTCAAGGCCACAGGGTCGTAGGGCTGCCAGCCAAGAAGTTACCATCTTGCAGGCTTGGGCCTGTTTACCCAGTTTCTTTAAACTCTCTACATGCAGCCTAAAGCACCTATGCAACTGAGAACGAGGACAGACCAAAGTAGAGAGAAACCAATGAACAGAGGGAGAGTCTACGCACACACAAGTGCTCACACTGTGAGCCTCCTGCCCCTTCCCCGTCCCCACACAATGAAACCCAAGAAAGAAGTATACGTACCTGGATGCGCTCAACCTGAGGCTTCAATCCATCCCACCCACATAGTCATCATCCACACCCCTACAGACCATCCCTCTTCCTGGAGTTCTCAGCACGTCCCGGACTTGAGCCAGAAATGTGAAACCATCCTTGACTCTTCCTTCTCCCACAGCAGTCACCGAACAGGTTAAACCCTGACTTCTTGTTCCCAACCACTTCTTCCTATCCCTCGGGCAACTGCTTCAATCTACCCACCCTTTCTTGCCTAGGCCTCGTGTTATCCTCATGCTCCTTTAGCCAGTAATGCCAGAAAAATCGGAAATGCTAATCCACTATTATGGCTTCCACTGCCACCCTTCAGAGGCTCATCAACTTATCCCGCCTGCCAATCCAACCAACCTGTCAGTGCATGGCTATTCTTTCACTTTAATACAGTGGTTCTCACTCTAGTTGTCCTAGGAGCCTCTACAATGTCTAGATGACTGGGCTTCTAGATCCAGAGACTCTGAAGAAATTAGCTTGGGGCAGGCCTTAGAACTTTCTTTTTAAGTTCACTCTAGCAACTTTAATATGTAGCCAGCTTGAGAACCACTGGCTTGGGACAGGGCTAAATATAAAATGTGAGTCAATCAAAAGAGAAATATTAAGTAAATATTGGGGCAGAGCCTCCCTGGTGGCCTAGGGGTTGAGTCTCAGAGCTGTCACCAGTAGAGCCTGAATTCCATCCCCCACCAGGGAGCTGACCCACATGGCACAGTAGATCTCTCCTGTCTTGCCCACTGCTCCCCTTGGCAGTGTATTTTAGTAAATTTACCTGCTCTGCTCCCCACTCTGTCTCTGGTGAATCTTCTCACCCCCTGCACCTCTGGCCTACACCCCAGTTCTTCTATTAAAAGAAAGAAAGAAAAACTTCTTAAAAAAATAAATAATGGACCAGGTGAGATCTGGAAACACTGCCCCAGATACTGATGCCAACATGCAGCTCCCAAAACCCTACTCAGGGCAAGGTTCTGGCCAGACTATTCATGTCGCTCAAGCCCTCTCCATCCCCCAATATAACCTCCCTTCCTGCTCTCATACCTTCTCGGGCGGCAGCTGAGGACAGGTGCCTGGCTTCACTGTGGCCAAATGCTGACAGAGGGGCTCAGAGATGACAGAGGCCTCTGCATAGAGCTTGTGAAAATAGAAGCTGTAGGCCAAGTTGCTGGTGTAAGAGGCTGTAAGGGAGAGAAAGGACGATCACAGAAATGGTTCCCATTGGATGAATAACTGAAGACAGTAGAGAACTCAATCTGTGGTCAGCTCAGTAGCTTTATTTTTTTTTTAAATATGTATTTATGCATACAAGAGCTGGGGTACAGGACAGAGGTGTGGGTGGTGAGAAGATCCACCAGAGACAGAGTATGGAGCAGAACAGGCAGACTGACTGAAACATACTGCTGAGGGGAGCAGCGGGTGAGGCAGGAGAGGTCTGCTGCACCATGTGGGTCCCCTCCCTGGCCGGTGGCAGGGATCGAACTTGTGCTGCAGTGGCTGCAGTTTGCTTCATAGTGCGTTGCTTAACTCACTGCGCCACCAGGGAGGCCCCTCAGTAGCTTTAGATGAGACAGAAATCTCTATCATTTGGGAATAAGAAAGCGGCAGCTCTCCCTTTCCAAATTGACCCTTGTCCTGCATTACAGCAAGGTAAACCCACATCGGAGAGCACCCTGCACCTGTTTTACAAAAGCCGAGTCCTCTTCCCACCCAGGGCCCATCCCACCTCATAAGTCAGTCTGTCTTCATTTTGATCCAAAGGTCAGCATTTCTGGCCTTAACTGTCTCTTTCCTTCATCTCATGGAAGCCACACTAGCCTCTTTGTTGTTCCAAGAATATAACAGACTCTCTTCTGCCTAGGGCATTAGCACTGGCTGTCACCTTGCCACAGACCTCCTTTCCCAGGTTTACATGGCTACCTCCCCAATATCCTCCAAGTTTTGCTCATGTTACCCTCTCAACAAGGCTTATCCTGACCACCCTATTAAAAATGGTAACTTGCCCCACTTACCCACCTCGAGTCCCTAATTCCTTTCTTAGTCTTCCCTACCTTTCCTTTCTCCCTGTATTTCTAACATGTTGATACTTTGAACATGTTGATAATTCACTAGTTTATTGAGTCTGTTCATTTCTTTCTTCCTCACCAAGAATGTAGATCCATGAGAGCAGGTGTCTTGTTTACTGACTTAGCCAAGTATTCCAACAGTGCTTAGCACATAGTACATAATAAACAGTTGAATGAATAGACTTTTCTTAAATTCTATTAACTCATTTGTGTAGCTTCTAGTCTATTAACACAGATAACATCTATTAACATAGATGACTATTAACATAGTCTATTAACATAGAAAATAAAGATGGCCTTCAATACTCTGTGGGTAAAATAATTTTTCTAACTCCTGATCTCTCTCTCTGTGGCTTGATTCAATTCCTGAAAATATGAGTATGAAGCGTTCTCTAAAACTTTCCAGTGGCTGAACTCATTAAGTTTATATCACTTAAAAACTACACTTTTGGTAAAATGATGAAGAAATCCATTGTGAAAAATATAGACAAAGTGAGCGTCCCTGACAGCTTAAGGGGTTAAGTCTGAGCACTGTGAAGCTATGGGCAGCCACCTTGGTGATCCCCAGGCAAGAAGGTGACCCACATGGCATAGCAGACCTCTCCTGTCTCACCCACTGCTCCCCTCAGCAGTGTACTTCAGTCGATCCAGCTGTTCTGCTCCCCACTGTCTAAGGTGAATCCTCTCATACCCCATACTTCTGACCTATACCCCATATCCTGTACGCATAAATAAATAAAATAAATCTTTAAAAAAAGAAAATAGACAGGCCCCTCCCCTGGTGGCGCAGTGGGTTAAGCAACGCACTATGAAGCAAACCGCAGCCACTGCAGCACTAGTTCAATCCCTGCCGCTGGCCAGGGGCAGCGGGGGTGGGGGGCAACCCACATGGCGCAGCAGACCTCTCCTGCCTCGCCCACTGCTCCCCTCAGCAGTGTATCTCAGTCCATCTGCCTGTTCTGCTCCCTGGTTTGTCTCTGGTGGATCCTCTCACCCCTGGGACTTCTGGTCTGTACCCCAGCTCTTATATGAATAAAAAAAAGGAAAAAAAAATAGACAAAAGTAACCTAGTACAGTGGTTATGTCAAGAAGCAGTGGCTGGAAAGTGGCACAGGGTAGGGGATAGGGGTTTCTTGGGTCTAAGTCATGCTGTTACCTAAATGTTGGTTACAAAATGTACTCTACAAATATGTACTTTTCTGCATGCATTTCAATAAAGAGTGGGGAGACACTCATGTCTCTGGTGGATCCTCTTACCCCCCACACCTCTGGCCTGTACCCCAATTCTTATATGCATAAATATGTAGATCTTTAAAAAAAAAAGAGTGGGGAGAAGTATGTGTACATGCGTCTGTATATATGTATATACATAATATATCTCTAGAATGATACACAAGAAACTGATTTTAGATGCATCTATAGGGAAGACTTGGGGAACCAGGATTAGGAGGGTCAGAGGGACTTTTTACAGCATGCCCTTTTGTACAATTTGAATATTAAACCACGTGGATGATGTTTTAGCTGGTTTAAAAATTTTTAAGTATAAATGTTCTTTAAAATTTAAAAATATGGAAAGGTCATAAAGTGGCTTATCAGTTGCAAATGTTTTCATGAAACAAAATATTACATCAGATTTCAAGTCAATGAAAAAAAAAAAACCATGTCTCCTGCTAAGTTAGCCTCATCACTTATCTGTTGCTATTAAATATAGAGAAACTGGCATTTATAAACATCTCCTTCATTGCCTCATTAAATCATATGTTGCACCTACAGTGTCAGAACCATTCAGCAAGTGCTTTTGCCTGTCTAAGGACTGATGACCCGACCAAGAACCCAATGTCTGGGCCCTAAGGCACTAACCAGTCATCGCCAGGCAATCAGTCAGTTCTTGACCCGACAGACCCTGTAAGTCCTCCAGCATCCAACCCACTGTGGATTTGCAACTTTCCACTAGGCAGGCCAGGTCAGTCAAAGGAGCTCCCTGAAGGGACAAGAAGGGTTTCAGGATAAGAGGAGTCATGACAGGGTCAAAGTGACATCTACCCCACCCATGCCCAGAGCCAACCCCGAAGTTCTACTAAAGAAAATTGAGCAAACCCAGACTAGATTCTTTGATTCCTAGGCAGTACCTGACAGCCTTGGGCAAAGTCATAAATCACCACAGTGTAGAGATGAAGTGCCTGAAAGTGCATCTGTACCAAAGACTGGTGCTGCTTGGAGGAGTCTTCACAGATCTAAGGAAGGAGGAAGAGGCTGGTTTGAGGGCAGAGATAAAACATGAGCTCTAAGATGAAGACTGGCCCAGAGTCCTGAGGGCTGACACGGCCCAGGGAGAAGGAAGGACTTAGGGACCACTGCCCACTCAGGATAGACTAGGCTGCTTGCTGGCTGGCCAAGCATAGTTCAGGGTGTAGCTTATCAAAGGAGGAAGCCAGGGTTTCCAAATCTTATCAGAAACCTTAGGTTGATAGTAAGCCCACAGAACCACATTCCCACCCTACTTCTAGGTTCTTAACTCACACCATCCTTCAGCTGCCGAATGAGGGAGCAGTACCCCTTAAGAAAAGCAAAGAGACCCAGAATAGCATCACGTTCATAGCGCCTCTTGGTGCCTCGTTCCAGGCCTGAGAGGAAGAACTGGCAGCTGTCACACAATGCCCGCAGTGGGGGTGATGGTGCCTCCATACTATCATGCAGGACAGCTGATGCCTTGATCAGAAGTTTGGCCACTTCCTGGGGTCTTCCCTCCCCAATCTGTAGCAGCTCAATTCCCAGCTGGCAAAGCTGGAGGCTGGGGGCCAGACTGGTATTCTTCAAGTAATCGTGGGCCTTTTCCAGCGCCCTGGTGGCCTTGGTGTGGTGGTGACTCCAGCAGAGGCGACGGCAGTGTTCCAGGGTGAGCTCCATGAGACAGAGGGCCCTCTGGGGAGAAAGATGCCCAGAAGAGCCTCCTCCTGCATCCACCAAGGCTCTGATCACATGCTTAGAGAGTAGGTCATGTAGGAAATCAGCATCTTCTTCACTAAGAGCATGCCCATTGGCATCAAATAACTGATGGGCAGCTACCACTCGACAGGCTGTTGGAGAAGCAAAGTGGGGAACCTCACAAGGGGTACTTTCATCCTCCAAGAGCACTAGAAAGCTCAAGGCCTTTAGCCGAGCTGAGAGTGCAGCTCGCCGCTCCACCAGGGCCTCTGCCCCCTTCCAAAGCAGAGAAAAGCTGCCACGAGCCACAGCCTCATAGTCCTGAGGAGCAGCTTGGTGAGAGCATTGCACCAAGCAGGCATGGAGGGGTTGAGCAAGACGGAGTGTAGCTTCTGGGATTCCCTGTGCAGCAACATTCCGTAGAAAGATGAAAAGAATTCGTTCCAGGTAGAGGGGTGGGCGCTGGGGGGTAGACACCAAATAGCCATTGCAAGCCAACTCTGCCAGCCCCAGCAGGCTCTCCAGGTGCCCAGGGCAAACCAGCTTGGCAGTAAGCTGCTGGTTGCAACCCCTCAGGATGGCATCACAAGCTTGTCTTCTCTCTGCATCAGATCGGCAACTGGAAGAATCAGCTGGAAGCTTGGACAGGAATTCCTAGGAGGAAAGGAAGATCTGAATGGGGCTACCAATGGAGTGAAAGAGGTAGGAAAAGGAATGGGAATGCTTGCTCAGGAGATGAGCTCCTACTAATCTACCTCTTCAACTAAGGCAAAAATCAAACAAAACAGCTTAACTAAGTAACCCAAGTGTATCCAGAGCCAGACAGCATCTCACCTTCAAGTCAGGCAGCAACTTTTCAGCTTCCTTTGGGCTGCTTAGCAGAGTCCCAAAGTTGACTCCTTTGAAGTTCCTCATGGTTCCCAAAAGCTAGAGAAAAGATGGATCAGGGAAAGCAGAGTTGATCTGTAATGGAGCTAAACTGAGGACACAAGAAGGGCTTGAAAACCGCAGAAGGAGGGGGAGAAGAATCCCATCAACGGATAAAAGGTTAAGCCAAGACGTTGAGTCCCCACTGTAAATTAGCGTTTCCGCTGCTCCTTCCACCGGCCTCGTTACCTCACCACCCTACCGCCCCACCCCGGAGGTCTCCGCCGAACTCTTCAGCGTCCATTTGGCCGTCCTGAGGTCTTCCGACTCTCCCTCCCACGGCCGCCCCCGGCCTCACCCTCAAGTCAGACTTGGGGACCCCCACTCACCTGGGCGCTCACACACAAACGCTCATGAGTGTCTCCGGGTCTTACCCACCCAGAGGTCACAATCCTTTCCAGGTCCAGGACTTACCAGTCAGACCAAATAACTCGCGAGGATCCAAAACTTAACCTTCGTTTCCGCGCCAGCCCCACCTTTCAAATATCCACAGGGACCAATCAACGAGAACTGCGTAACGCTGGCGAGCCGCGCGGCGCGCTGGGAGTTGTAGTTTACCCGCCGTGAAGCGTTTTCTTGCGTAGCTGGCCTGCGGGGCGTTAAGTCCTCTGGGGGGCGCGGATTTCCTCACTTTTTCCAGTTAGTGTTGAAGTCCTTCCTCAGCTAATCGTAATTTAGCTGACCTCAGGAAAGCCAGGCCCCTGCTTCTTTCTTATCTCGAGAGCTCAGAAAGTTTAAATTTCCGAGAAGAGAAATAGGCTGGAAAACAAAAAGAGGGCCCTCCCTGGTGGCGGGTTAAGCACCTCACTGTGAGGCCTCCGCAGCCACTGCAGCACTAGTTCGATCCCCCTACCAGGGAGGTGACCCACAAGGTGCAGCAGACCTCTCCTGCCTCGCCCGCTGCTCCCCACAGCAGTGTACTTCAGTAGATCTGATTGTTCTGCTCTCTCACTCTCCACATCTCTGGCCTATACCCCAGTGCTTGTATTCATAAAGAGAGAGAGAAAAAGAAAGAACTTGGAAGCACACCTGGTTTGAGATACTAGTTTGGGATATTGGGGTGGGATGGCATGCTCTTTCATGGAATTCTTTAAAAATAGTTTTCTGGAGTCACCAACATTGAATACCACCGTGGTGACACCCAGCTCTCTGCCTTCCAGTCCTTAATCCTTCCAAGGACTGGATTTGTTTCTAGCACTCCTTAATGATGGAGGGAAGAGCATTGTGATTACTGGAAGAACTAGGAAAACTCACTCGTAGGGATCCATCACAGTCTTTAACAGCATATTGATAAAGTACTAACCTTGACCATACAAATTCAGCTGACTCTGCTTCTCTTTCCTTCCCCCACCAAAAAATTCAGTTCAATACTCTGGTCTTCAAGTTAGCTGTTTCCTCATGAACTCTGATCAGTAACATCCTTCTTTACCATGATATTTCCTCATTATCCACGTCTTTTAGGAGTTGAAAATCTAGCAGAGAAGACGTCTTAGAATTAAAAACAAAAAACAGTGACATCTCCCAAGAATCTCAGGGTTGGTATGTCAAAACCAATATTAATGCATATGCTAAACATATGTTACATACATTACAAGGGATTGCCTAGAGGGCAAGGGCCCCAGCAGACAAGGGATCCATAAATGTGTGGTCAGTAATTGCATCAAATTTCTCAGGCTCATTTACTCTTGCTTACGCCTGAGCATCAGCACTCATGTATTGTGTAGCACTAGGACATTTTTCCTATGTATTTATTATATTTACTTGATTTCAAACTCCTCAAAGCCAGAGAATTTATCCTTCTTTATTCCTTTTCTACTTCTTACAAAAGTAGGAAGTCCATTATCTTTTTATCAAAAGATCAGGGATGGCTGACCAATATGAACTTGGTCATGTAAGTCAATCCCTTGCTTGAATCCCAGGTTTATAAAGAGGCTGCACAGGATGGTGGAAAGAGCTTTGAACTTGAGTCTGAACAGCGGACTGGATCCTAGTCCCAGCTACTCTTAATCTATGAAATGCAATTAGTAACATCAAGCCTCATGGGCCTCCCTGGTGGCGCAGTGGGTTAAGCAACGCACTATGAAGCAAATCGCAGCCACTGCAGCACGAGTTGGATCCCTACTGCCGGCCAGGCGGGGGACCCATATGGCGCAGTGGACACACTGCAGCACGAGTTCGATCCCTACTGCCCGCCAGGCGGGGGACCCATATGGCGCAGTGGACCTCTCCTGCTGTGCCCACTGCTCTCCTCAGCAGTGTACTTCCGTTGATCTGCCTGTTCTGCTCCCCGCTTTCTGTGGTGAATCCTCTCACCCCCCCACACCTCCGGTCTGTACCCCAGTGCTTGTATGCATAAATAAATAAATCTTTAAAAAAAAAAAAACATCAAGCCTCACTACCTTCCAAGAGTTTCCTGTCAGTTTTGAAATGTTTTCTAAAAACCCTAACAGTGCTTTGCAATGGTTAAAAGCATGTCTTCTATCTACTGACACATAAAGATGTCAGAGATACATGAGTGATTGTTACAGTTTCCTGTGGATTTTAATTGTTTTAAAACAGAAAAACAAGATATGCTGTTAAATTTTTTTTAAAAATGCAGAACAGAACAGCATGAATGGTATGATGCAATTTAAAAAAAAATACATGAATATTAAATCTGTGTGCTAAACGCTAAACATTTAACAGTGATATGAAGTGTGGGATTCAGGGAAACTCACTTTATGCAGTTTATGTTTCTATCTGTATATATGTGTTTATAATTCAATATATATGTCAATATAAATTGCTTTAACAGGGCCTCCCCTAGTGGCACAAGTGATTAAGTCTCAGCACTATGAAGCTATCCACAGCCACTGCTGCATGAGTTCAATCCCTGGTCAGGGAGATGACCCACATTACAGAACAGACCCCTCCTGCTTCACCCACTGCTCCCCTCAACAGTGTACCAGTCAATCTGCCTGTTCTGCTCCCCACTCTGTCTCTCACCCACTGCATTTCTGGCCTGTACTCCAGCTCTTGTATGCATAAATAAATAAATAAAATCTTAAAGAAAAAAGACACATATCTTGTTTTTAAAAAATAAATTGTTTTAACATAAACATTCACATTCACATATTTATGTTAAATATGTATGTTTGCATTTGCATCTGGCTATTTTACAATTAGACAATATAACTTTATTGTAAAAAAAGTCCTTAAAGTAAATCTGAATTGTTTTTATAACAGTAGACTTGATCCCAAGCATGACAAATTTTTTTTTTGCTTTATAATTCTATTTTGTGATTCTGTGGGGAAGTGGTGGCCAAAAATAATTAAAGGGACAGGGAGAACCATATGATTGGCTTTAGGAGAAGAGTGATGGAGAGGGGAGCCTACACCCAACCAAAGGGCCATTAGCTGGGGACAACCCCCTCCTTTCCCTGACTATTGAATTTCCAGGAAGAAGCCATCTTCCGTGCCTTAGAACTCAGTGCTGTCTTCATGCTCCAATCCTCCTTTCTCTTTGTCCCTTGGCTTCTGGTTTCTGCTCTTCTCAGCATCACTTAAAAGCTCCAGATCAAATAATCATGTGTCCAGCTGCAAAGTCAGAAAATCAGGAGTCTCGGTACAAGATGGTGGTATGTATCATGTCTGACACCAGGCTGACCTTTCCACTTGAGGAAGAGGAAATGAGTTCAAGTGGAGTATACTGACACCCTACTTAGCTACTCACATACCCTACAGTAGAAGGCCTCTCAGATAGCTTGATACTTCTGTTTGGGTCTGGACCAAGGATAAACACTCCTGGGAATCACCCAACCACTGGGATGTACTGGAAAGTTCTTCACCCCATTACAACCCCATCCATTCATTCTCACACCCAAACCCAGATAAGTTCAGTGAATTGAAAGTTTAAAAATAAAACATGAAAGCAAATATTTATGAAGTGCTTAGACTGTAGGCTAAGTACTGTCCTAAGCACTTAAATCATGCATTTAATCTTCATAAAGACCTGTGGGGTAGAAACTGTACTATGATGCCATTTTACAGATGATGAAACTGAGGAACAGGTTTGCACCCAGACTGTCGGGCTCTGACCCCAGGCTCTTAACCAGTTCCCTATGCCACCCCTTAGCACAGCATCATGACTGGTGTTGTGGGCTGTGTGCACTTGATAAACCAATCCCTCATTTGACCCATGTGGGCACATACTCAAAAGTGGACCAGTTGACCAAACCTAAACACTCCTATTCTCTTGCCCTTCTCCAGGGCAAGGGATGCGGGAGCAGGGCTAGATGGGGATGGCAAGTAGGTGAAAGCCCAGAGGACACAGGTAGTAAGATGCAAGATTTAATCTTGACTTTGCCATTCACTTGTGACATGGCCTTTAAATGGATTTTCATCTTTAGTAAAAAAATTCACCAGCACCTAGTAATACAATGCATGGCATATAATAGGTGCTCAATGTAATGTTTTAACATCAAATGGACAATCTACAAGCTGCTTCTGCACTCTGCCTTATGAGTCTGGTCAGAGGGACTCCTCCTCTCTGTCACCAGCCCATTTTAAGAGAGTTCAACAGATAAGTCTCAGTGCTACCGCTGTGGCGGCCTGAGTTCAATCCGCGCCAGGGAGGGGACCCACATGGCGCAGCAGACCTCTCCTGCTCGCCCACTGCTGCCCTCGGCAGTGTGTTTCGGTCAGTCTGCCTGTTCTGCTCCCCACTCTGTCTCTGGTGACTCCTCTCACCCCTGCAATTCTGGCCTGCACCCCAGTTCTTGTATGCATAAATCAATTTTTTTTTAAAAAGAAAGTTCAGCAGAAACACAGCTAAGGGAACTTCATTAGTGTGTCTCCTCCTTCCCCATTTCCTTTTCTCTTAGGATACTGAAGCTTCCTCATGCTTCAATCAGTAAGTAACTAGTTATCCAAAACAACAAGTTATTAAGTGGGCTATAGAGTCTAGTCCAACAGACTTCCTAAACGAGCAGCTCTTGAAGTCGGTGTAATCTAGTCTGTCTCCCCTCCAGACCTGTGGTGAGCATCACCATGAGCAAAACTCAGGCCGCCACAGCGGTAGCACTGACACTTATCTGCTGAACTTTCTTTTTCTTTTTTTTTTTTTTTAAAAGATTTATTTATTTATGCATACAAGCACTGGGGTACAGGCCAGAGGTGTGGGGGGTGAGAGGATTCACCACAGAGAGCGGGAGCAGAACAGGCAGATCAATGGAAGTACACTGCTGAGGGGAGCAGCGGGCACAGCAGGAGAGGTCTGCCACGCCGTGTGGGTCCCCCCCCTGGCCGGCAGCAGGGATCAAACTCGTGCTGCAGTGGCTGCGATTTGCGTTGCTTAACCCACTGCGCCACCAGGGGAGGCCCTGCTGAACTTTCTTAAAATGGGCTGGTGACAGTGAGGAGGACTCCCTCTGACCAGACTCATAGGACAAAAAGAGTGCAGAGACAGCTTATAGACTGTCCATTTAACGTTAAAACATTTTATTGAGGGGCCTCCCTGGCGGTGCAGCGGGTTGAGTGCTGCACTGTGAAGCATCTGCTGCACAGCAGCATGAGTTCAATCTCCGGCCAGGGAGGGGACCCACATGGCACAGGAGACCTCTCTCTGCCTTGCCTGCTGCTCCCCTTAGCAGTGTATTTTGGTCGATCCGCCAGTTCTGCTCCTCACTCTTGTCTCTGGTGAATCCTCTCACCTCCCTGGACTCTGGCCTGTACCCAGCTCTTGTATGCATAAATAAATAAATCTTTTTTTTAAAAAAACCATTTTATTGAGCACCTACTATATGCCATGCATTGTATTACTAGGTGCTGGTCAATTTTTTCACTAACAAATTATGTATGTATGGGGAAGAAAATGAGTAAGATAGTCCTCTGGTCTGAAAGATCATAGTATGGTAGGGAGAGATGGAAAGTCTACAGGTAACTTTAAGATATATCTAGGTCTGGGCCTCCCTGGTGGCACAGTGGGTTAAGTAACACACTATGAAGCAAACTGCAGCTACTGCAGCACGAGTTGGATCCCTGCTGCCGGCCAGGGAGGGGACCCACATGGCTTAGCAGATCTCTCCTGCCTCACTCACTGCTGCCCTCGGCAGTATATCTCACTCTATCTGCCTGAGTGATCCTGGTGAATCCTCTCTGTCTGGTGAATCCTCTCACCTCCCACGGTTGGCCTGTACCCCAACCCTTGTATGCATAAATAAATAAATCTTAAAAAAAAAAAGATAGATCTAGGTCTGGTTCAATAGTCAGAAAGAGGAAATAGGAGTTATAGCAGACTGTCTTGGTCTCAAGATGGGGGAAGGAAAGGATGTTTTTCTGTACTTAACCTCAACCTCTAGTCCCTTTAGCCTTGGTGGGAGAACACATATTTCTGCTCTGAGCAGGGACCTGAGACCACAGCCCACTCCACCCCTCAGCCTCACCCTGTAGAAGCCCATCCAGGCTCCTGCAGCACTAGGTGATGTTCTCTTCACACAAGTTTGGACTTGCAGGTCTTGGAATCTCTTGCATCTTCCTGTGTGGGAAATGGTCTGGGACTAGCAGGAAGGCTGTCAACCCCTTTGCAGAACAGGTAGGTTCCCTACTTCCATTTTAAGCACATTCCAGGACACACCCTTAAGCCTATTCTCCCTTCATCCCCACCCTTCTTAAAGTTGGCTCTGCTTCCCCTGAGAAGCCCAGGTTTTGGTGGGAGGAGGAAAGGCAGATATAATCAGAGGTGAGGTAGGGTGGGGCCCACAGAACTGGTGTTCCCACTAGTACTGTTTCCTGCCCTGATGGCTCTGTCACCTGCACTAAGGCTGGGTGGGGAAGAGTCAGGTACAGACAAGACATCCCACTGCTCTGTCACCTTGGCAGCGTCCCTTGGATTTCATGCAAGGATACAGGACCTGCAGGTGATGCAGGACAAGTGGTGCATTCATAGCCAGAGAGGCAGAAGGCAACAAGAAGCTTGTTCCTGCACAGAGGCCCTGGGTTTGCTCCACAGGGTTATTAGAGAAGCTGCCCAAACACCTGGAATCTTTGCTCAGTGGCTTGAGCACTTACCCCATATACTCTGGAGAAACTGTTTCAACCTGGCTATGTAGCACCCTCCCTGTCCCTAGGGTAAA
This sequence comes from Galemys pyrenaicus, assembly GCA_019455555.1. Classification (NCBI taxonomy): domain Eukaryota; kingdom Metazoa; phylum Chordata; class Mammalia; order Eulipotyphla; family Talpidae; genus Galemys; species Galemys pyrenaicus. Next base: position 1,196,150 of record JAGFMF010011636.1, read on the forward strand.
GAGATGAGGAAGCCCTAGGGGTCTTAGGCATTTCCCACCCAGTTCTGCTGAGTGGTGATTCTACAGCTTTCACTTTAAGGGGAGTCTTTTTTTTTTTTTTAAGATTTATTTATTTATTTATGCATACAAGAACTGGGGTACAGGCCAGTCATGAGAGGTGAGAGGATTCACCAGAGACAGAGTGGGGAGCAGAACAGGCAGATCAATGGAAATACACTGCTGAGGGGAGGAGCAGGCGAGGCAGGAGAGGTCTGCTGCACCATATGGGCCCCCTCCCTGGCTGGGGAGTGAACTCATTCTGCTGTGCAGCCAGCAACTTCACAGTGCAGCGCTCTACCCTCTGCGCCACCAGGGAGGCCCTTAAGGGGAAAGTCTTAAAGAAGCTAAAATACAAACTTTCTATGGGGAACCCACCTCTGTCCTCAAAACTCACCAGACTACTGAGGTGGGTACAGGTGAGGAAGAGTAAATAAAATCAATGAATGATTAACGTATTTATTTTAAAAGGGAAAGGGAATAACACAGAGGCAACATTTGGCATCTTCTTTCCAGTTCATCATCCCCAGGTGCTCCTCAACCCGAAGCACTGGCAGGAGGGGTCCCAGGACAGATTGAGAGGACAGAGAGTTGCAAAGTCATTCACAGAGATATCCGTACAACCCTGGAGAGGCAGGATTCAAAAGTCTGTCCCAGCCCCCTTCTTCTGGAGCAGGGTTAGAGCTCAGGGGCATAGGGTTCCCCGGTGGGTGAGGGCACCCGCAGCTCAGCATCATGCCTGACTACAGTGAAGAGCCCCACCACTGCCAGTAGAGCCATCACCATGACGGCAGAACAGATGCTGAACATGTTCCGGGTACCCGTTTTGCGATCACTGTCATGGAGCACGAGGAGGCCCAGGCAGGCCAACAGGTGCAGGGGCACCCGGAACCAGTTGAGTACACCAGCTTGCTCTGTCTCAGGGATCACCTTTCTCCGCAGGAAGCTCATGCTGGGAAAGTATAGCCCACAGGCCAATTCGATAAGCAGGAAGGCTATGAAGGACTCCACTGGACTCTCCTGGCCGGGGCTGGTGGAGAAAGTCAACATAAAGAGGGAGAAGACGACGATGAGAACAGCAAGGGAGAGGAGGTGCATGGGCTGAAGATGGTACCTCTTGGAGGTGGCGATGCGATACAGGGAAGAGCCAAGCAAGCTGGCTGCCATGAAGCTGGAGAAGACGATGCCTAGTGGTGCCCCATGTGGGTCCAGCACAGGTGTCCAAAGGAAGACAAAGATGAAGATGACACTCTCAAATAGGGCCTGTATGGTCCCTAGCAGCAGCACGCGGCGGTCGGACAGGAGGCAGCGCAGGCCCCCAGCACAGGTCCTGGAGAAGGCACGCTGCCGATCATAGTTCTCTCCCCAGTTGTGAAGGGCCAAGGCTCCAGACAGAGCCAAAAGAGGGATGGCGGCCACAAAGGGGGCTACAGGTCCTAGCCCCATCCAGGAGGCTACAGCCTCGGCTGCCACACCTGCCACAACAGCCAGCACATGGTTCCAGAAGGCAGCTCGGGCAAAGGTAGCTGGGATCCACTCAGCAGGAAAGTCATGCCGCTCCACATGCTCGTGTATGTACCAGGCCTCAAAGGCTGAGAAGAGCAGAGCTGTGGACAGTCCACCAAGTGCCCGACCCACCAGCAGGACAAAGTAGTCCCAAGACAGTTTGGTTAAACAGCATAAGGAGTAAGTGAGGGAAAGAGGACACAAGACTTCTTGCGACCTAACCAATCCACAAGTGAGGAGGACACTAGTCCGAAGAGAACTGTGGAGGCAAGGCCACAGACATAGAGGATGGCAATTTGACCCTCCAGGAAGTGGTAATGCTGATAGAGTTTATAGAGGTAGGGGGCCTGCAACCAGTCAGCTGCCAAGGCCAGAAAGTAGACCTGATAGAAGTCCAGTTGAAAACGAAGAAAGGAGGGATTGCTACACGCCCTTCCAGGGGGTTTAGCCTGGCATCTTGACAGCTCCAACCCCAGGCAGGCAGCCAGGAGGACCACAAAGGCAAAGTAGGCAGTCACCAGCATGGCGGGTCCCCGGACGACCTGGGGAGAGATGGGGGAATCAGGGTAACTTCCATTGCTCCAGAAGCTCGGCCAAGGGGCTGGCTATCTAACCAGAAGGTGGCTCCACCCAACCCCCCTACCAAATGCATTTCCCCACCCCTTAATTCCACTCCCCCAGAGCTCAGACCGGAGGGACCAGTTGAGTGGGTGGGAGGAGTGACCCGTCAGAGCGGTCTCTTCGGGCACTGTGGGGCAGGGAGGGGCAAGAGGAGAGGGAAGAAGACTCAGCTTTCGCCCCACCCTTGCCTGGCAATGCAAAGAGGGAGTCCCTTCAAAAATCTCAGTCCCGCAAGCTTTAAAGAGGTTTTTGCCCAATTACACATCAGCTTCTGCATACTTCTTTATATTATCTCTCATGCTCTCTAAGGAGCCCGTTTTTGCCCTCAGTGTTTCGGTGGATGTCCCGGGCATACCTCCCGCCCGCGCGGGCCTCTCTAGCAATTTCAGTCATGCGCGTGCATCTCAGATCCCCCTCCTCCAGGTCACGAGCCCCTGCGCCCCCTAGCATCCGTCCGATGTCCCAGCGCCGCCACACCCTCTCGCGTCTCGTCCAGACCCCATCTCACCTGCTGGCCCGGTCTGCGGGGACGCTCCGGACGCGTCCGGCTCCAGGCCGCCCGGCCGCCCTCCCTACTGTACCTCCGGCTCCGGCTCCGGTTGCCCCAGCGGCGCGCCCGCCCCTCACAGCCTGCTTCCGGGAGCCGAGCAGGCCTCTGGTCGCCGCCATGATGGCTCCGTCACGTGACGGGGGCGCGGCGCTCGAACCCCGCCCCTGTTTCGCCTTTTTATCCTCCTGGGCTTCGAGCTCCAGAAGCTGGCGGAGGGGCGGGGAAGCGGTGAGAAGCGGTGCCGCTGGCTGCTGGTCGTCCTGCCTCATGGGCTGCTCTCTCCGGACATTTCTCCTTCGCCTCCCAGATACCTAAGAGGCCATCCCGAAATAAAGATACACTTTCCCTGTAGGTTGGACGCACAATTGTGCCTGAAAATTTCCGCAGATTGCCCGGGCTGGCACTTCCTCAGGAACACCGCTACCCTAAGCCTGTCGGCCCCGCGTTTGCCTCCTCTCACGCCTAGTGACCTCCAGGCCAGAAGTCATTATGGCCCAGACACCTGAGGGAGGCAGTGTGGTGCAAAGGACTTGAACTCGGGCTCCCAGACAAATTAAGCTCAAATCCCACCCCAGTCACTTAACGAGCTGTGTGGCCTCAGGGACGTCACATAACTTCAGTGTCCCAATTTCTTAAAAAAAAAAGGCTAAAGTTCAGCAGCAGGGTAGGGTTAAGAACTTCAGCCCTGGAAATGAACACTCACCTTCTGCCACTTACCAACAGTGTTAACTTGGGGACATTTTTTTAATCTCTCTAGCCTTGCTCTTTCCTGAGACCCTCCAATGGTTTATTTCACTAAGGATAAACGCCAAGATCTTTATAAACGCCTAGAAAAAAGCTCCCGCACTGTTTCTCTGCAACTCCTCTGCCCTCATCTCATATGCCCGCAGGGCTTTTGCAAATTGTGCTCTATAAGGTTTTGGTTCTCTCAGATAGCCACATGGTTCCCTCCCTCAGCCCCTCTAGTTGTCTGTTCAGATGTCACCTTATCAGAGAGACCTTCTTGGTCATCCTGTTTAAAATAGCAACACCGCCTCCCCCACAATAACCTACCTGCTTTCCTTCTAACTCTGTTCTCCTTTGCCGCATTTTCTCCATAGCACCATCCAGCACACTATATATTTTGATGTATTTATTATTTCTTCTTTCTACAAATTTTATCTGTTTTGTTCACTAGTATTCCCATTACCTAAAACCGTTACTAGTATTTTTCTTAATTAAATATTTGATGAATAAATGCATGAAGAAGTTCACCCATATAAGTTACTCTTAAAAGTGCCAGACCATATTATCTGGTAACACTTATCAAAGATTTTATGTACCTAAGCTCTATTTTAAGAAGTCCTAGTCCACTGCCATAGATTAATTATTTCACTGACATAACAACCCATAAGGTAGGTACTGTTATTATAGTTGGAAGGGTTAGGTAACATGTCTGTCCAGAGTCACATGGTAAGAGGTAGTCAGACCTGGACTCCAGATCTTTCCAATACCATGCTCATAATGTTTTTAGAAAAATTTAAATGGGTTCACCTACCTGCACAGGTAATTACTAAATGTTGGTTTTCTTTGTACTAAAGCTTGGCAGGTAGGGTAGTAGGGTTTGGGATTATAGCTCTAGACATACTTTCTTATAATAAAGGAAACAACTGAGGGACCTCCCTGGTGGTGCAAAGGGTTAAGTTGCAGCACTATGAAACCATCTGCAGCCACTGCAGTAGGAATTGTATTCCCAGCCACTGAGCTAACCCTCACAGCACAGCAGACCTCTCCTGTCTCACCCACTGCCCTCCTCAGCAGTGTCTTTCAGTCAGTCTGCCTATTCTGCTCCTTACTCTGTCTGTGGTGAATCCATGTACCAGCCCACACCTCTGGTCTGCACCCTAGTTCTTGTACACATAAATAAATCTTTAAAAAAAAATAATAATTAAAAAAAATAAAGGAAACAACTGAAGTTTATAACCTACAAGTTCCCAAGTTCCTTTATCTCTAACTGGCAGACTTCTAGAGAGGAGAAAGGGTAGTGGTTCCCAATGTCTTCAACTCAAAAGTCATTTCTCCAAGGTGATTTTTAAATAAATCTTTAAAAAAAAAAAAAAAAGAAGATGCTGAGAGGAAATAAGAGGAACACAGAAGGAAGGGAGGAAGAAGGAAGCAGGCTGGAGAGCAGTAAAGAGACATGGAGGAGGCACATGGACCAGAGGGACATGTGAAAAAACTATGCTTGCTTTTTAGTCTTAAACTGGTTAAAACAGATGTGGGTAAGAGACCCATAGGGAGCTTAATAATGGCAGCTTTCATCTTAATTTTGATTTTGCTCTTTACTTCCTAAATTTGTCTAATTTTTTCCAACCCTTTTCTATGGGTCTTCACTGAAAGGTCCTTCCAACTTGTGGCAGGCTTTTGGGTCTTGCTTTGGGCCAATCCTATTTTGCTAGACTTTTACCCTCAAAAAAATGGGTAACTTTAAATGCTTAACTTAGTAACTATATTCTTTGTCTTTTTTTATATTATCCCCTAATTATATTAAAGTTCCTTTCCATTAAAAGCCTTATATGTTTATCTTAATGCAGCCAATAAAAAAACCCATTTAAAAAAATCAAATTTAAAAATTCTAGGGTACCCCTCTCCCTGCCCTGTAACATTCTCAATTTATGGTGGTCTTTTCTTCTGGGCTGAAAGTTATCCTGGATGAAGGCAGGGAATGAGTAGGGTGACCTCACATTCCTTGCCTTCTGTTTTCCAGGATGGAGGCCAGATTTCTCCCATGATTGAATTGTATTTTGTGCAGAAGCATTAACAGAGACACTTAAAGTAAGATCTATTCAAAATATGTTTACTCTTTAAGGTTCCCTGGTCTCCCAGAGTTGTGAAGTTGGGAGAGGTCCTAAATATGGGAAATTTGCCAGTAGAGCAGAGGAAGGCTAATGGGCCCCTGTGAAAATGATCATCTCTAAGATACACTTCCAGTAGCTGGCAGCAAGGGCAGTCTGTGTGTGGGGAGCCACATGGGAAGTACTACCTTTCAATGCAGTACTACCTTTCAATGCAGGTGGGGAAGATGCTCTAGCAGTTACTAGGAAGCAGGCTTAGCAGAAGAGCATCATGTTATTTTTACTTATTTTTAATTTTTTTTTAAAGTTCATTTATTTATGCATACAAGAGCTGGGGTACAGGCCAGAGTTCAGAGCAGTGAGAGGATTCACCAGAGACAGCAGAAGAGGCAAATGGACTGAAATACACTGCTGAGGAGAGCAGCGGGCGGGGCAGGAGGGGTCTGCTGTGCCATGTGGGTCCCCTCCCTGGTCAGGGATCGAACTCGTGTTGCTGTGCTGTGGATGCTTCACAGTGCAGTGCTCAACCTGCTGTGCCACCATGGAGACCCCCATGTTACTTTTAATATAAAATGTACAAACATTCACAAAGGTAGAGAACATAGTTCTATAAAACCCTACATATTTAATTCAACAATATTGAGTTCATCACTTTTCCTTCTATTACTTTCTTTTTGACCCTTTTCGTTTTTCAAAATATTTAAAATTAAAGATGACCGTTCACTCCAAACTTTGTTATGTATCTCCAGGAAATAAGGACACCACCCCACTTTTTTTTTTTTTTTTTACATAGCCCCAAAGCCATTTTTATATCTAACAAAATTATTACTGTTTCTTTGGCATCATAAATACCAGATCGATAAACAAATGTCTCCAACTATCTAACAATACCTTTTTATTGTTAGGCCATTCAAATTAGAAACCAAACAAGATCCACATGTCCCTTGTAGTAGTTTTTTTTTTTTTTTTTTAAGATTTATGTATTTATACATACAAGAGCTGGGGTACAGGCCGAAGTCCAGGGAAGTGAGAGGATTCACCAGAGACAGAGTGGGGAGCAGAACAGGCAGACTGACTGAAACACACTGCTGAGGAGGGCAGCGGGCAAGGCAGGAGAGGTCTGCTATGCCATGTGGGTCCCCTCCCTGGCTGGCAGCAGGGATCGAACTCGTGCCGTAGTGGCTGAAGTTTGCTTCATAGTGCGTTGCTTAACCCACTGCACCACCAGGGAGGCCCCTCCATGTAGTAATTTCTATGTCTCCTCTCACTTTATATCCCCAGCCAATGACTAGCTGAAGAAACTGGATCAGATTTCCTGAGTCCCATGTCTGGATATATCTTCTTACTTTCTCGTTAAAGGGAAGGTCTGATCAGGATCCTGTTCTGTTGTTTTTTGTTCAATGGGAGTTCTTCCTAGGCAGTGGTGAGTGTTTCCGGTTGCTTTGCTTCCATGGAGTGTGGTATGCTCCTTTTAGTGAAGGTAATATTCACCAGTGGGGTAAGGTGGTGATAGCTTGATTCCTTCATTGTAGTTTTCCATCAGACATCATCCTTGGTTCCATCCACTGATGATTCTTACTTTCTTTCTTTTTTTTTTTAAGGATTTTATTTATTTTTGCGTAGAACTGGGGTGTAGGCTAGAGGTATGTGCGTGCATGTGTGTGTGTGAGAGAGAGAAAGATAGAGAGGAAGAGAGAGAGGATTCACTAGAGAGAGTGGGGAGCAGAACAGGCAGATCAACTGAAATCCACTGCTGAGGTGAGCAGAGGGTGAGACAGGAGAGGTCTGCTGCACCATATGTGGTTTACTTCCCTGGCTGGGGATCAAACTCAGGTGTTAAGGTGATAATGCTGAGACTTAACCCTTAGGCTGCCAGGGAAGCCCCTGATCAATACTTTCATTAGGGGTTGCAAATTGGTTATTTTTCTAATTCCTTATTTATTTCATACCTTCTATAAATAAAAACATTTTCTCCTCCCCTTAGAATTTTTGGCTATCCTAAACTTTTGACAGGCAGTATAAATGCTTAATTTTTTTCATTTTAATTGCTAATTTTCAAAATAAGAAGTTGGGAGAAGCATCATTTTTAAAAAGGTTTGGACTTATAGTTGAGTAGGGATGGATGGTCTGGATAGTGGACTGGGAAAGAAGGGACTATTCTGGTAGCTGTGATCAGTCCTCACTCACTTCAGGGCATGAATATATGTGTGACAGACAGACACTGGGTGGCTTGGTGTCCTAGCCCTTGGCATCAGTGAGATGGGCATGACACAGGACTGGTGTGCAGAGAGCTGCAGGACCCAGGTAAGGAAGGGGTGGAGAGAAAGATTAAGAGAAAGAGAGGGGAATAGCAAACTCAATATGGGGAGGCAGAGAGAAAAGAAATATAAAAATAGCTAGATACAGAAGCTAGGAAGGGAGACAAGACAGAGAGAAATATAAATGAAGAGATGAGAAAGAAATGCATCCAGAAGCAGAAAAGAACAGACAAGCAGAGAGATGAAGTGGACTGAAAGAGCAAAGATATAAGCAAACGTGAAGGCACAGATTGAGACGGGGAAGGGAGAAAGAAAGGCTAAGTAGATATAAAATTCGAAAGAAAGGGGCCTCCCTGGTGGCCTAAGGATTATTTCAGCACCAACACCTCAAAGGCCCATCCCCTGCTGCCACCTGAGTTTGTTCCAGGCCAGGGAGGTGACCCACATGGTGCAGCAGACTCTCCTGTCTTGCCCGCTGCTCCCCTTAGTAGTGTGTTTCAGTAAATCTGCCTGCTCTGTACCCACTCTCTCTCTGGTGACTCCTCTCATCCCCTGCAAGATTGGCCTATACCCCAGTTCTTCTATGCAAAAATAAATAAAATATTTTTTAAAAAATTAGAAGGGGAGATAAAAGGAGGAAGGAACATAAGGATAGTGAATAGGAAAAACATCCAGAAACGCAAGTTAGCTTAAAACAGAATGTCCCAGTGACAGAGAGAAAGAAGGAAAGAAATGGTAAGTGACGGACAAAGACTAGAAGGGAAGAGCAGCAGAGACAGAAAGGAAACAACAAAGGGTCTGAGAGAAGAGGCTAAGAAGACTGAAACAGATTAGTGTCACAGGACTTGGAGGGGAGCTTAGGTGCTGTCAACTTAGGATTCAATCCCGGGCAGATAGATCCTCAGGTCTTTCCCTTTCTTTCAGTGGCTTCTCCAAACTCCTGGCCCCACCTTCAGAGACAGGGACTTACAATCAGTTGTATGTAGATGGCGTCATGATAGCATCAAGAGTTCCAGCTTCCCCCAAGCCAGATGAACATGGATGTCACAGATAGGATTGTTCTGGGGAGATTGAGGCCACGAGGTTAGCACTCAGAGATCTGAAAGACAAGACGTCCAGGCCGGAGCACCAGGGTCCTGGAAGCAAAGACCATGAAGGATGTCATGACATTTGAGGGGAGACACAAGGTGGAAGCCTCAGCTTAGCCTTTGCTTCTGGTCCAAGAGTCACTGATCTTCTCTGCCTGGCTCAGATGAGAAGTGAGGGGTTCAGAGACTCTTGGATCAGTCAGGGATAGGGATAGAGACCCAAGAAGTTGCCCCGGGACAAAGGTGTTCCTTTGCTTCTAGAGGATGAATTCATCCTACCAGGAACTGCAGAGAAGTGAGCCAAGAAAGGTCTTTAGTGGAGGCTGATTAGAGGGGGGAAAGACCAACTTGCTCACCTTTAGGGACAACAGAGGAAGCTCTGAGAAGAAGACTTTCCATTCCAGAAGTTGCAAAAGAGGAGGTTCCAGAACCAGCAGGTGACTGCCCAGAAACTAACTTCAAAGCAGATCCCCACTGTCACTTACTTCCAGGGCTGAGGAAGGAGTTGGGGGGGAGGCTCTGAGCAGCCTGCTGACTCAACCTGCCTGAGTGAGAGGTTCAGCTGATCCCTCTCCTAGTTCCACTCAGAACTTCTGCCTCCTGCCTGAGGAAGAAGCTTCCTGTACGCTTTAGGAAACTTAGTCTCTTGGGGCAGCAGCTTGCCTAGACAATCAGACAGCGCCCCTGAGAGGTACGTTGTCCCCTGAAACTGCAGCGGTTAGTGGAGCCTGGAGGCCCCCAGGAAGCCCCTCGACCACAGACGCAGCTGTCACTGCAGCCTAAGCAGGCACTCAGACAGGCTGCTTGGCCCTTGGAGTGAGGGTAAATGGGGCAAGGTGAGGGGCGGCAGCAGGTTAGATGGGGACCGGAGCACAGGATGCAGGAGCCATGTGGACAAGTCAGGGGAGGACACGCAGGGCAGGGAGGGTAGGGGCAGGTACAGGGTGGGCCCGGGAGGCTGGGACCACCAGAGGGACAGATAGTTGTGGAAGAGGGATAGGCAGTGCAGGAGTAGGTGGGAGGGGGACAGCCAGGGCAGGGGCAGGCACAGGCAGAGGGGGCACAGACCAGACAAGAAGCAACTGGCAAGCCATGACCAGAGGGTGTAGGGGGACGTTGGTTCCGAGGTCCCAAGCGTAGACCCAGAGAGAAGTCCATTCAGGTGCAGGAATAGCCAGGCTGGGGGTTGGGTGAAGGGAGACTAAGAGTGGAGGACTGTGGGGGGCAGGGGTGGAGCAGGATTAAACTTAAGACACCGCTGAGCCTTGCTGAGCCTGCCAGGAGCTCAGACTTCCCCATCCAGCCTGCCCCCTCCAGGCCTGTCCCGCAAAGCTTTCCTGTCACCTTACCCTCCACTGAAAACCCTCCAACTGCACCAGACCAGAACACATTCTTCTAATATGACATGCACTTTCATGCCTCCACTCAGTCCTTTGTTCACACCATTCCTTCTGCTCCCAGTTCCCTTTCTCTTTTCTCCACCTGTGGAGGTCCTAGCATCTCTGAAGTCCTCCCCTTTATTTAATCAAAAAGTATTTGTTGAACTCTAGACACCTGCTCCTGCCTGGGTAAAGGCCCAGACCCTTTCCCTTACCCAACCCCCCCCTCCTCTCCAGAGCGCTGATGGTCTGGTAGACTGTCAAGGCCCCCAGACAGTTCCCAGAGGGGATTTAGGGAAGTAGTAGCAGCAGAAGTGCTCTGAGACTGAGCCAGGGAAGTGGATGGGCTGGCAGTGGAGGGAGAATGCCTAGATTCTGGGGGTTTCCAGGCAGGGCAAGTCCCAGGTGTGGGTGTGGGGGGTTCCTGGCTGTCTGTGGGAGACTGACATTCAGCCTGAACAGTTATTATTTGAGGGTCTATCATGTATCAGGCACTGCCTTGACAGTGAACAAGACAGATTCATTTCCTCTCTTATTGAGCTTGCATAAAAGTGAGGGGTGGGGTGGGCAGGGAAAAAACTAAACAGGTAAACAAATACATTAGCACATGAGAATGGTTGGGGGTAGAGGTGGGTGGGGAGAGCCGTGTGAAAAATGTGACTCAGGTGGGCCCATAGAAGGGGAAGCTAGACAGCCCCCCAAGAGACAGAAATGACTCCTTAAGCACTTGGGGGTGATGCAATCTACTGAGTCCTGACAGACCAGAGGAGAACCCAAGCCCAGACTGCTGGGCTGTAGAGAGGCTTGAGATCAGATGGGGATAAAGAGTGCTGGGGGCCTCCCTGGTGGTGCAAGGGGTTAAACGCCACACTGTGAAGCATCCCCAGCCACTGTAGCATGATTTCGATCTGATCTCAAGCCAGGGAGGTGACCCACATGGCATAGGAGACTTCTCCTGCCTCTCCTACTGCTTCCCTCAGCAGTGTATTTAATTTTTTAAAAAATTTATTTATGCATATAAGAGCTGGGGTACAGGCCAGAGTCACGGAAGGTGAGAGGATTCACCAGAGACAGAGTGGGGAGCAGAACAGGCTGATCGATGGAAATACACTGCTGAGAGGAGCAGCGGGGTGAGGCAGAAGAGGCCTGCCGTGCTGTGTGGGTCCAGCCCTGGCCAGGATCGACCTTGCGCTGCTGTGCTGCCGATGCTTCACAGTGAGGCGTTCAACCCTCTGCGCCACCAGGGAGGCCCCAGAAGTGTATTTCAATCAATCAGTCTGCTGGTTCTGTTCCCCACTCTGTCTTTGGTGAATCCTCTGTCACACACACCCCAGTTCTTGTATGCATAAATAAATAAATCTTTTAAAAAAAAAAAAAAAAAGAGTGCTGGGCCTCCCTGGTGGCGCAGTGGGTTAAGCAACGCACTATGAAGCAAACCACAGCCACTGCAGCCGAGTTTGATCCCTGCTGCCGGCCAGAGAGGGGACCCACATGGTGAGGCAGACCTCTCCTGCCTTGCCCACTGCTCTCCTCAGCAGTGTACTTCTGTTGACCTGCCTGTTCTGCTCCCCGTTCTCTGTGGTGAATCCTCTCACCTCCCCCACAACTCTGGCCTGTACCCCAGTGCTTGTATGCTTAATAAATAAAATCTTTAAAAAAAAAAAAAAAAGAGTGCTAGGGTTTGCAATCTAAAATTCATAGTCAGGGAAAGTGCCATGGAGAAACAGTATTTTAGGAAAGACCCGAAGGGAGATAATCTAGTAGAAGAACATTCCAAAGAAGAGGGACAGCAAATGCAAAGAGGAGAGTTCTAAGGGCATAGGTCAGAGCACAGAGAAGAGGCCCCATCCTACAGGGTCTCAGGAAGCTGCATCTTTACCTCAGTAAAAGGGGAAACAATTGAAGATCCTAGGCGAGAACTCACAGGGGGCTTCTTGGTCTCACCCCACGTCTGGTTAAATGTTCTGCCTTCGGTATGACTGGTATAACCATTTTGGACAACAATTTGACCTTATCTGAAAATTTTGAGATTGCTTGTAGATACCCTTTGACCCTTAGTTTCATAGCCACCCTGTATATCTGTACAGGACACGTGCACAAGCTTGTTCTGAGCAGCATTATGATAGCCCACACTGCGAAACAAGACAAACATCTACCAATAGTAGAATGAAAAAAAATAACGTGGGTACAGTCCGGCAACTGAATCCCACACAACAACAAAAGAACTATAGCCCAGTTGTGTCACGACATAAGAAATTGAACACAGTAAGTGAGGCACAAAAGAGTAATTCAGTTTCACTCCAGTTATAGGAACTTCAAAAGGAGGCAAAATGAAGCAATATTGTTTAGGAATGCACGCATATGTGCTAAACCCTGAAGAAAAACAAGGAAATAATTATCACAAAAATCAGGATGGTGGTTACTTTTTAGGGGATGGGGGAAGTACAGGGAGCCACAGGAGTTTCTGGAGTGTAGAAAATCCTCTTTCTTGATCCCGAGGGCCTTTAATTGGTGTTCACTTTATTCCAACTTATGCTGTACCCTGTGCAGAAAGAGAAAATAAAACCACCACTTCTTTTTCTGCTCCATGCCGCTTCCTTCAGATCACTACACTAGTCCATCCACCTATCTTTCCCACCAGACTTTGAGGATTTCTATATTCCTGGCACTTGTGAGTACCTAGCAAATAGCAGATGCTCAATAAATGTTTGCTGAATTGGGTTGGACTGAATTTCCCATGTTTCTGGTCCCATGGAGAGGTGGTCAGTTGCAGCTGCAGAAGAGGTGGTCTGTGGTGATAAGAGTCCTTGACCACCAATTCATCTTAAGTCTGGCCTTCCTGTGTGATGTGGGGCAAGGTATTTAACTCTCTGGTCTCAGCTCCCTCTTCTCAGGACGACAATGTGCTTTAAGTTAGCGATATATATGCCTAGCACAATGCCTGGCACATAGTAGGTTCTCAACAGAGGATAGCTTCATACCTCCCTTCCCCAGGCCTACACCTTTTCATCAAAGAAGTCTACTAGAAGGGGCAGCCAAACATCAAAGAATGTCCCAGAGAGTGAGCCAGTATCTTCAGGACCCTATGGGGGCTGGGGCGGAGATGCCGTCTGGCCAAGATCTGGCGCACAAGAGAAGCAGACTTAAGTTGAATAGATCCTAGGCAGTCAGTGGGAGTTGGCAGGGGAGGCAGGACACCAGGGTTCTGGGAGTTTCCATCCAGGGGAAGTCCCAGGTGTGGGTGCAGGGTTGCCAGGCTGGCCCCACCCAGCACCCTGGCCCCAGGGGATGTGGGCACAGGGAGGAAAGTGGGTCAGAGCAGGGCTGGAACTTAACCCCATTGGTCCCAATGACCTCTTTGCCAGCTCCGGAGGAGGCACAACTACAAAGAAGCTGGCTCTCTCCTCCAATCAATTCCTTTCCTTTGGAAAGGAAGAACCTTGGAAACATGGTGTCTGGGCAGGAGGAACTGGTAGCCCTCCAGTGGACCGGGGAGAGCTAAGCCCCCGAGCCCCTGGATGGAGGCTCTGTGCAAAACAGACTGCTACACCCACCCACCCACACAGTGATCGGCAGTCACCAGAAGCGCTCACCTCACACACACTCCAGGCAAGGTGGAGGCAGACAGCTCCTGTTCCAGGGAGTGAGACAGGTCAGGGCTGGATTGGGAGCGGGGAGGTGCATGATAGAACAGCTCAGAGGAGAAGACTTTTCTGTCTGGGGAGGCTCCAGCTGGGAAAATTCAGGAATACCTCGTGCTGGGGGATTTGCCACCAATGTGGGGCCCTGTTTTCTGTGTCTAATCTCAGGTCTAAGCCTCTTTCCAATCTGTACCTCTGTTTCCCTTTCCAGAGGAGGTGGAGGAATGGCTGGAATCCATCCAGGATAGGGTCACTAAGTATTGGAGGGACCTGCTTGCTTCAGCCATTAGGAAATGTTTGCCATCCTTCCTTTACAGCTCTTTGAAATAGGTGGGGAGCAGGAATGGGGGGCCCTGCTTCTTTCTGGAGGAGCAGGATGACTGGGAGCCAGGACCCTGATTCCATAATCTTGCCCACTACCTTCACTTATTACCTTCCCTCTCGCCACTCTCCCCCTCACTTTTCCCCAGAAGCCTTTCCTGATCTCTCTGACTAGGGGAAATCTCTTAGGATCCATTCCCATAGTACACCCTATCCCTCTCCATGCTGGTGCTCACTTTCAATTTTGTGGATTACTTGGCTAACTATGAGTCTGCAAGCACAGAAACCATACCAGAGTATTCTTAAGGCCTAGCACAGTGCTTGGCATACAGTGGATACTTAATAAAGATTTGTGGAATTAATGAGTGGTGCATGTTCAGGGAAGAAATTCCTAGAGTTGTTTAGGCTAGTTCTAAAATCCTGTGTTTCAAAATCAAGATGTTAAAAAAAAAAATCAAGATCTTATTCTATGTGGGAATCTGGGCAGCACTGAGGCTGGCAAGGACCACAAACTCATTCACCTAGAGAGCCAACAAACTGGCAAGCAGCAGAATAGGCCTGGTACAAGGGGTAGAATTGAGCAAGCACCTGGAGCAGGGCGCCAGCCTTGGTACAGAGCAGGCCTAAGGAAAGGAGGTGGAAGAGGAGGGGTGGGAAGGAAAGGAGAAGACACGTGTTGTACAAAACATGTTTTCATCAGGCTCTCCCTGGGTGCCCAGGTCTCCAAGCCCCGATGGCACTTCCATGCCTTAATGATGTCCTTGGGGGCTGTAACACAGCTTCCCCCACCTCCTGCAGACATCTGCCAGCCACCTCTAAGTGTGGCAAAAGACATTCCCCCCAGCACCAGACTGGGCATGGGAACATTATTCAGTTTCCTGGCACTGGTGGGGAGCAGGCAAGGTGAAAATTCAGGGGTGGGGCAGTGTAGCAAAGTCAAGGTAAAGTCAGTGTCTGGGTCTTTTTCCTCTCCTTTGGGTCTATCCTTTCAGTCTTGTGAAGAAGGGGCAAAGAAATCTTGTCCTAGGGTCCCGAAGATATAATTTCTCTAAGTTGTCTGGGTGATGGAGTGGAACAACCACATTCTGAACAAAGCCTGAAATAAGGATGACCAAAGAGAAAGAGCAGTTGAGGGGGTTCCATTCTGGGATCCTGGATAGAACACTGGTCCCAATGCAAGGAGAAAAGGAAACTGAACCCCAGTCTGACTGGGTTGTTTCTATGCTTTCTACACTAGTGCGGTGAACAGACCCCAGTCTTTGGGTCTTGGGGAGCGTCGGGGTGGAGGCTGAAGGCATGGCAATACCAAGAGGGCGGGCACTGGGCGTGTCTGCCTGGGCATCCCCCGCCTTCCCCCCAGCTGCTGTCCTTGGCTGGGCACGGAGGAGGCCACCAGAAGGAAGGAGTCAGTTACCAAGACTGATGGATGGACAAACACCCACTAGAGACAAAGACAGAGGCAGACAGACATAAAGACCAAGACAAGGATGAGGGGAAAGACAAATGGAATTATCCCGTTTTCCTGTCCACCCCAAGTGTTTTGCCGTCCCCCTCATCCCCTTAGTCCCTCTTTGCTACCCCAGCTGCACAGTCTCAGAGCTCCAGCTTTTGGAGACCATCCCCTGAGGCCGTCTAAGAAGGAAAATGGGAAGTGTTGAGAGAGGAGATACCCAGCAGGGAGAGCATTATGGGCGTAATGCCTTGTCAGGATGCCCTGCCAGGGGCCAGGGAGGGCCTCGCCCGGTTCATGAGGACAGGAGACTCATTCACTGTAAACCAAGTACAGATGTGCTGGAAGGGGGAGGGGGGAATTAGGGTCACATTCACTAACCGCAGCTGGGCCCGCCCTCCTTCCACCAGTCACCACCACCAGGGCAGGAGGGGTTAATTTGGCAGCCTCCTGGCAGAATCCCTGCCACACAGGCGGAGCAGGCGCCATCCCACCCCAGCCTGGACGCCTGGTTCCAACTCTCCGACACCAGCTCCTCCCACACTGCCGAGAGTTGCTCCCAGGGTAACCAAGCAAAGTCAACAGCAGCCAGGCCACCTGGGGACAGGACCCTGGAGTACCTATTCCCAGCTCTTTCCACCCCTAGAGTGAAAGGGAGGGCCTTGTCTGCACCCCCATTGACGTCTCCTGTTCTCCTGAGATCATCACCCATGCCCCTTCTTCCCCCCCTCTCCTTCATCTGACTCTGGCTACCAAAAGTGGCCTTTCCCTGGAGGGAGGACATCTGGCCCCCCGGGTAGCAGCGAGGACAGAGCAGAGTAATTCCAGCACGGAAAATGTGACACGACCAGAAGCCCATGTCCCCAGTGCTGGTCACCCTGGGGTTGCTGCTGGGGTAGTTCCTTTGGGTGCATCTCTCCACCCTAGCCCAGCCCTTAGGACTGCTCCCTCTTCTATTTTCTCACTCCTACCCCTAATTCCTGTGGTGTGTTTGGGGTCCACGTATAGAGCTAGGACTTTAGAATCTTTCTTTCCCTCTGTCTATCATCAGCAGAATGGAGACTGATGCCCCAAACTTCCCAGTTTAGGGCTGAGAGTTTGTGGTGATCAAGCTGAAGTTCAGAGAATATTTCCATCAGACACTGACACTGATTGTGAGCACACGTGCATGCGCGTGCACGTGCGCGCGCGCTCTCACACGCAGAATCAACAACATTCGTGGCGCATCTACCACATCCACCGGCGGGCGGGCGCGCGGGCGGGCGGACGGGCAGGCAGGCGCTGGTTAAGGCAGACACACACCCTGAGCTTTGGCTTTCTCCCTCACACCCAGTCCAAGGCTCCTCCCACTCCCAGCTACGGTGCCTCCAGGTCTCCTCCCCAGTCGCTCCCCTCCCAGATCCAAGCCTAAAGGTGGGGACAACATTGGCATCCGGGGACCCAGGCGCCTTAACTCCTGGAGCCTATTCACGGCAGAGGGAAAGGAAGGAGGTCTCCCAGGCCTCAGCAGCCCCCACGACCTCCACTAGTTTAACCAGTCTGCGCCTAGGACGGAGGCTCATCTGGGGCAGGCAAGAGGATATTACATTGACCTGCAGGTGAAGGCTAAGCAAGACAGTGATGTCTGTCTCGGCAAAACCCTGCCTGGTCACTCCACCCTGGGAGGACTAGGATACAGAGCCCTTTGCCTAACCTGCGGAGGTACGAGAGACTAGCCTCACTGGACTGCAGCCTGGCCAGACAATTCAACCAGTCCCCCCAAATGGCAGGAAGGGGAAAAGTGCCAGAGAGAAAGAGTGGCATCACAGGCCCAGGACACTGACCTCTTCTGCCAGCCTTGCCCGGCCTCCCGAGGATGGAGCCACGGAAACACAACAAACCAAACGGGAGGGGCAGAGACCCAGGCGTCCTGGGCCGCCCCGCCCCGCCCCCTCTCCCAACCCCCGCCCCCCAGCCCCAGGGCACCGAGGAGGGAGCCGGGCAGGGGCAGGCGGCAGGGGAGGGAGGAGCGAGGGCGGGAGGGGGAGGAGGGAGCCGGGCTGGGAGGGAGATGGGGGGGTGGGGAGGGAGAAAAAGAAAGAAAATATTTTCCGTGTCCCCGCCTGCAGAGTCAGTGTGCGGTTTGGGAGAAAATGTGTCGGATATTTTGGGGCGGTCACGTGGGCGGGCGGGCTCCGAGAGGCCCCGGGACAGTCCCAGCCTAGAGCCCGTGCCCCCCCAGAACCCCCCATTACCGCGAGCCCCTGACACTGCGACGCTTCATCCCCACGACCGCCCGACGCTGGGACCTCGGGGCTCGGTGGCCTCCCTTCCCCCTCCCTCCCCTCCAGGTGAGTCAGGCGGGGAAGGAGTCTCGCCCGCCCGCCCGCCCGCCCGCGGACGCCTGGGTCCTTCGGGGAGGTGGGCTGGGGGCGGGGGCGCTGAGGAGCGGAGCCGGTTCCCTCCCTCCCAGGACTGCTCTGGCTGTGCCAGGGTTTGAGGGGGCTCCCTGCCCCGTCTTGGGGGTCAGTTCTGACGTGAGACGGGAAGATTTTAGACAGGCTGGGGCTGGGCTGGGTTTTATCCACCCTTCATTTCGCTGCGCTGGTGGTGGGGGGCGACTTTGGGGGATAAGTCTTCTGTCAGAGGGCTTCCATCCTACCTTTGTGCTCCGAGACTGGGTTCCCTCCAGTGGGGACAGACCACTGCCCTCCCTCCGCTTAGCCTGGAGAATCTAAAGGTGGATTTGTGGTCCCAGCTGGTCCAGTTCCTCCTTCCTGGGTGGAATAGCACAGCGTGGACATCAGAAGGGCAAGGAAAGGTCCAGAGGCAAGTGACCACTGCCCTTGGGGTTCAGATTTGGAGAGACAAGTGGGTAGGATAGGGATCTTCAAAGTTTCCTTAAAGCCACCGACAGGACAGCTCAGGATTCCCTCCCAAATACTCCCACCCTCTGGTGTAAGTTTTGATTGACGACAAGGTGGGGGCTCCTCAGAAAGTATTCTTGAGGAGATCCCAAATGGAACAAAGGAAAGCAGGGGGACTCGGGCAGAGATGCAGGAGTCCTTGTCTGGGAGCCCCATTGACGATGCCTCTCTGTCTTAGGCAGTTACAGTCCAGTCCCTTCAACCTGACCCAGTATGTAGGAGTCTCTGCAGGTGGCCACAGGGTAAGAATGAGCTTGGTTCAGGAGGAGGGCAAGGGAGCTTGTGGAGGACGGGTCTGTAGGGCAGGAGCTGAGATGACTGTGCTCCTTCAGGCCCAGGGCTTCTGCGGCAGTGCCAGTCCTTGGCTCCTGCCTCTCTAGGATTGCACAGATGCTGATTGAGGACCACAGGCAATGTCCCATGTCCTCACAGCAGGAAGAGAGAGGACAGGCAAGGGGGCAAGGGGCATTGGGCAGTGAGTACTGGGTGCCTGGAGCTTGGGTATCCAAAATAGACAGACAAACAGATACACACTGGCTAGAGTAGCTGGTAGGTAGCATGGGGCACACCCCCCACCCTGGCACACCCCCATCTCTGGCTCAGAAAGCCACCTAACTGGCACCTCCAGTTCCCCCTTCTGCCCCACCCTACCCATGCCCTCCGATGCCCACACACATTCCACTGGCATTGCCTGCCTGCCTGCCTCCTGGGCACTGCCCCTCCCTGGGGCCAGGAGGGTGGAGGGAGGGCACCTGGGGATGAGAGGTGGAGACTCAAGGGTCTGGACTCCCCCAAGGGTGGCATAAGGCCAGGGAAACCCAGCCCACCACTGCCTCCTGGGGTTCCCTCTGGGGGCCCAGGCTAGAGCTGAGGATGCCTGGGTTCTCCTCCCAGGCTGAGGATGGGGTCATGGAAAAAGGTGGTCGTGTTTATACAGAGGAGAGGGGGGCGGCGGTGGAGAGCAGCTGACAAGAGCAGCTTTGTTCCAGACTCTGGGTCGGGCAGGGCTGCAGGGAGATGCCCCCCCCCCACCACCTCCATCCGGCAGCCCCTTCATCCATGCCCTCCCCTCAGCTCCACCTCAGCTCTAAGAGAAGCAGCTTTGTGAGGGCCCCTTTCCCCTAGTTGTCTGCTCCCCCTTCCATCTGAGGTGGCATCTTGGGAAGCTTTCTCTTTCTTCCTCAGGTTCCCTAAAGAACAGCATGTGGGTTCCTAGTTGAGGATTTCCTTTTACTCCCTCAGCATCAGTCTTCAATTCCTTGAGCTCTTCCTCTATCGTGGACTCATCAAGACCCTCCTCTTCCCTTCTCAGCCAAGACAGAAACCAAGATTCTGAAATGGATGTATATCTGTCCTTCTCTTCACTCAACTCTCAGTCCCTTCTCCAAGGCAAAATAGGAAGAAGGCCATGGAAAGTTGGGATGTCCTTTGCTCATTTACAGCACCATTCCTCTGTAAGGGCTAAGAGTCTGAGCATCCCTCTCTGGGATACCCCCTCTCCCGGGGTTTCACACTTTTCCCCACAGCCTCTGTTTCCTATCTGAAGGTGAGAAGCAAAGATAATGAAGTTTGGAGCAGACAGTCTAAGCCAGTCTGGGGAAGATGGGGGGGGGGGGGGAGGATTAGTAGCTNGGGGGGGGGGGGGGGGGGGGGGGGAGGATTAGTAGCTCTTCACCCTTGGCATTGGAGGGGTTAATCCACCTGGAATGTGGCCCAGCCTGTTGAGCTATGGCCTAGGGGCCTCAGGGCCCCGGACTCCTGGCTCCACCTGGTCTTTACCAGGGATGAAGACTTTAGGGAACTGGGGAAGGAAAAGAAGAGGGACCCTGGGGGTTCTGAGCTCAGCCTTTCAGGGCCTGGGGAGACACCGGGCTGT
Source organism: Galemys pyrenaicus (assembly GCA_019455555.1). Taxonomy (NCBI): domain Eukaryota; kingdom Metazoa; phylum Chordata; class Mammalia; order Eulipotyphla; family Talpidae; genus Galemys; species Galemys pyrenaicus. Next base: position 1,216,616 of record JAGFMF010011636.1, read on the forward strand.
AGAGTCTGAAGGTGCTGGGGTCTGAATGGTGCAGTGAGGGCAGGAGTTGCTTCATGCTTTGGGACTTAGTGGAGGGTTGTAGTGTGGGGGTCTGAGTTCCTTGACAGTTTACCCTCAGGAGCTTGAAGTCCTGGGTAGGGGAGAGATCAAAGAGAAAGTAAAACAAATAGCAGGAGTACAAGACTCAGAGATTTTGATTCTAGAAGAAAATACTGATGGACAGAGATACAGAAACACCCAACAGCTGGTCTGGACCTGCCCATCCAGTGGTCTCCGTGTGTTTCAGTCTCTCTCATCCTTCTCCACCTCAGCCCATTATGTTTCTGGCTGGTGGAGGAGGTGCCAGGCTGGGGTGACTCCTTCCCTAACCCCTGACTCCTTAGGAAGGTGGGTGGTTCTGCTGGCCCTGGGAAACCAACATTCCCCTTGTCAGAACTTCAGGAGAAGAACCACCCTGGAGACTTTAGGTTTAGGGTTATAAATCTTCTCTCCCTTATGACCCCACCTTTGGTTAAAAATTTTAGGGGCCTCACTACATTTAAGGTGGGGGGAGATGTAGGGAGAGCTTCAAAGGAACAGAGAGGACTCAGAGAAGAGAGAAAAGGAGATGGAGGAACAAAGTCAGCTGAGGACAGCACAGAGGACCTCCCTGGCATCCTGGCCTGTACCTGGTGCACAGGAGGGATTCCACTAACATCAGTGAATTTGAAGAAGGTTTAAGAACCCTTAGGAAGTGAGGGGAAATTGGAGACAGAAAGAATTAGGAGGGGAAACTGGGAGAGGGAATATTGGGGAAGAGAGCTGGAGAAGGAAATGCTAATTAAAAGAGGTATGGAGAAAGAGACAGTACGAAGAGAAATTAGATATTTAGCATGGTATTCAGTATTGCCCTATTATTAGTATGAACACTTTATATGTGTTAAATCATTTAATTCTTCCAAAAACCTTATGAGGTGAGTCTTATTTTTATTCTCATTTGACAGGTGAGGAAACTGAGGCACGAAGATTAAATAGCACGTCCAAGCTCCCAAAGCAAATAAACTGTGGTGGTCAGTTTAGGTCATCTGACTTTCCAATCTGTAATCCATTTTTTTTTCTTTTAAAGATTTGTTTATACACACAAGAACTGGGGTTCAGGCCAGAGGTGGGGAGAGCGGTGAGAGGAATCACCAGAGACAGAATGGGGAGCAGAGCAGGTGGATCTACTGAAACAGACTGCTGAGGGGAGCAGAAGTTGAGGCAGGAGAGGTCTGCTGTGCCATGCAGGTCACCTCCCTGGCCGGGGATCAAACTGGTGCTGCAGTGACTGTAGGTAGCTTCATAGTGCTGCAACTTAACCCCTTTTGCCACCAGGGAGGCCCCTCCAGTCTGTAACCCTACCCATTGCACCACACTCCAGGGAGGGTTTCAAGGTGACAAGAGAGATAGATATATTTGCTTTTTTCAGGGCAGAAGAGTTTGAATCTTGGTCCCACCACTTAACAGTCAGTCACTTAACCTGTTTCCTCATCTGCGAAATGGGACTCATAATTTCTACTTCATAGGATTGATGTAAGGGTTAAATCAAGTGTCTTACCCAGTTATGGAGCCTAATGGTTAGTTACTTCACTTCTCAGCTTAGGAGTCCTCTCTGCCAGGAGCCCACCACCATTCACCTTGGAAATTTAGCTTAACTTTCCCTGGAGAGTTTCTCTGAGTCTTTGTAAGCATCTGCACTGCCTCTTCCATTGTCAGGTAGAGGACCCTGAGCCAGGGCAGTCCCATCCCCTTTACCCCTCTTCCCCTCCAGCAGCATGTAGGGAAAAAATTCCAACTGAGAGGACCCTGGGACCTGGCACCTGGGTGATCATTCTCTCATCATCCCTTTTCGCTCTTTCTCCCTAGGACGCTTGGAGACCCACTCTGCGGCAGTCCAGGCAGGGTGGGCACGGAGCCTCCCAGGCCCGGGCAATGGGCATGGGCGGGGGCTGTGGCTGAAGACCTCCCCCGCCCACTGCAGACCTTGGGGGCTCCCCTGTCACACACCACAGCTGCCATGGCCACCAATAAGGAGCGACTCTTTGCGGCTGGTGCCCTGGGGCCTGGATCTGGCTACCCAGGGGCTGGCTTCCCCTTTGCCTTCCCAGGAGCACTCAGGGGTTCTCCACCTTTCGAGATGCTGAGCCCTAGCTTCCGGGGCCTGGGCCAGCCTGATCTTCCCAAGGAGATGGCTTCTCTGTGTGAGTCTCAGGGATCTTGGGGGCTGAGGGCACGTGGGAAAAGGAGGGCATTTGGTGGGCGGATGCTAAAAAAAAAAATCAGTAGCCCACTTAGGAAGGCACATAGAGATGTTGAAAGAGGTGGGCAGGAGGGGTTGTGTATGTGGAGCAAAAGAAAGTGTTTGCAAATGAGAGTCCTGCTTGAATAGGATGGGCAGTAGCGTGTCTAAAATGTGGGGGCCTAAAATGGCCTCCTGTATAAATCACCTGGCAAATGTGAGCACCTTTGCCTGGCAAGCCAAGGGTGGGTCTGGTGAAGTCTGAGACTGCTGCATGCAGTGGCAGGAATGGGGGGGTGGGGATGAGGGGTGGAATGAGGAGGCAGGGGGTAGGAGGGTGGGGGGAAGAGCAGGAGGGGTGGGGACCCAGGCTGGGAAGTAGAGGAGTCTGGGAGGCCAGTCAGCTGACGATATGAGCAAGAGGTGAAATTGCTTTGAATTAAGGGAGGCTGCAAAAAGAGGAAAGGAACCCGGTGCCAGGTGTCCAAAGATGTAGGGGTCAGGAGACTGATGATTCTCCAGCTGGTTCTGGGGAGGGTGGAAACAGCCACAAGGAAAGTGGCTTTTGCACCATAAGTAATCTGGGGAGGTGGAAGGGGTGTTCCAGAAGCATCCTCTCCTCTAGCCATGTGGGCTCTGGACTCCTCCCCTCCTTCCAGGCCTGGCATAGCGCCCACATGCTGTGCAGATCCCTACTTGTCCCTCAGGCCTGCCCTCTTTGGGCTAAGCCTTTGAGTGCTGACAGCAGGCAAGCCTAGGGCCTCTCCTCTTCCCTCTGGGTCCCCTCTCCTCCCGCTAGGTAGTTGTTCTTCCTGGCCAGGCCATTACAGGCAGAGCAGGAAGCGTGCCCATGAGCAGGAAGGCTGGGTGTTGGTCTGAGGGGTAAAGGGTAAGCACGTGAGCTGGTATGGAGAAGTCCTCACCTGGGAAGAAGAAGAGGCGAGGGAAGGAGAGACAGAGATGGGCAATTCCAGAGATTCCAGGATATGGAGAGAAAAACCCAAATAGATAAAGATGCATCCTCTATAGGAGAAGGGGCCCTATCTTCACAAGGGGGCTCTCAGAAAGGCTGTGTGTTTGTGCAGAGGGGTGACTAGAGGAGGCTGGCAGCTCTACTAGAAAGAGAGTGCTCATCTCTGGAGAAGAGATGTGTGTGCACATGTGTGTCCACGTGTGTGTGCACATACGTGGGTGTAAACACCATCACAGTTCTGTGTGTTCACTGTGTCCCTGAGACTCTGATCATATACAGAATTCCAGTGCGTACAACAAAGAGTCAGTGTGAGTAGTGAGGCCGTATTTAATGGGGTTGCTGACAGCGTGTCTGGCTGGTATTTGGTGAGGCCTGCCGGTGGCATGTCTGTCCAACAGGGGTTATTTGGGTGGCACATGGTGAACAAGTGAGCACAAAGTGCCCCTGTTTGGAAACCTCAGCTGGGCTTTCCCCCACCTCATCTGCACCCCATGAATCTGTCTCAAGGCCTAGGGAGGCGGGAAGGAACCACCCTCTGCACGTGAGTGTACTTCTTGCTGAGAACCATAGAACTTAATTCCTTGGGACTTGATTTTCCCAGGTTCTGGGAACTAAAAGGAGCTGGAGTAAGAAAAAAGAGAAGAAGAAAGAGCAGGGAGTGGGGAAGTTCTGAGAGCAAGGAGTCAGCCTTCTGTACCTTGAACACATTGAGATCAAGGTCAGGGTTCAAAGTGAGGTCAAGGGAGAGGAAGGGGTCAGGCTGGGCTCCAGTCCCCAAAGACTGCCCTGAAGGAGGGGGTGCTGAAAGGAGAAATCCAAGGGAGGAGCTAAAACCAGGACAGGTAAGGGGAGGGTGTGGCTGGCAGTAGGGGACAGGCCTGGGCAGAGAGGTTGGAGGGGTGGGGAGGAGGGGAAGACTTAGGTCCAGGCAGCTTTCATGGGAGTGGGGCATGCAGCACCTAGTAGTGGTAATGGGGGAGGTAGAAAGGAGAGGAAGAGAGGAGTCTGGGAGCCGTCTGACTGGGGAGTGCAGCCAGAGGGTGAAAGAGAGCAGTCTCTCATTTCTTACTGTCCCTCATGACTTGCTGTCCCTATTTGGTTGGGGCCTGTTAATGGAGAGGGATTGGAGGCCTAAGCCACACTCACCACGAGTCTGTTTCTTTCTTCATCCTCTCTCTCTTATTTTATGGGTAGGAGGGTGGTTTGTGAGAAGTCTGGAATTTCTCCCTATGGCTGACCCCTGGATCTTCCTGCTCGGTCTCTAGCACCTTGGAAAACCCCCCTTGAGAAGGGCCTGCACTGTGTTGGGGTTTACCAGGGGCTGGAGGCAGGCATTTCAGGACTCAGTGGTGGAGGACCGGAGAGGGAGCATGTACAGGCCTGAGTGCAAGGGAAAGTGGAGGCATTTGTGTGTGTATGCATACACTCACGAACGTGCTCTCACACACACACTCTTGTATGAGACCCTGGCGTCTGCATCCTTACGTAGTTCTGTTTATAAACACTAGTGTGTTGTACATTTGCTCTATCAAGACTACAGGGAACAGAATGTGATGGGAGGGAAGGGAAACCTTGTCCCTTAACCCCTCTTGCATGAGGAGCTATCTGTAGTCCCGAGAGAAGCTGGTCCAGTTTGTCCTCAGAACTTGATGACAGTATCCCTGGGGAAAGGAGCTCCGACTGTACCCCCCTAAGCCAGATGGAGAAACTGGGGGTAGGCTTATTCAGCAAGAAAAAGAGTTCTACATAAAAGAAACTGAAAAAGAGACTCACCGACCTAAATGAGATGATTTAGAATTATATAGGCCGAAAGGTGTAGCCACAGAGAACCCAGACAGTAGGAGCGGCAAGAGAGCCAGCAGGCCGGTACAGCAGGCGGGTAAGGGTGGCGAGGGAGAGCGGGAGGCAGCGAGGCCTCCTCCAGGAAAGAGCCCCAGCCGACTGCCTCCTTTCCCCTCCCCTTCTGGTCTCTCCTCCTCAGGCTCGGGCTCCAGCTCCAGGCTGACACAAACGGGGCTTTGATTGCAACAGGAAACCTCTCTGGCGGGGGGAGCCGGGCAAGCCGCCGCCGCTGGGGCCCAGGCTGCACCCCCCTCTCCTGGCCCCCTACCCGGTCCCAGCCCCCATCCTGCCAATGTTCCTTACATCCCCGCTTTGGGCCAGTCCTTCCTTCACACCTCCCTATTCCCACCCCACTTCATTTGCTGTCCCCTCCTCCGGCCCCCTCCCATAACCCTTCAGGTGGAACTCCAAAGTTAGGACTTACCCTTGGGGCGGGGCTTTCTTTGCTTTGAAATGCCCCCTCTTCAGTTTTTTGAGGAAAGGTTTTTGGAAGAAAAAAGAATTTAGCATGAGGAATTCAAGCCAGTTATCCTCAAGCTTCATCCAGAAGGTGGCAAGAGGTGGGGGATGGAGGGGTGCAGGAGTTAGCCATCCCTTCCCCCATAGTCCCTCATTGGCCAAACTCATCCTTGCCAGGGTGGTAGAGACTCAGAGGAGTGACTGAGTGCTAAAGGGTTCCTCAGTGGGGGTGGGGCAAACTTCTCCTTGCCTCTGGGGCCATGCCTTTGTGGGACTCTAACTGGGAGGGGTATGCTATGGTGGTGGGGATCATAGGGAAGGGGGTGAGTCAGGCAGCAGCCCCCCCTCATACTCCCACCAGGCTGGTGGAGAACATCTGGTTCCCATGAAATGCTAGAAGGCTAATGGGTCTAATTGCTGCAATAAGGGCTGGGGGGACTTTGGGGAAAAGAGGGGGCACTAGATTCCCCCATCCTCTTACCTTCTCCTCAAGATGTACTAAGACTGTCTAGAATGGGGGGTTGGGGTTGATGGGAAGGGTGGGACTTACACCCTAATATCTGGTTCTTTGTAAGGCTTATTCTCCTTATAATGCCTGGGAAGCGCAGAGATGGGGTAATGAAGAGTGGGGTGCATCTGGTGAAGAGAAAGGGGGGCTACTGAGGAATCATGACTTCCTGGAGTCCTCCCCCTACTCTTTCTATGCCCCCCTCCCAACCCCCTCTCTGTGGCCTGGCCACTTCTGGTTCTAATTACCAACCAGGCAGGCCTGACTTAATTGGGACCTTTCAGATTTCGGAGGAGGAAAGGGGGGGGGGGCAGACTACTGACAGCCTGGAGTTCACTAATCAGGGCTTTTTTTCCCTCGTTTTAGGGGTACTCTCCATTTTGCCCTTAATTGATTTTTTTGCTACTGGTCAGATTCTGATTCAAAAATCTATCACCTTTTTTTGGGGGTGGGGGGAATGACTGGATTCAGAAATGGGGTAGTAGAGGGTGGGGACAAGAGCAGAGAGCTCACACTTGGCTGGAAAGAGTATGGCATTCCCTCTTCTACCGAGCTTCAAGCCCCCCAGTCAGCCCTGCCACTCCGCGCCACCACCCCCCATCCTCGAGGTTGG
>JAGFMF010011636.1:1223288-1235920 GCA_019455555.1 Galemys pyrenaicus
CCTGCCCACCCCACTCCTCCCCTCCCGGGTCCCCGGCCGCCACCCCGGCCCCTCCTCCGCGCCTGCCTTCCCTTCCCTCCCCTGCTCTGGCACCCCTTCCTGTTCTTTATTCTTCCAAACTGGCGCCCCACTCCTGCAGCACCCCAGTGCGCCCCCCCCACCCGGTACAACAGATTCTTAGAAAAGCGCGCCCCGCCCTGGCCCAGCCGCGGCAGCCAGGCGGGGGAAGGGGCCGGGCCGGGCGCCGCTCCCGCTCCCCCGGCGCTCCCCGTGTGAGCGGCGCTGACAGAGCCGGCTGGGCCGGCCAGCCGGGCGGGCGGCGGGCGGCGGGCGGGGCGCGGGGAGGGGGCGGTTTCCGGGAGTCGCCGGCGCTGGCGCTGTCCGGGGGCCAGGGTCCCCGTTTCGGCCCGGCCCGGCCAGGGCAAACTCTTGACGTGGCCAAGCCCCCGCCCCCCTCTCCCTTTTCTCGGCGGAGCGAGGGCACTGAGTGCCCGGAAGGGGCAGCCGAAGCCAGTGAGGCGGGCCCCGGAGATCTGAAGGGCACTGAGTGTGGCACTAAAGGGGAGAAGTTCTGAACTGAAGGGGGCAGTTCCGCCAATGGTGGGGATATTTAACCGCTTTGAGCAAAGCTAATGGCCAGACTGGCAGTTATAGTCGAGGGGGCACTGGCACTGTGGCGCAGTTGGCTCCTAGGAATTCTGGGGAAGGGGAGTTGTTAGTTTGGTCTGAGGCGCAGTTGGCACTGTAGGAACGGTTCGGGGTGGTAGTTTTGAGCTCGAAGAGTGACATTAGGTTAGAGGAAGGAGCCTTGAGAGAGGCGGTTGAGGCGCTTAGGGAGTGTCTGTCGCGGGATGGGGCTTCGGGCACTGGGAGGAAGGCGGCCCGGGACGCCGCGGAGGGAGGACCGCCCGGGCGAGGAGGGGTAGTCTCCAGGCTGCGCTGGAGGGGGCGGGGGGACTCCGCTACGGCGCTGGCGACGGCCTGGGCGGGGTGGGGCGGGGCCGGGTCAGGAGGAGGTGAGCGCGCCCGGCCACCCGCCCCGAGGGGGGTTCCCGGAGAGTTCACCGCGGGAGCGCGCTCCGGCCCTTCGACCGGGGGTGGGGAGGACGGGAAGGAAGGAGGAGGCCGCGCGCGCCGAGCCGCAGGAATGCACGGTTGGGCCCTGAAGCGCGCGCGCGCGGAGGGAGAGGGAGGAGCCAGGCCTGGGAATGAGGGGGTGGAGGTAGTGCAGGTCCCCCGGCTCTGGAGTACTGCCGCGGGCGGGGAACCTCCATGTTCCCTTCTCCCCAGTCATCCTCGACACTCCTGGTTGTCGTGGTTGGTGTGAAAGAGGAATTTTTTTTGGGGGGGGGGCATTAGAAAGGAAAATCTTTCACTACTTACCCTATCCCAGACCAGGACACGCGCAAAGTCTCCGGGCCGCGGAGAGAATGTTCGCAAGCATTCTCTCGAGCCAGGTGTGCTTGCACAGATGTGTGCGGATCTATGACCTTTTTTGTGCGTGCATATATGCATGTGCACTATTGCATATTTGCAAATGCGTGGTGCCAGCCAAGATAAGTGCATGCACGGATGTATGTCTAAGCCGTAGAGCGCGCACCCCACGGTGCAAGTGTGTGTGTATATGTTTGTGAGTGCGCTCCACTCCGAGCTCTGCTCATCTTGGTGCCCGGCCCCCTTCGGTCTGCAAGCCCCACCCCCCACCCCTCCGGGCTTCGCTTTTACAAAAGGTCTCCCCAGTGCTAGCCGCGGAGGCGCCCAGAGTGAGCCGGATCGCGGCTGAAGCGGTAGCCTGGGCTTTGCGCCCCGCCCAGTCCTTGCCCCTGCTGGGGATCCCCTTCTTCCCCGCCCACCGTTACCCCCCATGCAGCCCGGCGCCCTATGCTAGCCCTTCCCCTCCCCCCCTCCAAGAGCGGGGCGCCGCGGGGGGAGGAGGGGAATCGGCTGCGGGTCCACGGTGTTCCTAGCACCCAGCTTCCCTCCAAGCCGGGTCGCGATGTACGACTGCATGGAAACGTTTGCCCCGTGTCCGCGACGGCTGTACGGGGCGGCCGGGCCCGGGGCCGGCTTGCTGCGCAGAGCCACTGGCAGCGCCTGTTTCGCCGGACTGGAGTCTTTTGCCTGGCCACAACCCGCCAGTCTGCAATGTAGGTACCGGAGCCCGGGGGTGGGATGCGAGGTGCGGGGTGCCGGAGAGGTAGCGGCTCACTTTGTGTAAAAGGTGGAACTGGGTTGCGGGCACATTCTGACCCTTTCAACGTGATGGGGGGGGGGTGTATAAAAAAGAGAGGTACTGGCCCTTTAAACGTGGGGGCCTCAGCGACTCCTTTGGGTGTGTGTGCAGTAGTGTTTGGAGTGTGTGTGGTTTTTATGATGGGTGTTTAGATAGGACCTATGGAAGATGGCACTCCAGAAGAGTCCTGGGGATAGGGGAAGACGAGGTGTATTGGTGGTTTGTGCCCATCGGTCCGTGGCCAGGGAGGGATATGGCACCCAGGACCGTGGGTGGCGTTTGTAAAGTCCATGTGAGAAGTTGGGAGCATAAAAAATATTATTTGCAGAGCGTGTGAATCCCTGGAGCGCCTTGTCGGGGCGGTGTGGGTGTAGGGTTCTCTGCAGGCACTGCTCCCTTCCGACAGCGCTGGCAGGTCTGCAGGGCCCTGTGTGGGGATGTTTGTGGCGTGAGGCCGGGAGGGCGTGTGCCCTGCGTGGCTTCGGGGGCGGTTTTGGAAAGTACTGTGTTCCAGCGTGCATCCTGTGTGTTCCCCGTGCGGGGTGGAAGGGGTGGTGCACACCGCCGGGAGAAGGTTGGGCTCTGGCGCCCCCCTCTCCCGTTTTAAAAAGAAATGTTGGCAAATGTGTATAGGGTTGTACGCTGAGATGATTTTTCCCTATGGCTCCAGCACACACAACTTCGGTAGGAAGCGAAAAGTTTAAAGCAAAAGTCCATGTAGCTGGGGGTGGGGGGAGGGGTGGCCTGGAGGTGGCAGCGACTGGGAGAATCCGACTCCTGGGTCCCCAAATGTCCATCTTCCCTCTCTGTGAAATGGGAGATGCCAGGCCTGGGGCCCTGGAACCCCTTTCCAGAACGGTAATAAAAAGCTGGGGACTGAGAGGCAGTAAAAATGAAGTCCAGATGAGAGGCGGCTTTGAAGCCTGGGCCGAAGTGCCTGGCGGGGGTGGGGGTGTGGGGGTGTGGGGAGGGGCCAGGCGAGAGCCCGGAATACCCCCCAAATTTCCCTGGGGCTTGGACCAAGCTCTAGCCTGGGTGCGGATTGGGGGAACTAGGGACTTGGGGGCACGCTGGGAAGGGGCAGACGCAGCCAGGCGCAGGGGGACTGTGCTCGCGGGGTCACCAAGCCCCCGCCAACGCTCACTCCTTGGCACTCAGCTGCGCTGTTTACAAGTTCGGCTTTTTTTTTTTTTTTTTTGTCTCTTGGTTCCAGGGCAGAGCTACTCAGATTTAACAACTGGGAGACTGGGAGAGGGAGGTGGCAAACAGCAGACGCACTTTAGGGTGGAGTGGGGTAAGAGAGGAAAGGGTGGCATTTAAAGGGGTGGAAGCATGGAGCTACTGCTTTGCACCAAATTCTTATGAACTCTGAGCCTTCCTCTCATTGCATAATAGGATGGGGAGCAGATTTTGTTGGGCAGGGTGCTGAGGTGGAGAGAATCTCCCAGGAAGAGTTTTTGTGGGCTTGGGTAGGAAACCCATTTTCTTTTCAGGCCCATGAAAGCCCCTTGGACTTGGCTGGTAATAGGTTATTGCACCTCAATTTTGACCCATAACTGTGGCCTGGAGGGTCTTGGTGAGCACACAAAGCCGGCTTCAGGCCTGCACCACACACTCTCAGTGAATGCAGCTTCGACCTGTGGTTCTAAACCAGAAAGGAAAGAGGTGTCCAGGGGCCACATGGTGTGACCGCCCTGTCTCTTCCCTGGTGTCCTGTGCTGCGCCACCGCTGGTGGACCTGGGCATCTCTGTGGTAGCACCTCTCCCTTGCAGAGGTGATGTGAGTCTGGGGGTTGTGTGTCAGTGTTGTGATTTGTGTGTCCACCTCCATGGTGTGACTGCAGTGTGTTTTTATGCCCACCTGTGTGCTCTGGGCCAGGGCATGCTTGGGGCTTAGGAGCGCACTGGTGATGTGCCGGTCTTTGTGGCCTGTGTGTTGTTGACATGTGAGAGTGTGTCTCCAAGGAGGTGTGTGTCAGTTTGTGAGTCTGGGCTTCTCAGCCCTGGGCCTCGCAGCTGGGAGCGTTTACAGCCGGTTATAAAGAGTTTGTTTGAAGCTCCGCTCAGCCTGGCCAGGAATTTCCTCAATTTCAGCAATTTGGGCTTTAAAAGGAGAAAAACCCAGAGCCACCCCCTCCTCCTCAGCAGGGGCCCCTGCCTAGCCCAGGAGTAGTATCCCTTCCATGAGGTCTCTTTGCTCAGACAGAGAAGGGAATCCGAGGAGAGGTGGCTCAGTTAGCCTTCCTTCGCCCTTTGCTCCAAGGTGACCAGAGCAACTGCATTACACTTGAGGGTCTAGGGGTTAGGGGGTGGCAGAGAGATGCTGAGAAGCAGTGACAATAGTATTGAGTTGGGAAAAGCTGCCCCTAGGCCTGTCTCCCTGCAGCCCCCAGTCTTATAATTGACTGGCACTGCCCTATGCCAGCCCGACCCCACCCAGGCCCTTTCGCAAGAGAGGAAATGAGGCAGCGCTCTGCGGGCAGGGAGGGCGTCAACACTGAGTGAGCACCACCCACGCACTGGCCTGTGGACAGCACATGTCCACTCAGAGGGCTGGAGGGGTCCTGAAAGGCATTCCAGCCCACCCCCTGCTCTCAGCACAGCCCTTCTGAAGCCTCGCCACCCCCAACAGATGTGCAGGCACCCTTCTTCCCTCCCCTCCCTTCCCCTTCTTTCCTTTAGGGAATCACATGCCAGTAGGATTCTTATGCTAATTGAGTGTCTGTGTGTGTGTGTAGGGGGTGCAGGGAGGGCTTCCCTCCTGTGACTTGGGGAAGCTACCTTAACCCTGGCGTCCTGGGCATTCCTCTGGTGGAGTGGACTTCTGACCATGTGGGTGCAGGCAGTTAAAAGGAAGGTGTTTCCGAGGTGGATGTGTGGATGCCACCTTAGGAGGACACTTGGGTTTTCTTATGTTAACTTGGTTAACTTGGGCCCTCCGGGTTTGGGCAGCAGATCCTCCAGGTTGAATAATTATGATATGGATTTCATGATCAAGTATACACCCAAAACAGATTGACTCAGCAGCTTCCCGAACAGGTCCCCTCCCCCCACCATGTGACATGACCTGAGACCCCTTTTGAGCTGCCATTGGATGTTTGTGGAAGTTTAAGAGTGAAGACAGAGGATCAGGGGGTTCAGAGATGCCTCCCCTCCCCCTTCCACCGCTCAGTTTACCTGCTGTCACCTGACTTCTCCATCCAGGTTGCTATACCCCCAACAGCTTGGAAATCTGAACAAACACCTGCCTCCCTTTCCTCAGCTTCTTCCTGTCTTCTGGCCTGGCAGCTTAGATCTAGTCAGAAGAACCAAGAGCCTTGACGACTGCCATCGTGCACTGGCCAGTCACTTCTCTCTGGCACTCAGTACAGTCTGTGGCATCTCCCCTAACCTAAGGTCCTGATACTGTGACATCCCATTCGCTTCACTGCCCCAGTGGTTTCTGGGGAAAAGGACACTGGTAGCTCTCTGGGTGAGAGGACAGCCTGAGGATACTGGAGAGGAAATGAGGTCCTGATCTACCTACTGTGTATCCCAGCGGGTCATTTAGCCAGGTGCTAGCTACAGGTAGCCTGTAATTGCCTACCCACCCCCAGGTCTGTTGCCTCAGGAGGAGGATGATGGGAGGCAGACTGCCTGACAAGGATCAAGCCACGTGACAGGAAGGGACTAGAGTAACTGCTCCAACCACCCACTTCAGAGCTGGGGAAACTGAGGCGGCGAGGAATTAACTTCAAGGATGTCTGGGCCTGAAGTCTGGAGAATTGAGCAGTGCCTTGTTGGGCTCAAGCTGGCATTATTGTGGGAGGAGATGGGCAGACTGTGGGGGATGCAGTAAAAGGGTTTGTTTGGGCTTTCGGAAGAGTTTAGTGTGGGGCCATCCGTGGTTGTTGGGACTTGAGACCACCGTGATAGTGCTGAGGCTGTCATCACTGACCCTGAGGAAAAAGTGGGGAGGGGTGAAGTACAGTGTGTGCGTGTACCCCTGCAAGTGTGTGTGTCTGTGGTGAGGGTGTCTGGAGGTCTGAGGGGGTCCTTCTCCTCTGACCCTTATCTCACTGCTTGCCCCCCAGCGGTGGAGACACAGAGCACCAGCTCAGAGGAGATGGTGCCCAGCTCGCCCTCGCCCCCTCCACCTCCTCGGGTCTACAAGCCTTGCTTCGTGTGCAATGACAAGTCCTCTGGCTACCACTATGGGGTCAGCTCTTGTGAAGGCTGCAAGGTGTGTATGTGGTGGGGTTGGGTGCGCTGGGGAACTGGGTGAGGTGAGAGCTCAGGGGCCAGACCAGAGGAGTGAGACGCTGTGTGAGTGGGCATCCCTGTGGCGGAGGAGGAGGCAGTTTTGCACCTGTGCTGTTAATAGATTGGGTCAGGTGAGGGGCCACCTGCAAGACCTGTGAGAGGCTGGCACTGCCGGCACGACTGACATCCCACCCCAACCCCCAACCCCAGGGCTTCTTCCGCCGCAGCATCCAGAAGAACATGGTGTACACGTGTCACCGCGACAAGAACTGTATCATCAACAAGGTGACCCGGAACCGCTGCCAGTACTGTAGGCTACAGAAATGCTTCGAAGTGGGCATGTCCAAGGAAGGTAGGTGCCTAGCCCTGGTCTGGCCAGGAGCACTCTTGTCCTAGCCTGTGGTAGCTGCCCTCTTCCCACTGGCCACCCCCACACTCCTGACTCTGAGACCTGGTCTGCCCTAGGGTGATGCCTCCTCCCTGGCCAGTCCTATTTGATTAGCTCTGTTCTCCGGGAGGCCCCAACCTTCTCACTCTCCTCTCCCCTCTCTGACCTCCTTCAGAAAGAGTGAATGGGGGTTACCTGCTCACATTCCCCTATGCCAGTGCTCTCCCCTGCTCCCAGGACCGAGGGGGGGATGCGGTGCCCCCCCTCGCCTACGCCATTGTGCTGCCAAGGTTATAAGTGGATATCCTGCTGCCTGCATATCCTGCCCCCCTCCAGCTCCTGCAGGGTGACAGGAAGGGCAGGACTGAACCAAGCCCCAAAGGCCTGGGGAGGGAGCAGGGGCTGCAGGCCTTGGGTGGGGCTGGAGAGAGTCAGCCTGGGAATGGGACCTGATGCAGGAGATAGGGAAACTGAGGCATCGATGAGGACCCCAGGGAGTAGTGTTCCTGATGAGGACTGAGTACATGAAAGTGGAGTGAAAGGGAATATCCAGCGAGAGGTACTTTCTGAGTTTCCTGACCCTCTCTTTTGCTCTCTACCCCCAAGCTGTGCGAAATGACAGGAACAAGAAGAAGAAAGAGGTAAAAGAAGAAGCATCACTTGACAGCTATGAGCTGAGCCCCCAGTTAGAAGAGCTCATCACCAAGGTCAGCAAAGCCCATCAGGAGACCTTCCCTTCACTCTGCCAGCTGGGCAAATACACCACGGTGAGGAGTGGGAGAGGCTGCAGGGAAGGTGGGGACTGTCCACCTTGGACGGAGAGGGCTTGTGCTGGAGGCCAGGGTCTGGTGGGGCAGACGGCGCGGGAGCAGAATGCAGAGGCTCGTGCTAGGGCTACTGGCAGAAAGACAACCCCCAGGGTGGGCTCACCTTACTTCTCACCCTGCTCCCTGCAGAACTCCAGTGCAGACCACCGGGTTCAGCTGGACCTGGGACTGTGGGACAAGTTCAGTGAGCTCGCCACCAAGTGTATCATCAAGATAGTGGAGTTTGCCAAGCGGCTGCCTGGCTTCACGGGCCTCAGCATTGCTGACCAGATCACCCTGCTCAAGGCTGCCTGCCTGGACATCCTGGTAAGCGAAGCCCTGTGGCCCGTCTCCTGCTCCAGCCCGAACCTCATGAGACGAAGGAGCCGGTCCACACAAAGACTCCTTTCTCTCTCCTCCCCCTTCCAATCTGGCAGCCCCCAGATCTCCTCCAAACCCAAGTTCTTATCTTCACTTCTGACCCCCAGGCCTGAACCTAAACTTCAGGAAGCCCTCTGCCTCCCTCCCCCTGCCTGCATCGGCTCACCCTTCTGGGCCCCCCTCCTCATCTTCCATGGGCACCTCACTCTTTTTTCTCATGCCCCACCCCAGAGATGGCACTAAGCCTTCCCCTTGCCACCTCCAGATGCTGCGGATCTGCACAAGGTACACCCCAGAACAGGACACCATGACCTTCTCTGATGGGCTGACCCTGAACCGGACCCAGATGCACAACGCCGGCTTTGGGCCCCTCACAGACCTCGTCTTTGCCTTTGCTGGGCAGCTCCTGCCCCTTGAGATGGATGACACGGAGACTGGGCTGCTGAGCGCCATCTGCCTCATCTGTGGCGGTATGGAGCGCCCCCTGGCGTTTGCTCATGACCTTTCCCACACCTGATCTGCAAGGAGGCAGGCGGAAGGCTCCAGTCCCTGCCCTGGGATTGTCGGGCCTGGCTCAGGACACAGGCTTCTCAGATCCATGCAGGCCCCCAGCAGTCAGGGCAAAAAGAGGAAGGGCTGAGTAGACATGACCCCGATACTGGTGCTGAGACAGGGATCTGTGCAGGAGCAGTTCAGCAGAGAAAAGCTCTTGCTGAAGAGGAGAAGGCACAGGACTTGGAGCAGGAGAGATGGTCTGGGTGGGATTCGGGGACAAGAGGGGAGGGGCTCACGGGACAGGCTTGGGGCCTACAGGTCCATAGGGAAGGGCCTTTTGGGGACCAGCCACTCGTCACCATCCTCTCCGTCCCTTCCTCTCTTACTCCAGTGTTCTTGTGCCCACAGACCGTATGGACCTGGAGGAGCCTGAAAAAGTGGACAAGCTGCAGGAACCGCTACTGGAAGCCCTGAGGCTGTACGCCCGGCGGCGGCGGCCCAGCCAGCCCTACATGTTCCCAAGGATGCTCATGAAGATCACTGACCTCCGGGGCATCAGCACCAAGGGTTAGTCACCAGTGAGCTCCCGCTCTCTCCCTGGAGCTGCTGATCTCCCGTCAGGGGGACGAGCAAAGACAAGAGCAGGGTGGGTGAGAACCAGGCAGACCGCCTTGGAGTCCTGCTCTACACACGCTGCGGAGGAGACCTTGGGTAGATTCCTTTCCACTTGGCACCTTCCTGTGGCTACACTGGGCTGTGTTGCTAGTACCTCTGAAACGCGTTTTGAGGCCTAGATGAGTTAACACACAACCATGCTGACCGACAAAGTCAGTTCCTCGGTGGCTGCAGCCTCTACATTCCAGGGCTCAGTGGCAACACGTGGCCAGTGCCCGTGGACCGGACAGGGCAGATACTTCCATCATCTCAGAAAGTTCTGTTGGCCAGTGTCCCTTAGAAGGATGCCAGGGAGACAGTGTTTGATAAATATTAATCGTTATTACACCTATTAGTAAGAACAGGCCTAGGGCACACTCTGGACATTAGAGGAACATTAGGGGCTGGGGATTGGGGTTACACTGCGGAATGGGGTGATCTTTGGGAAGACCACCTGAAAGAATGGAAAAATGGGTAGCAGGTTTGGCAGAGAAGTCAGGAAGAAGAGTAGCCCCAGGAGCCCTAGAGCAGTGAGGTGAACTGGGGACCAAGAAGTGGGGGGAGCCCCCAGAGGGGGTCATAGGGCAGTTGAGAAAGGTTAGGGGGTGGCCTCGAGCGATGTTTTCCTCTACCCACCCCCCGAACCTCTTTGTCTTTCCACCGCAGGAGCGGAAAGGGCCATTACCCTAAAGATGGAGATTCCAGGCCCAATGCCTCCCCTGATCCGAGAGATGCTGGAGAACCCCGAAATGTTTGAGGACGACTCTTCGCAGCCTGGCCCCAACCCCAAGGCCTCTAGCGAGGATGAGGTTCCTGGAAGCCAGGACAAAGGGGGCCACAGCCCCCAGGCTGAACAGGGCCCCTGACTTCCCCTGACCTGGGGGCTGGGGCTCCGGGCAGCAGACTGGCCATCTCCCAGACACTGCCAGTGACTGGGGGTGGCCCTGCTCTACCCTCCCCCACCCCTTCCAATGAGCTCCTTGTTTTTGCCAAAGTTTCTAGGGGTGCCTCTGTGTTCATCCCCTTCCTGCGCTAATCGGCTCCCTCTCCAGTTTTGGGGGCCTGTCCTGCTCCCACTGGGAGAGAAGAGAGCAGGGTCAGCCTGGCTTTGGACTCTAAAATCTCCATGCTGCCTCTCAGATACCAGGGCCCCAGGCTCCCCAGGGCAGGAGGAAGATCCTGCCATTCCACAGTCCCTTCCTCTGCCAGGTGCTTAGGCCTCTGGGAGCAAACAGGAACACTAGCGACCAAAAGAGGAGTGAAGGGGGAGGGCTGAGCCCACTCTTGCCCCTTCCCTTGGTGCCTAATGCTGCGTAATGCACCTGCCCGCACCTGTCAGGTGCATGCCCTCTGTGCCCCGTCCTCGTGCCAGGTCAGGGTGGGGCATGCTGAGCCCTTAATTTCTGAGGGGGCCAGAGGGTGAGAGGGACAGACGCAGGTCCATTCTGCACTTCTTCCCTTGGGCTGATGTACCTGGTGGCCTCCGTTATAAGCCGCTCCCCAGCCCTGTCACGTGCCTTGGGCTCCCCTTGCCTCCCATCTCAGCCATTGGGGCAGGGACCCTCCTACACTACAGAGGGGCCAGGGGATCTCTCTGCCCCCAGTGCCTTCTCCCTTGACCCCCCCAGAGCAGCTTGGCCCAGGGAGGGGGGTGGGCGCTGCTTAGCTGATCCCGCCTTGACCCAGAGGAAGCCTCTATTTATTTATTAGCTTTTGTTTACACCCTGGAATTGATCCCTTCCTCCAGGGGTCTTGGGAGGGGGAGCCCAGGGCCCCTGTGACCCCTCCCCTTTCCCTGCCAATCCCCAGTTTGTATTTAGCTGCCAAATAAGATTCCCAATGGCTCCCCTTTTTCTCTGGGGGGTCTGGGTGCTGTCCCCTCCCCTCTGTTTACATCTCCCCTCAGCCCCGCTGTATCGCATATTGCTGAGTTTTCTATTTTTGCAAAATAAAGTGATGGAAACTCTTGGGATGTGGCTCCCTCTCCAGAGTGCTAGGGAAATAGCTAGAAGGGGAGGTAGGTGAGGAGCTGAGTTCATAATCTTCTGGATTTTGCAGCTTGGCTTGGGACCAAGGAGATACTGCCGATGGTGGTGGGGGGAGCCCACAGGGCCACCCTGATGTGTGGGTCTCCCACAGCCACCAGATTGGACCCTGTGGACCTCTCAGAAGGCAGGCCTGGGTGTCAGATGGCTTTAATGCTGTCCCGCCCTGGTGGGGTCTCTGCAAATCTGCCCTCCTCAGTAAAGGGGTTCATTGAAGTTTCATCTGGTTCTCATGAGGGTCCCTGGCCCCAGAAGAGAAGAGCCTTGGCCCGCATCTAAGTTACTATTTCTGTTTCATACCAGCCGCTCCATGAGTTCGTCTACCTTATGACCCTACTGTCTTAGAAAAATTCACTGCTTCCACCCCTTCTGATGCTACTCTTCACCCCACAAATCCTTCACAACCCCCCATTGCCTTCTGTGCTAGATTCTTTCCTTGTCCCTACTTGTCTTACCGCTGCTATACCCCAGCCTCAGCCCTACCGCTTTGGCCTCTACCTTGGCACCTTGTCTTGTCTTGTCCTCTGCAAATCCCCCTCAAACCTCCTCCCAGCGGCCTACCTTCCCTGGTGCCTTGCCTACCTTGTGCCTGGTGTTCTTCACCGAAGACTGGTGCTTATGGGAGAGAAGCTGAGGATGTGGGAGCAGGGGAAGAGAGAAGAGTGGAGGAAAGCAGAAGAAGAAAGTGAAAGAAACTGTAGAGGAAACCACAGGACCTCTGGGGAAGGAGGGTCATTGCCATGGTAACTTGGTTGTGGGGGAAGGGTAGGAGCCCCCCCCCCCAAGAGCCTGAAGTCCAATATGCCCAGCCAGAGAAGGAGCCTTTCGCCCCAGTTGTCACTCCCACAGCTGCATGCCCGTCCTCTGTGGGACATGGACTGAGACGGGCACTTTGCTGGGCGCTGTGACTAGTCAGCCTACTCACGGAGTGGTCTTGCAGTAGGGAAGAAAGACTGGTAAACACACACCTCACGTCCAGTTTCTTCTGAAAGATACCTGTGGCCAAGCGTGGGCCTAGGCCGTAGACGCGCCACACCCTTCCTTCCTTCCGTCGCCTCCTTGCCTGGGCTCCAGCTGTCAGTCTCACATACTCCCCAGGTCCCTCTGCTGTCCTGGTTCCTTGGGTCCCAGTCTCACTTGCTGAGCCAGGCCCTGTGCCTCTCCAATCTCTCAGCATTCTGGCCCTTGAATTTCTCAAAACCTTTCTACTCTCCTCTGCTATTTCTCATTAAGCCCTAAGTGTGTGCCGGGTTCGTTCTTAAGTTTTTTTGTTTTATAAGATGACTGACTCTTTTTTTTTTTTTAAGATTTATTTATTTATGCATACAAGCACTGGGGTACAGGCCAGAGGTGTGGGGGGGGTGAGAGGATTCACCACAGAGAGCAGG
>JAGFMF010011636.1:1247406-1315787 GCA_019455555.1 Galemys pyrenaicus
CGCTCTCTGTGGTGAATCCTCTCACCCCCGCCCCACACCTCTGGCCTGTACCCCAGTGCTTGTATGCATAAATAAATAAATCTTTAAAAAAAAAAAAAAAAACTCCTGCTTGTGGGCCTCCCTGGTGGCCTAGGGGTTAAGTCTCAGCACTGTCACCACTAAGGCCTGAGCCTGAGTTCCATTCCCAGCCAGGGAGGTGACCCACATGGTACAGCAGACCTCTCCTGTCTCACCCACTGCTGCCCTCAGTGTACTTCAGTCATTCTGCCTGTTCTGCTCCCCACTCTTGTCTCTGGTGAATCCTCTCACCTACCCACCCATACCTCTGGCCTGTACCCCAGTTCTTACTATGCATAAATAAATCTTTAAAAAAGAAAAAAAGAATGTCACATCTGAAGTCTACTTTCACTGAGCTTAGAAGCTATTTGGATATTCTTCATGGAAATTATAGTTTTGCAGATAGAAGGAAATAAATACGTACTTTTTGGGGTTAGGTCTTATTTCTGCAACTAGACAGTAGCACAAGGATAACCTGATGACAAGGACCATGTCCTCAACCCATGGGAAGAACACTTGAGACAGTGTCAGATTTCCCAGGACAAACTCATTGGAAACAATCTGTCCTTCAGACTTGTGTGCACACAGGTTGTATGTCCTGATTTGGAGTTTGAATGTCAAAGCTAGTGTATGGTCCCAGCCGTGGCCAGCCCTGCCCTTGCAGGCCTCGCTGCAGGTACAGTGGAGTGCTGTGTCAGAGGCCACTGATCCTGTGTGCTGCACTCTGGTTTATCTTTTCTTTTTTTTTTAAGATTTATTTATGCATACAAGGACTGGGGTACAGGCCAGAGGTGCGGGGTGGGGAGTGAGAGTATTCACCAGAGACAGTGAGGAGCAGAACAGGCAGACTGACTGAAATACACTGCTGAGGGCAGCAGCAGGCGAGGAAGGAGAGGTCTGCAGTACCATGTGGGTCCCCTCCCTGGCTGGGGATCAAACTCATGTTGCAGTGGCCGCGGATAGCTTCATAGTGCTGAGACTTTAACTCCTTGTGCCACCGGGGAGGCCCCTAACTCTAGCTTTTCATGGGTCTTTCCTTCAGAAATGCCTCCTGAGTGAGCAGGATAGAAAGAGCCCCAAGGTGGGAGGAAGGTGGAGTTCCAGCACAATTTGGGATGGCCGGAGTGGTGCACAAGGCTGGGCAGGTGCTGCCTTTGTGTGGTCACTCACTCACTGTCTCCCAACAGAGCCTGTCATCCACCGTGACCCTCGAACATTCTCCACTCCCTCCTGAGATCTCCATCTCATACGAATCTCAGTGTGGGGGTTCAGAGAAGGCGGGTGAGGCTGGTGACCAGCTCCAGTGTAATGATGTCGGGATCAACCAGACGGTGAGAGCCAGTCGCACAGGCAGAGGGAAGGAAGCAGCGGCGGGAGTGGCAAAACGAAACAAGCAAGAAAGTTGTGGGGCAGGCCAGAGAACAATGCAAAAGCATCAGATAGTTCTCCATCCATCGTTTCTGAAAGGGGATTAACAAGTGGCTTCCTCAAGGGCGTTTCTAGGAGATGGTGTTTGGCATGACCCGAACTAACCTTTCATATACCACAGCAGAGGGTTCTGGATGGTCCATGGGTTAGGTCTGTGTATGCATGTGTGATGTTACACTGCTTTCTGCCCATCCTGCCCTCAGGTGAATTTCCAGGTTACTCTCCAAGCTACCCAGTGCCTCCCAGAGCCCCATCTGCTGAAGTTCAAAGTCCTAGGCTTCACAGAGGAGCTGACTGTGGAGTTACACACCTTGTGTGACTGTAACTGCAGTGACACCGAGGTCAAGGCTCTCTACTGCAGTGGTGGCCATGGGGACCTACAATGTGGGGTGTGCAGGTGAGGGCCTCCTGCTTCTGTTGCCTGTGACTACCCACAAATAAGCAACCTCTGAATTCCTCTTCCTTTGCCTTCTAGCCTCCCACTAGAGTTTCTAGACATCTTTTCTCCTAGACATCCCAAGTTTTCACCTTTTTCTCCCAAAGCTTCTCAGCCATGCTGAGGCCTTCCCCTCTGTAAGCCCAGCTCTCGTAGTTCTTGGTGCTCCATTATACTCTGGACTCCCTTCAGCCACTATCTTGGATTTGGAGAATCCTGGAAGGGACAGGTCAGGGAGTGGTGGAACTCTCTAACCCGCTTCCTCTCCTTTGCCTCCCCTGCCAGTTGTGCCCACGGCCGCCTGGGTCAGCGCTGTGAGTGCTCTGAGTCTGAGCTATCTTCCCCGGATCTCGAGTCTGGGTGCCGAGGCCCTAATGGGACAGGACCTCTGTGCAGCGGGAAGGGGAAGTGCCAGTGCGGACGCTGCAGCTGCAGTGGTCAGAGCTCCGGGCGCCTGTGCGAGTGTGATGATGCCAGTTGTGAGCGACACAAGGGCATCCTCTGTGGAGGTACCTAGAAGCTTTTGGAGAAGGGCGGGGTCAGAGCAGCATCTAGAGGGTACTCAGGCCTGGGAGCTTGAGGGCACTAAGGGCGAGTATTGAAGATTCTGGAGTAGCACGTGGCAGTATGTCTAGCACACTTGAGAGGATGCACAAAGCAGATCAGCTCTAGGCAGCCTGCGATGGCCGACTGCACGTGGGGAGGGAGTGTGTTGTCACTCTGAGCATGGCTCTGCTCCAGGTTTTGGCCGCTGCCAATGTGGAGTGTGTCACTGTCGTGCCAACCGCACGGGCAGAGCGTGCGAGTGCAGCGGGGACACGGACAGCTGTGTCAGTCCCGAGGGAGGGCTGTGCAGTGGGCACGGACACTGCAAGTGCAACCGCTGCCACTGCTTGGATGGCTACTACGGTGCCCTGTGTGACCAGTGCTCAGGCTGCAAGTCGTCATGCGAGAGCCACAGGTGAGACCTCAGCTCTTGCATCTTGGGAGCAGGACTGGGGGGTACTGAGCCACTCCCACCCCCTGCTCGTTCCTGCCGATAGTGACAACTGCCCAGTGGGTAACCTATTGGTATCCACTGGGCAGGGACTGTGCAGAGTGTGGGGCCTTTGGGACTGGTCCTCTGGCCACCAGCTGCAGCACGGCTTGTGCTCGTGTCAACGTGACACTGGCTTTGGCGCCTGTCCTGGATGACAACTGGTGCAAAGAGAGGACCGTGGACAACCAGCTGTTCTTCTTCCTGGTGGAGGACAGAGCTGGAGGCAAGACTGTGCTGCGAGTGAGACCCCAAGAGAGTAAGTGGGCAGGGGTGCTGAGGATGTGCCAAACCGAGCCCTGGAAGTTTGATGGGCGCTCAGATCTCTGGGGATGGGGAGGTAAAGACAATGGGTAACAGGTGAGGGTTGAAGCAAAGTTGTAAATCCAAGCAAAAATGGACAAGGCACAGGGCTCTGTGGATAACCTTGGATCCTGCTGAGCACCCTTCAATGATAGGCAGGGCTGGGCCCGAGCCCATAGCAGGTCCTACCAATCAATGCGATGTGGCAGCACTCAGAAGTCTGTGCTGCTTCATCCCCAGAGAGAGCAGATCACACCATGGCCATCGCGCTGGGCTGTGTAGGGGGCATCGTGACAGTGGGACTGGTACTGGTCCTGGCCTATCGGCTCTCTGTGGAAGTCTATGACCGCCGAGAATTTAATCGTTTTGAGAAGGAGCGGCAGCAGCTGAACTGGAATCCGGTGAGGAGACGGTCCCCTGTCCCTGTCCACTGGGCTGGGTTTTACTCACTTTCCTTGGTTAAGTCCTTTTTTGCTGCCTCCTACCCCACCTCTGCACACTTGGCAAATTCTCCTGCCCTGCCTCTCCCTTCCCAACATCCATCAGCTCCTGGGGCCTGCTCAAGTTCTCAGTTGGCTTACTAGAGCTAGACGAGGCGCCCTGGGACTTCTCATCATTTCCAAACTCTTTCCTCAGGACAACAATCCTCTCTACCAAAGCGCCATCACCACCACCATCAATCCCCGCTTTCAGGGAGCAGAGAGTCCCCTTTCCTGAAGAAGGGACATTCCTCCAGGGCTCTTCTCTGGGAGAACATTGGGTCTGTCAGACAGCAGCCTGGCAGGGGGACCACCCACTGCTGAGTGAAACAGGCATTCCACGCCTTACAGCAGGATGCTTTCCTGCCTTACGGAGTGGGGCTTGCCCTCCGAGTACACAATAAAGTCTTCAGAGCACAGCTGTCATTTCATTTCTCCCGCCACAGCTAGTTCCTTTCTCCTCTTGCCACCTGAGCCAGATTCTTAAACTTGAGTTTGCAGGGGTGTGCAGATGTGGCTGCCTGGGCAGCAGCTGGGGCCAGGACTTGTCAGTGTCAGGTTAATACTCATGTAGAACCACAGACCACACTTCGAGAAACACTGACAGCATCTGCACCCCTTCTGTCCTGTTGTGCTTGTTCTTATCACTATCAAAATTGATACTGTTTACTTCCACCTACTTCTCTGTAGGTTTTTTTAAGATTTATTTATGCATGCAAGAACTGGGGTACAGGCCAGAGGTGCAAGTGGGTGAGAGGATCCACCAGAGACAGAGTGGGGAGCAGAACAGGCTGGTTTATTCAAACACACTGCTGAGAGAAGTAGCAGGTGAGACAGGAGAGGTCTGCTACGCCATGTAGGTCAGCTCCCTGGCCCGGGATCGAACTCGCTACAGTGGTTGCGGATGCTTCAGAGCTGTAACTTAACTCCTTGCACTACAAGGAGGCCCTGAGAATGGGTTTTAAAATGGCTATTTAGAGGGTGCTGGAAGTTGTGAGGTGAATATATTTGGAAGACAGGGAAACCACTTTGGCCCCAGAGAAAAGGCTCCCCCAACAGCTATTCTTCCCAAAGAAGAGAGAGTATGTAGAAAAGCCCCATTTTATTTAAATATTCTAAATATATCACGAAGGAACATACACTGTACTTTAATGGTAAAAAGATACAAGTTTATAACATCTTATAAAAACTACCATTTAAAAGTGATCTTGTTCATTTGATATTCCCCTCCCCCAATAGCAAAATAAGTATATTAAAAAAAAAAAAAGGGTAGAGAGGAAGGGGAGGAGGAATTATTGAAAATAAAATCCCCAGGGCCACAGCAGAGGCAAAGAGCATCTGGGGAGAGGGTTAAAGTGGTACAGCCACACCTCATGTAACCCTTCAAATTCAAGCCAAGGGGCATAATCAGTAGCTAAGTGATAGATGACAAGAGGCTGTGGGGAGGTGGACAGAAAATACTTGGGGTGCTAGGAAGGGCAAGGCTGATAGGGCCAGGTACAGAAGCCTCCCCAGAAACTGGTACCATTCTTTTCCCCAGGTCCCCAAATTCCATGTCCTGGTCTCTGCAAGGCTATCCTATGTCCCTTTCCCCTCACCCCAAACACACCTGAGGCATCTTTCCAGTGCTAGACCCCACCCCAGCAAAGGGCGCAGGGCATTGGGCCCAGGAGCCTAGGCAGCGGTCTTAGGCTGTGGTTTCCTTGGAGTATAAGTGGTGCTCCTAGGATATCTGGGCACCAAATCACTCCTTTCTTCACACACATCCCCTGCCCCAGAACACCAGGACCCAGACAACTGAACTGATCATCTGCTCCTGAGCTTCCTCCATATCCAGTCCTTGGCAGTTTGGGCCCTTTGCATGTATGTTCAGAAGGTCTCTCCAGCTCATCCACAGGCAGGAAGCTGAGATGGGTGGGGTGGGGGAGGGACAGGGCTCAGCCTGACCTACCATACATTCACACACTGAGGGGCATAGGTCACCCATGTGAAACTCTCTACAGTCCCCTATGTCCCAATGAACAGGCTTAGCTGCAAGCAGCAAGGGAAGAGGCCTCCCATTTTCAAAAGCTTTGAGGACAGTTTCCTGAATGTATCCTCCTTCCCAGAAGTGAATGACAGACTCCAGCCTCAGCAACCCTCTAACAGGAAGGGGGCTGGTTCACATGAGGAAACACGCCCTGCTTGCAAGGACCACAGGGCAGATTCAAGGACTGAGGTTTCTGGACCACATCAAATAGGAGTGCCAGCACAAAGCCTGAAAATCAAAGGGTGCCAACAACACATTCCCCAGCGTCTCCCCCAAAAGGATCTCAGATGCTGTCAGGGTGCCATGACTCCTTTCCTTTTCCTTGAAATCCTCATGCCTCAGAGGTATGAAGGACCCTTCCCCCCACCTCAATTATCTCCTCTGGGATAGGTGGTCACCAGGAGATTGCTGCTGCTACTCCTTACATTTCCTGGGCAATGAAAGCATACCTTACCTCCTGGAGGTTGCCACCTTAGACAACCTGACAGCCTGGTCAGGTTCACCTAGCCTCCATGATTATTCCTAAGAAAGTTGCCCTCACCCCACAGTGGGAGTACCTCCAAATCCCAGAAGCTCTCACAAGGATCCTTTCCTTAGTAGAAAGAGGGTTTTCAATTTTGTTTTAGAAAATTCATTCATAAGACCTGGCTTGGGTTAGAAACACTCTAACCACCAGCCTGTTGCATCATTCTAAAAAAAATCCGAAAAACAAAACAAAACAACCCCTCTAAAATAAAGCCCTCCAGTCCCCTAATTTGAATTATTCAGCTCCCGCTGAGACTTCAAATCCTTCAGTTGTGGGTGGCAGGGAGGCTGTATTATGCTCGTCCTCCCCCAAGCTGAGGGCCAAGAGGGTTTGGCTCAATAATATGCCACCTTTGAGCATACAAACACAAACAGTCGTGTAACACACACACACACACACACACACACACACACACACACACACACACACACACACACACACACACACACCCCTGATCACTTCTTTGNAAACACAAACAGTCGTGTAACACACACACACACACACACACACACACACACACACACACACACACACACACACACACACACACACCCCTGATCACTTCTTTGAGGATGGACAGGGTGGTGGTGTTAGGTCAGAGAGGAGCAAAGAATATGGTTATGGTTAAGAATAAAACCTACGTTAGGTTTCTTTCTCAGTCCTTGCTCAGTGGCACCCTCCCACCCCCAATTCTAGTTGGGTAAGGGTGGCCATCAAGAAGGAACCCAAGATCTTGTTCTTTGGGACCAAAGGCCAGACCCCATTTCCTTTATGTGAATACAGTGATAGGACCTGGGCAGGGAGAACAGCTCCTACTGCTCAACAGTCATGTCAATGGACCCCGAATTCCCTTGTTTCCTGCACAGCTGTTACTGTCATTCAATGTGGGTACCAGCAAAGAGAACCCATTTTGACACCCATGACTCCCTGCTCAACTTCTGTCTCGCTTAGGAGTCAATGG
Organism: Galemys pyrenaicus; assembly: GCA_019455555.1. Classification (NCBI taxonomy): domain Eukaryota; kingdom Metazoa; phylum Chordata; class Mammalia; order Eulipotyphla; family Talpidae; genus Galemys; species Galemys pyrenaicus. The sequence goes on from JAGFMF010011636.1 coordinate 1,254,662, forward strand.
CAACGAGGTAGCCACAAACTATCTCCAAGGTCAACTGCCTAAGGAGAGAAGGAAAGGGTTTTCTGGGCTACTCTTGCCCAAGTTTCCTCCAAAAGGCACTGAGCTGACCCCATCAGGTACCAGTGTGACATGAGCCATCATCGTAACACCCAAGCACACAACTCTTATTCTTCCCTAGTGGAAGCAAGAGGTACCTGTCCACTCATCTTGGATCCAGACCTTACCCACTCCTCCCACTGTTCTTCTTCCCTACAGTGTATAAGGAGGCTGAAGTCTCAGCCGCCTCCCCTGATCCTATTCTCCTTCAACTAGGAGGTGAAGTGCAGGGTTGTTGAACACTGAAGACCAACTATAACCAAAAATTCAATTTTGGGGGAGGACTGGACCAGCCAAAATCCCTGCTTTATCTCAGGACTTTATGCCTCTAGATTACCTGTATCCACGTACGCCTACTGAAATTGCTTTTGGATAAACAAAAACAAGAACAGAACAAATAAATCCCTCTCCCCAATCTTTTCCATTTCAGCTGCCAGCTAGAGTCCAAGGTTGTGGGAGCCATTATTTCAGTCTTGGTCCTATACTTGGAGTCTCCATCTATAACCTCAGCCAGGGGTCCAAGGATTAGCTTCCCTATCCAGGAATGCTGTAGGAACTTCCCCGAGATACTCCAAGTCTCAGATTATTTACAGAGCTTAGGCTCTGGGGCCGCTGTCCCTTGATGCACTCTTCTGGTCTTCTGGGTCCACTCCTCGAGGAGGGGGACAGGTACAGACAGGGTGGTGGTGGGACCATCAGACCAGAGGGGGTGCACTCTTCGGTAGATTCTTCTGATCACTCCCACCACCAGGGGCCCCTCACGCCTATAGAGAAAACTGCCCGTCGGAAGTCTTGGACTGACACCCTTGGCACATCCGTTTGTGTCTGAGTAATCGATCTGTCCGAGAAAAACACTGAGAAGAAAGGGAGGGTTAAGGGACAGAGGTGAAACCCAGTTACCTGTTGGCTAAATGTGTCTTCCTCATACAGGAGGCGCACGCCCTGTTCTACATCCCATCAGCTAGTACACAGAAGGCATGAACCACCGTGGTGGGCGATGTAAGCTCTGATGTCTGAGTCCTGGCTCTGCCACTTAGCAGCTGTGTGACCTTGGGCAAGTTGTCTAACAGTCCTAAATCTGTATAGTCATCTGTAAAATGGGGCTGAAAGTGCCCACTCAGAGTGGTTGCTTCATTCAGCAAGTATTTATTAGCTACCTCAAGACTGAGTGGAGAACTACAAGGACAAAGCTTTCATTCTAGCATTTAGAAGATTCAGTGAAAGAAGATGGAACAAAGCTTGAGCCCTAGCAGAGCATCCAGGAAGTGTCAGCTGTTATCATTTCTCATCTCATGTTCTGTTCTTGTTTTGGTTCTGGCTCTCCTATATTGTCACTGGATCAGATAATGACCTCCACGGCAGAGATTATATCTCTTCCTCCAAAATGCAGCAGCTTTAAAGTTTGATTGTATCTAGTCTCTGCCCTTGTTCTCTTGTGTCCTTGAGAAACTGAATCGCTCTGAATCTCAATTTCCCCAGCTGTGAAAAGAGTATGACACAGCTACTTTATAGAGTTAATGTGAGGACTAAATAAAACAACCCACATCACGTATGCTCTCATGGTGCCTGACAGAGTACTAAGAAATGCTATCACCACCATCATTATTATAATTATTCCAATAATTATAATTCTCATGAACAGCTGCAAAAAGTCAGAGATGCAACTCACTCTGCGCTACTAACTTTACCCATGAAGTTTATACTAACTTATGGGCAGGCAGTGGGACTGGCCCTGATTCTTGTGTGCAGATGTGGGTGGACGGCGCAGCTCACCTGATGACACCGTTCACACTGGTAAGGCTTTTCGCCACTGTGCACACGCTTGTGGCGCTCCAAGTGGTACTTCTGGATGAAGCGCATATCACATATATCACACTCAAACGGCTTCTCACCTGGGCCAGGTGGAAAGAGAAGTTCACGTCAGGAGGTATACATGGCAGGGACCACATTCCAGGTGTTTCCCAGAAATGCTAACTTTTAGCAATATATACGTCTGGGGAAGAGTTTCCAAAGCCAGTGGTCCCAGTGACACTAGATACAGAGCCATGCGGTCTGTCTACCTCATTCACTTACCTTCCTCTAGTATCTGCCCTTTAAAACAAACCCAACAAGAGCCACACACACTCACTCACTACAAACTATAGACTAATCTCCCCTTTTGAATACGAACAAGAGACTTACCAGTATGAATAAGGATGTGCCTCTTGAGGTGGTAACTGCTCCTAAAGGCTCCAAAGCAGTGTTCACAAATAAAATTTTTGGGAATCTTTACTTGAAAAGAACCATTTTGTTCCACTACCACCACCTAGGGGCAACAATCAGGCATGTCATGAAGTAGAGCTTTCTTGCCTCCATTCTACTCTGGATCTACTTCCAGCTATAGGGCAAACTTCTGTGATGCCATCATTTCCCACATCCCTTGAAGTTAAGAGACCCCCTGGGGGGAGGAGGTGGTATGTATAAGCTCTCTGACTTGTCAAACCCAACACTCTGAAATCCGCAGGTGACCTGAGGGTAATCAAGCTGTTTGCCCCGGTGACAGAGGAACATATCTCTCAGGCCCCCTGACTCTCCTTTCACCAAGGATTTTCCAGAGATGGCAGAGATCTAATACCAAAGTGGTTTCTAGATAAAATCAGGGTGACATCACTGGCAGTGAAAGGACCAAAACATCTAGTGAAAACTCCAGATTGAGTCATAGAGAGAAGAAAGAGGACTGTCCTATCCCCAAACTTCACAAGTTTGGGGATTAGATCACCCCATTACCTGCCTTTTTAACAGTCTTTTTGGAATGAGAGGCTTCAGCCAAGCTGTCGTCATCTTTACGGCTCCGGGATTTATCGCTGTCTTTTCGGTGACCCTTTGAATACAAATCAAATCTGAATTCACAGTCCATCTTAGAATGTAAGCCAGGAGACCAAGTGCTGCTTTCAGGTAACTTACTAGTGAAAGTAAACCATTTGCCCCAATGGTTTTGTGACAGTACTCATCCATTTCCTCTCCACGGTCTTAAGGGATTGTAGGTACAGAAAAGACTTTCCTCAGCTCTTTAAAATGTACATGTTCGTTCATTCCCTTGCTGGACCCCCTTTCCCCACTTCCCTAAACAGAAGCACCGAGGAATCAAAGCTTGGCATTTCCTGGCAGAGAGCTTGGGCTGCCCGACCCCCAGGCGCCACAATGGACTCAAGCGCCATACCTGACTTGAGCACCTCAGCACATCAGGGCTACCTGCCCGCTCTCCATTCTCGGCCTGCTTGCTGGCAATCTGGCTCAGCATCATCTTCTTGCTGGCTGCAGTGGGAACCAAACTCACACCTGCTAGGCCTTCACAAGCCAGGAGACTTGCCTAAGTTGAAAGGAGATGAGGTGTCAGGTCACCTAGCAGGGCAGGACAAAAAAACTGCCATCCTCCACAGAACTATCTTTATACCCAGCTATAAACAAACTGCCTCTCTCTAAGAAACCCTGCTTCCTTCAAGAGTCCTCCCTAAGTCATCTCACCAGAAACTACTTATCACATCATGGGTCAGCATTCAGATGTACCTCAAGTATCACTGACACTCCTGTCATCAGCACTGTGCTAGGTATAGTTTGTGTGTGTGTCTATGTGGCTACAAGGTACTGTGAAGTATTTCCAGTCCCTGTGAGTGGGCACAAGGTCAATCCTGCCAACCTACTGAAATGGGAGATTCTGAGGGGACCTTCCTCCTACAACAGCACTCACTTCTTCTGAATGGCACATCTAGTGCCAACTATATATTCCATCAGGTCCCATAAACAAATTTATCAACAAAACTAGTTCATTTTCCCTTTACATTTTCAAATTCCTGAGTGTCAGCTGTAACATATAAAATTAAGCACTTGGATTTTGGAGTTGAATATGTAATTTCTCACCCTCTGCCCCCATTTAGGTGGGTGCAAGTCCATATAGTCTCATATCCCAGGTACTACATACAGTTAAAATTACTTAAATGAGCAATGTTTAAGAAAATTTCCTCTGGGCCCCCCTGGTGGCACAAGGTGTTAAGTCTATGAAGCTATCGGCAGCCACTGAGCATGAGTTCAATTCCCAGCCAGGGAGGTGACCCACATGGCGCACCAGACATCTCCTGTTTTGCCCGCTGCTCCCCTCAGCAATGTATTTTAGTCAATCCACCTTCTCTGTTTCCCACTCTGTCTCTGATGACTCTTCTCAAACCCCCCCACCTCTGGCCCGTATCTCAGCTATTGTATGCATAAAATAAGTAAGTCTTTTTTTAAAAAAAAAAAAAGGAAAATTTTCTCTCGTCACTGCTACAGTCTTTAAATTGACTTCACAGCCTTCAAACTGACTTTGTTCAGTCAGCAATAGGCTTTTCTTACTGAAGAAACACTTTTAAGAAATAGTTGGGCCATCAAGGTCTCCTTGGTGGTGCAGGGATTAAAAACACACCACTATCAAGCTATCTGCAGCCACTAAAGCAGAGTTTGATACTTGTAGGGCAGGGAGCTGACCCACATGGCGCAGCAGAACTCTCCTGTCTCGCCCACTGTTCCCCTCAGCAGTGTATTTCAGTAGATATACTTGTTCTGTTCCCCATTCTGTCTCTGGTGAATCCTTTAAACCCCTGCACCTCTAACCTACACTCTATTTCTTGTATGCATAAATAAAAAAATCTTTTTTAAAAGAAAAAAAAACAGGGGCCTCCCTGGTGGTGCAGTGGGTTAAGCAACACACTATGGAGCAGATCGCAGCCACTGCAGCACGAGTTTGATCCCTGCCTCTGGCCTGGAAGGTGGTCCACATGGCACAGCAGACCTCTCCTGCCTCACCCGCTGCTTTGGCAGTGTATTTCTGTTCATCTGCCTGTTCTGTTCCAGGCTCTGTCTCTGGTGAATCCTCTCACCACCCTGGACTCTGGCCTGTACCCCAGCTCTTGTATGTATAAATCTTTAACAAAATAAGGAATAGTTGGATCAGCAAACTTCCAAATGTGAGTTAAAAAGAAATTTCTGAGATGACCAGTATACCCTGGAAACTATGCTTGCCCTTTCAAGGACCTGGAGTGAAAGGTCTCGAGATATAAACTTAGTTCTCAGCTTCCTTAAGTGCAAGGTGCTTATCTGTCCTCACAGGGTTCATGGGAGTTAATGTAAGGTGTACAGTGCTTAGCAGTACTCACTACAAAGTTACTGATGAGGAAATGGGAGTATTCTCAGAACAAGAGTGAACACCATGCTGCAAAGTGGCTTGTAACCACACAAAGGAAGAAGAAACTGGAGATTCCTAGCCTGCATGGAAAGGAAGCTATGCATGCCGCTGGAAGAAAGCCAATTACATATATTCAAGCAGCCATCCTGGTGAGACTGCTTTTCTACCCAGATGACCATACTAGCCTAGCTAGCTGCTCATCCTGTCTCTCTACTACAGCCTGTTGGCCCACAATGACAATTTCCTTCTAAACACACTGATTTAAAGTCACTCTGCTGCTTAACATTCTCCACAGAGTTCACCCTACAGAGTAAAGTCTAATTCCTTAGTAAGGGTTACAATCTGCTTACTTCTCCAGAAAACAATTCACTCACCCTAACTTCCCCATTCATTACCATCTATCCCACCCTCGAACAAATCTGATTAAACCCTTTGCTCCTTGACTAACAAACTACCTGCAGTACTCCTAACCTCATCACATTTCCCCGTGCCTCTAAGCCTGTGCCCACACTGTTTTTGTCTGAATGTTCCTGTTCTGCTAATTTATACGTAGCAAAATATGCCTCCTTCGTAGCAAAATATGCCTCCTTCGAGCTTCAATTTTTGCCATCCAGGCAAAAGTAGCATTCTCTCCTGTCACTGTACAACCCTCCATTACTGCACTCTTCAATCAACAGAGTCACTGAGTCTCTACTACAAGTCATTCACTGAGCAAGCTGTTGTGACCACAGAAAAGTAAGACTGTCTTTCTAGCTCTCCCCACCCCATCCTAAACAGCCTGGAAGCTTGCTGGGGACAGGGAAAACCTTATTCATCTTTGTATCCCCAGCACAATGCCTTGCATGTAACAGGAGCTCAATACATTCCTGTTGAAAGAAAAAAACAAATGAAGCATTCACCAGACTGTCCACTCCCTCATGCCCCTCAGTACTTAATGTACCAAGTGTAAGCTGAGTATATGTTGCTTAGTAGGTGTCCCATCAGTGCCTGTAATGCAGTATAGCCTACCTCCTTCATTTGTCTGGAAGCTCCCTGAAGGCAGGGGCTGTGGCCTGTCTCCTTTCCTTCCTCTAGATCTCCCCCTGGTGCTTAATACAGAGCTTGGCTCACTGGGTTGGTCAACATGTTGACTAAGGCAGCATTCAAGAGTGAAATTGCAAACACGCTTCCCAGTGATCTTGAAGGAAGAGGACTCTAGAGTTTTTTACCTGAGCCATGCTGATTTCTCACTTAATGCAACCCAAAGTTCAGGAGTTTCTTGATCCACCCTTCCTTAAGACACTGTCGTTTGAAGAACTGTCACCAAATCACTGTAACAACTCCTTTGTGTCCCTTCAGTCCTGCTGCCATATTGAACTTTCTTTGTCTTCAAATAAAACTTAGTGTCCTCCAAAGGAAAGATAGATGTTGCAAGAATCCCTGGACTCTGCCTGGTTTCTGTCTACTGACTGAAGAGTCTGCCAGCCTTGGTTTCCCAGTTGACTGCTCTCGATGAACTTCACAATTTGTTTCATAAACCTGAAACCAGAAAGGGAGATGGGACTATTAGGTACAACATCTTCAAGCCGAGTAACCTGTAGTGGACTTTTTTTTTTTTGGCCAGGCGTTCCCTGTGAAGTTCAGAAAGAGGACATTAGTCAAGAGAGCTTTCTAGGTCAAGAGAAGAAACTGGTCCCCTAGGCAAGGAGGGACAGTCAAGAAGAGCAAAAGTAATTGGGGTCTCCTATGGAGAAATCTGTCAATAGATCAACAACTTGGATTTGCCATCTTAGGAAAGGAACAAGGGGGCGGTGGCCCTTCAGGGCTTTTGTGCCGAGTGGGCCGGCCCGCGAAGTTCGCCCTCGACTGACGCTAGAACCCCGGCGAAGGTAAGCTCAGGAACCATCGCTGGGAACTTGAGTAGCGGCAGGATCGGCTGGCAGTGTGTGCCCGGGCCAGCCCACACATGCGCGTTCTCCGAGTCCGCCCGCAGGTACGGAAACTCGCCGCGGAGGTGGAGGGCAGGCCCGCGAAGCCCGCCGTCGCGCGTCCCCTCCTCCCTCCCTCCAGTCAGCCAGCCAGCCGGCCTCCACCGCAGCCGCACCGAGCCGAGAGCGCCGAGGAGCGCCGAGGAGCGCGCTAGGTGCGTGCTCGCGCCCGCGTCCCCTCTAGCAAGCCCCCCTTTTCCCGGTCGGTGACGCGGGGAGGCGCGCGCGGCCCCTCGCCCTACGCGGCGAGCCCCCTCCCTCCGCCACGCGCGCCTCCTCCCTTCCCCTCCCCCTTCCCGCGCGGCGCCCCACGGCCTGTGAGCTGCTGAAGCGCTGCCGTCGGCCCAGACGACGCTGGGCTCCCTGGGGCGTGCTCTTACCTGCCAGGCGCGGCCTCCTGCTGTCTGCCCTGCTGCGGGGCGCCTCCTCCAGGCCCCAGCACACCGTGCCAACTCCGTGGCCGCCGCTGCCCCCGTCGGGACCGAGGCAAGTTTACAAACACCAACCCGGGGCCCGTTTCCCCGGAAGCACTTTCCCCTCCCCCCAGTCCTCTCTGCTGAGCAACGCTATCCACTTCCGGGCTCGGCAGCCTCGACGGGCGGGGACAGTCAGAAAAGGGGTGAAGTTGGGGATGCACCGAGGCGGTGCAGCTGGTAAGGGGGTGGTGCCAGCGCGCGGAGGACGGGAAGAGGGAGGAGCGGTGATGCAGCGCGTGCGCAGTGGTGCAGCCGAGCCCCGGCGACCATCTTGACTGAGGGCAGCGTGAAGGCCCGGAAAGGTTTGAGCGCGGGTTGCTGAGTCTCAGGTTTTACTAGGTGAAATGGTTCAGACTTCTAAAAAAACAAAAACAAAAATAGGCACCACCCGCCTTTCCTCGCGTCTTCCCGCCCTGTCGCTTCTGAGCCTGGAGCCCAAAGTAGATCACGCATCGTTTGTAATGGGCCTTTTTATGTAACCCGGGGGTTTTCTTTACGTTTGCAGGATCCCGGGCTGCCGCGTCACTTGGCAGAGGAGTTATGTTTATTTGAGCACTTCTGCCATATGCACTCAGTCACAATCTGAAAATGGGCGGCCGTGGTAACCCAGCCGGGTTACCTTATACCGCTTAGCTTTTTATTCCAGGCCGCCTAGGATCTGAAATTGTCCTCCTTACCTGGAAAAAGCGCTAGAACTTTGTAGTCTGCTTGGAGATGAGCGATGCAGGGTGGTTCCTGGGAAGTGGAAACTTGAGCCTTCAAATTCGACTGCCAACTTTAGCTGTTGGGTTTAGCTATTTAACTGCTTAGTATACTGAAAATGGGGCATGCAAAGTGCACTGGGTGGACCATTTAGGTCCCGTTTTCTGATCAGATGTGTTCAGGTTGAGTTCAGGAGAAAAGATAGTGAAAAAAGACAAGAATTCCCAGCCACTACTGTACCTAGCGTTCGTTTCCTGCACACTCCACATTTTGAGCTACTGATAGTAAGTTCCCGTGCGCTTTGGATCATCATAAAGTTGATATAAAATGGAGAGAAACTGTCATTAGAAATGTCTTTAATTTTTAAAAAGTTAGCTTATACTTTCTTTAACATACAACAAAAAAGAATAGAAGGCAAAAATGTTTAACGTCTCTCTCTACTAGTTCATGGTCCTGGAGGTTGTTTTTACCAGCTTGGTATGCAAACCACTAGCCTTTTTTCTTTGCTCACATAAAAATTTCTTACTACAGAATTTACTTATTATCGAGCCTCTACAATGTGCCATCCAATTTTTTAGACATTTTTTTCAAGATGTTTTTTATTTAGATATGCATACAAGAACTGGAGTGTAGGCCAGAGTGGGAGGGATGTATGAAAGGATTCAGCAGAGACAGTGGGGAGCAGAACAGGCAGATCGACTGAAATACACTGCTGAGGGGAGCAGTGGGGTGAGACAGGAGAGGTCTGCTGCCATGTGGGTCAGCTCCCTGGTAGGGAATGGAATTCGTTCTGCAGTGCCTGGTGATAGCTTCATAGCACTGAGACTCTAACCCCTGTGCCACCAGGGAAGCCCCCTAAATAGGGACTTACATGGAAAAGAATAATTTCAAAGAGAGCAAAAACCATTTTGGAAAACTGAGTGGGTAAAATTACGGGGCGGGGGGGAGGGAATAAATTCATAAGTTATCTTTAACCATTTTGCTGCTTTTTTTACATAGACTTTTAGAAGTTTTACATAGTCAAATCTGCCTGTGGCTTTTGGATTTTTGTGACATACTACCTCGAGATTATAAAAATATTTCCCTGTATTTCCTTATGGTTTTCTTGTAATTGTGTATTTACAGTTTTTAATTTGTCTTAGCTGCAGCTTATTTTTGTGTATGGTGAGAGGTAATGAGAAATGCCAGACTTAAAACGGAACAGCAAATGTAGTGGGAGAAGTACTGGTCTCGAAGTAAAAAAAATTAGGATCTGAGTTTGTTCCCATGTAACGTTGGACAAATAATTCACCTTCTCTGGCCCAAGAGTCCAATGAGAATGAATCAATAAGTATCTCTTCAGGTGAGTTTTTAGCTGTGAGAATCAGATAAACTTATAGATAAAGAGGCTTTGAGAAGAGGAAAAAACCCTTTGCAAATCTTTCTAAATTAGCTTTATACATATTTTTGGCCGGTAGGAGTCAAATGTAAGGGCAGACAACATTATATTTTTAGTTGGTTGATTCAACAGATGTTTATTCAGGTCCTGTGTGCAAGACCTTGGGGGAAGGGAGTGAAGAGTGAGGAAGATGGAAATTAACATTTTTGAGGTGCCAATTTTTTTTTTTGTTGTTGTTGTTGCTCTGCTTAAAGAAGGAATTTACAATCAAGAAGGGGAGAAAACACTATCCATTCAGCGAATTGGTCCCTCTATTGATGTGGGTGTGGAGTAGTGGGGTTTGTTAATTGGTAGACAGCACAGGGTCAGTTTTCACTTTCAACAGGCAGCATCCCTTTTGCCCACGGGCAGGTCTTATCTTGTGTTATCTTCCCTAACTTCCTTTGGGGTATTCTTGCCTCAGGTGCATCCATCACTTACTCAAATAGTATTGTAAAGGTACTGATTAGGTTTTTCCTGCTCCATCTCTCTATCACCTTAAGGAGAGTCTGAGTGTTTTCTCCTTGAAGGCTGCCCTTAGGCCACTTGAGCAAAAGTAATTAGTCCTGTTACTCCTCCTGAGTGCTTTGGGCTGCTGTGGCGATAATGCCTTTATTTTATATGCCACCTCCCTACTGCTAGCTGAAGCACACAGGGCAGACACAGCATTCGGACAGACATAGTGCCAGGCAACAGCACCAGGTACTCAGGCAGTTTTGCTGAACTGGCTGAACCTGTTCCTCTTTCTGAGAGCCAGTAGGGCTGTGGCATAGAAATGAGCAGCATATTTCCTATATTTTGCCACTTAGACCTTTTTGGTGATAGTGGATGGAGGAATTGGGAAAACACATGATATATTAGGGCCATTTCTTCTTCTTTTTATTTTAAAGATTTATTTATTTATGCATACAAGAACTGGGGTACAGGTCAGAAGTGTGAGGGGGTGAGGGGATTCACCAGAGACAGAGTGGGGAGCAGAACAGGCAGATCTACTGAAACATACTGCTGAGGGGAGCAGCGGGCGAGGCAGGAGAGGTTTGCTGTGCCAGGTGGGTCACCTCCCTGGCCGGGGGCAGGGATCGAACTTGTACTGCAGTGACTGCGGTCTGCTTCAATATGCGGTTTGCTCCATAGTGCATTGCTTAACCCATTGTGCCACCAGTGAGGCCCCATTTCTTCTTTTTAAAGTCATTTTTATTCTTTTCTTTCTTTTTTTTTCCCCCAAAGACTTTTTATGCATAGAAGAACTGGGTTGTAGCCCAGAGGTATGGGTGATGAGAAGTATCACCAGAGACAGAGTGGGGAGCAGAATAGAAGGATTCTACTGAAATACGCTGCCAGGGGGTTCAGCAGGCAAGACAGGAGAGGTCTGCTGAACCATATGTGGATAAGCTCCCTGGCTGAGGATTGAACCCAGGCCTCAGTGGTAATAGCACTAAGAATCAACTTCTAGGTCACCAGGGAGAAAAAATAGCATTTTTCTTAAGCATTTTGTATATTTTGAAATTCTTGTTGCTCCTTAATTCTTTCTTAATTTTTTTTTTTTGGTTGCCGTTGCTTAAAAGTAGCCTTTATTTAAATTACAGAAGTAACATGAAATTAGTGTATAAATTTAGGAAAGTATAGAAAATTAAAATCATCTATAATTCTAATACTCAGAAATAACCAACTAATATTTGGAAGTCTTTTTCCTTTTTCAGTGTTTTAAAAAAATGAATGGATAGTGATTGCCAATAGGTATGGGTTTTGGGGGAATGATGCAAATATTCCGGAAGTAAATAGTGTGACTGGTATATAGTTTTGTGAATATACTACAAGCCACTGAGTTTGTATACTTTAAAAGGGTGAACTTTCTGGTCTGTGAATCACATCTTGATAAAACTTATTTTTCTGAAAATGCTTATGGATATATGCACACTGTATTATCTTTACTGAACTGAAAGTTGCAGATAGCATGCTCCTTTTCTGCTAAATATTTCAGTATGTTTTCTAAGAATCAAAACATTATCTTACCTAGCCACAACGCAGTAACCAAGTTCAGGAGATTTGACACTGATAAAATGCTAATATTTATGATGTCATTCATAGTTGGATTCCATCAGTTATTCTAGCAACGTCGTATAAAGCAGATTTTTTTTTCCTTATCCAGATGCTGATTTAAGATCATACGTAACTTTTAGTTGTAATGTTTCTAGTTTCCTTCTATCTGGAATAGTTCCTCAGTCTTTGATTTTCATGACCCTGACAGTTTTTAAGAGCACAGGGTAGTTGTTCTGTAGGAGGGCCCTCAACTTAGATATAATTAGTTTCAAGTTATGCATTTCTGGAAATATCACATAAATGAAGTTAAGTGCATTTCAGCACCTCCTATGTGGAGGCCCACGATTGCTCTGCCGTCATTGGTATTGTTAGTTAGCTTTGATCACTTGGATAAGGTGGTGTCCACCAAGTTTTTTCATGGTAGAATTGCCAGTTCACCTTTAAAGAGTTTTTAAGGAAAAGAATATTACGACATAGCCTAGAAGAAAAATGTGAATTTTTCTTATCCAAATTTTAATGTGATTCTGCTGTTTTTGAAGGGGAGAGACAATGTAACAACATTTGAAGATTAAATAAAAAAGAAAAAAGAAAACTGTCCAGGGTGAGGAGGCAGAAGATCATGTTAGAATGTAGGTTTAAGCAGCCAACCGAAAATGGTGCCATTCACCAAACCAAGGAATCCAAGAAGAAGAGCAGATCTGAGAGGGCTGGTAATGAATTTGGACCTATTGAGAGTGAAGTACCTGTGAGACTTCCAAATTGGGTAGTTATTTTCACCCAGATCTGGGATTGAGGAATCACCAACATGTAGCCCTGGGAGTGGATGAGATTGTCCCAGGAGAGATGTAGAATATAATTTAGAGAGACCCTGGGGTAGAACCCTAAGATTCCAGCATTTCTGAGAGACCAGAGGAAGGCACAAATACAAAGGATACCTAAGAAATGGTCAACATTAGTTGTATGGATAGTAATGAAAGAAACTTTCAAGATGGGATGGCAAACTATGTTAGATGATTCCAGACGGATCAAGTAGAATAAGATGATTTGGATTTGGAGGCAGGGAGTTCTTGGTGAACTTAGAGAATGGAAGTTATTTGGAGGTTGGCTGAGGAAAGTGGGGGAGGAAAAGTGAAGATAAGGGATGGAGACAACTCTTTTAAGAAGGTCGACTTTGAAGAGGAGGTAGCTAGAGTGGGGACATGTTATGAGAGGTTTTAAGAAAGGAGAGTGGAAGAGATGAGAGGATAATCAAGAGGGTATTCCTGAGGAAATAGGAGAGGACACCTTAAGACCAGTGGTTCAAAGCCAGACACCTACAGGGCCAGAAAGGTAATGTATATGAGTGAGGTGCGCTATGAGGGCTAAGGTGAAACAGACTGCAAAAACTCTAATGGTCGGCCTGGTTTTACATTTTCACCCATTGCCGTGTGATTTGCAGTGCCCTCTTGTGGGGAAGAAGTTACATCGTCACCCCTGCCCTAGTGTCACTGGGATATGAGTGAGCAAATGTGCCATATGTCAGGTCTGAGCAAAAGCTTTAAGTCAGTGTGTGATTTTCCCCGCCTTTTGTTCTTTTCCTTCTCCTTGAGAACATCGTGGCCCGTGAATCAGAGCTGTAACCATCCTCACCACCAACATAAACGATGAAAGAAATACTGAAACTTCTGTTCTTGTAAACCAGTGGGATTTTGAAGCCATTTGTTACTACAGCAAAACTGACTAACACAGGAGTTCAACTGAAGTAAGACTACTGAAATAGCATATTTTATGCCTCAAATTCAAAAAATTTAGAAGTTTGACGGCATACTCTGTTACTGAGAGCGAGAACACAAGCACTTTCACACTGGTTTCAAAATGCAGATGACTGTAACAGAAAAGACAAACATTGACAAGTCTGGCCAGGATGTGGAAAATTGGAACCCTCATACCTTGCTGGTGGATGTGTAAAATGGTGAAGCGACTTTGGAAAACAGTTTGGCAATCCTTCAAAAAGCTTAACATGGAAATTCCACATATAACTCAGCAATTCCACAGCCTGGTATGTACCCATGGGAATTGAAAACATATGTCTACATTAATGTTCATGGCAGCATCATTCATAATAAAAGTGGAAACAACCCACATGTGTATCAGCTGGTCAATGCATAAATGGAATGTGGTATGTGCATACAAGGGAAGATGTTTTGGCCATAAAAAGGAATGTGTGCGATAGCCTGGATGAGCCATGAAAACATGCTAAGTAAAAGAAGCCAGTCACAAATTCATGTTTCCATTTATATAAAATGTCCGGAACAGGCAAACCTATAGAGGTAGAAATAGATTAGTGGTTGCTGAGCATTGGGGAGAAAGGAAAATGGGGAATGATTGCTAGTGAGGTTTTGGGTGGGGAAGTGGTGATGAAAATGTTCTCGAGTCCTTCCAGAGGGGCCTACATGCTGCCACTGGGCTGCCGCTCTGTCTCTAGCCATTGTCCCAGGGAAGTCTCGCACATTTGGTGAGTACGCACCACCAGTGTGGGCAACAAAACAGCCTTTGCCCTCACTGCGGTTAAGGATGTAGGGCAAAGATGCTGGTGCAGGGTCCAGGGAATCAGATGTTGGCCTCACCCAGAGGACAAGAGAGTCCACTAAGGATGAAGTGGAACATGTGGTCACCATTATGCAGAATCCCCGCCAGCACAAGACTTCTGACTGGTTCTTGACAGACAGACAGACACGAAGGGTAGAAAATGCAGTGGGGTCCTGGCCGGTCGTCTGGACAACAAACTCCATGAAGACCTTTGGGCTCACAGAGGATTGTGCCACTCTGGGGATTTCGCGACCAAGGCCAGCACACCAAGACTACAGGATGCGTGACTGCACTGTGGGTGTGTCCAAGAGGAACTAAATTTGTTGGTCTGGTCTGTTAAATATTTTTTGCACCTTAAAAAAAAAAGAGAATGTCTGGAACTAGTTATGATAGTTGCACAGTTTTGTTACTCTACAAAAAAATGCCGAACTTTGTAATTGAAGAATTATGTTTTGTGATATGTAAATTACGTCTCAATAAAATTGACATCTTTTTAGAAAGGATGACTGAGTTCTCTGTTGTTATAAGAGTGACCACGTCTTGTCAACTGAGAAAAAGTAAAGTGCTGAACAGTGACTGTCTGCTTTTATGTGAAAAGGGGGAGTGTGTGTATGTACATTTCTTAGTATTTGCTTTAAAAACTCTGAAAAGTTACTAAGAAACTAATAAAAATGGTTACCTTTGGGAACAGGGTTGGAGTGGGGCATATAGATAATAATTATTAATATTTTATATGTTTTGATTTGTGAACTACCTGAATATTAATCAAAAATAACAAAATTGAAAAGTAAGCATACTAAATGGGAAACTACAAAAAATAAAAGGGTAGTTGCTTTTTATTAATTGCTGTTTGTTAATTCAGTGCTAGTGTTGCTAAGTCTGACTTTGTTGTGTATAAGAACCTGGAAGTCTGTATTTCTATGTGAGTATCTCTCTGTTGACACTTGTTTTTAAAGGTTGCGCTGTGCAAGCCAAACGAAACCACGTTTGTGGGTGAGAGTTGGCCCAACTCTCCTCTAGATTGTGACCTGTGTTTAGACTATGGACTTCATGAGGACAAGGATTGTGTCTTTGGCTCTCCATTGTACCTCTAGCGGTCATCAAAGTGCTTGGCACAGATTAGACAGTGAATAAATATTGAAGGAAGAAGGGAGGGATCCAGAGTGCAGATAACAAGTTGAGTACATTTTGATCACTTTTATTTTCTCTAAGAAATTTGAAATGAGAGAGGAAGACAGGGAGGAGGCTAGCAGGCCAATAATTTGAGAGGGGTAGGACATTTTTGAGACAGTTGCTGCTGAGAATGAAATGGAACTGACAACAGAAACACCGGCTGCATTTTCTCCTCTGAGGATATTTACTGCCTTCATTACTGTCCTGGGGTTTCCTTAGCCTCTCTCCTGTGTGGGGGAAGTTTGATGCTATTTGATACTCTGTTCTTTATCTGTGACCTGGTTTTGGTTTGTGTGTTTCGTTGTATCTCGAAAGTCTTTGAATCCCCTATTGTTCTGAAGCAATATTATAATCTGTCTTTACGGTGGTCATTCAGTAGATCCTTCTGTCCTGTAAAACTTACTTGGATAATTTCTTTTTAGTCCCTTGTTTTCTGAAAATTCTGTTAGTTGACAGTTGGGTTTTTCAGATTGGTCTTCTAAAATTTTTTTTATTGTCCATCTCTTCTTTTTTTTATCATTCTGTGTGATTTTTTGGCTTTGTTTTATTTTAAAATTCTAGAATTTTTTCTTGTTGTCTGAGTATTCCTTTTTGAGACCAACCTATATATTTTTTCATGGATGCAATATAGTCTTGATTTTTTAAAATATTTATTTTTATGTATTTATGCATGCAAAAACTGGAGGATAGGCCAGAGGTGTAGGGTATGAGAGGACTCACCAGAGACCGAGTGGGGAGCAGAACAGACTGGCTGAAATACACTGCTGAGGGGAGCAGCGGGCAAGACATGAGAGGTCTGCTATACTATGTGGGTTAGCTCCCTGGCTGGGGATTGAATTGGAACTGCAGTGGCTGTTGATAGCTTCATAGTGCTGAGACTTAACCTCTTGTGCCATCAGGGAGGCCCTTGGGGGTTTTCTTTTAACTAATTTCCAGAATGTGAGGCCCTCAATGTCCTAGCCCCAGGCCCATTGGCCTTTGCCCTAAGTGCCTGAGGCAGTGGAGCATGATGTTAGAAGCAGGTCCTTCAGACCCTGACACTTCTGCGATCAAACCCAGCTGAGCCACACACTGGCTAGTGACCTGGGCAAGTTCATTAGTACGTGTATAATAGTGTTTCAGAAACCTCAGTTTCTTCATCTGTACATGTAGGTAACAAACTTAACATAAACAGTTATGAAGATTAGAATAATGCATATTAAATACCAAATGTGCATTTGGTGAATACTTCAGGATTCAGTAGTATTCAAAAATATTATTTTTATTAGCCTCTGTCCTTCAAGCCTCTCAACATAAACCCCATGCTGCTGCCACCGTTCAGGGGAGCTAAAGTGAGAAATGCTGAAGGTTGATTCTTTCATTCTGAAGGCATGGGCCAGCTCCTCAGTCTTCCCCAAATCCAGTGTACTAAGGGGGTGTTGAAGGGTAGATGCACCAAGGTCCTTTGGGCTGTGTTTTCAACTAGTACAGGCTGTCTGGTGGCTGTTGAAGGGGTTGTAGTAGCACAGCCCACTTTGAGGCTGGTTCCTCCCTTTCCAGATTCTCTTAATCCTCTTGCTTCCTCATTTTGGCAAGTGGTGGGGGTGGGGTGAGGGGGAAGGTGGGGGGTTGGGGAGGGGGAGAGCTGTCCCTAGGCCTTGGTGTTTGCCTCTGTCTCCCTGGCCTTCTCTCCCCATGTTCTCTCCCTTGGGGAATGGATCCCATCACAAGGCTTCAGCTATATACTCTGACCCTCAAATCTGCTTTCCGCCCTGGCGTCTCATCAGAACCCTGGGCCTGCCCCCCTCCCTTGTGAGTGTCTGTAGCCCCAGGAGGGCCCCACTTGGTTGAGTCTGTCTAAGAAGCACTCCTTTTACTTTCCATTCAGCTTCCCCTGTCTTTGTTCTTATTTCTTTTAGGGGCATGGTTTTTTTATCTGGCCACCAGGGCCATCTTTAATTCTTTCTCCTCAAGCACAGATTTCATAAGTGTTGAAATCAGTGTAATCCAGTGAGTGGCTGAGCCTGCCAATTCCTCTGTCCTCTCCGACTAATGCCACCCTTGTACTAATGCCACCCTCATTCAGTTGAGTCACCTCTTGCCTGGTTTACCACAGCTGCCTGCTCATTCTGCCTGCTGCTGTACACTGGTCTTCTGAGAATGTCGATTTCATCACATTATTTCTTGCCACAGAATTTTCAGTGACTTCCCACTTTCTACAGGATAAAATTGGGATTCCTTGGCCTGGCTGGCATTCGTTTCCCCATAGTCTGATGCAGCTTAGCCCACCCTGCCTTTGCTTCAGTAGTGCCCTTGCAAGACCATCCCTCCTGGCAGCCAGGTACCTTGACCTCAGAACAAGCCAAACTCATTCCCCATGTAAGTTCATATCTTACCTCCCCCTCCCCTCAGTGCCTCTCCTCCTCCCTTTCTCCCAGCTCTTTTCTCCTGCCCGCTTTCAAGATGCAGCTCTAGTGCTTTTGCTGAGCTTCCCAAGTCTTCAGCCTCTTTTGCTTTCCTCTTTTTCTGAATTATTTTTTAAACTTATTTTATTTATACATACAGGAGCTGGGGTGCAGGCCAGAGGTGCGGGTGTGTGTGTGTGAGAGAGAGGATTTACCAGAGACAGAGTGGGGAGCAGAACAGGCAGACTGACTGAAATACACTGCTGAGGGGAGCAGCGGGCGAGGCAGGAGAGGTCTGCTGTGTCATGTGGGTCAGCTCCCTGGCCAGGGATCCAGTTTGTGCTGCAGTGGCTGCCAAAAGCCTCATAGGGCTGAGACGGAATCTCTTGCGCCAGCAGGGAAGCCCCTCTTTCTGAATTCTAATAGCCCTTTGATCAGCATCTAGCCAGGCCCTGAGCTATAACTGTTGCCTGTGCATCTGTGTCCTCCCAGTGGACAGAGACTGGCTCAGTCTCTGGCACCCTGGTGTGAACACAGATGGTGCCCACTTCAAACAGCTACTCCCGATTTAATTGAGTGCCCTCAGCCTCCAAGGCTGAGGATTACACTACTTTAACAAAATGTTTCCACAGTGTGCTTCTCCTGCTTTGGGAGAGGGCTTTAGAACTCCGGATAGTTCTGAGAAGACTCTGGGGATGGAATACAAAAGAGATGGGCCTCTGAGCCTGCCCAAACCATTTCACCTCCATCAGTCTCTCAGGCTCCCTTCCCCTCAGTCTCCAGGGTCACCTGCAGCAGTTTTCTGAGCCTGCCTCTGCTGTCTTTAGCAAAACACCCCTGTTTCCCTTCTCTGGACCCTTTGATTCATGTTGGAACCCCCTCTTCCCACTGGCTGTCTGAAGTTAATGTGGCACGTGTTTTTTCCTTTCATCTTATTCCCCTCCCCTTCTTCGTGTCAGCTAATGATTATTCAGGGGACTTATCTGAACCTGTTGTCCCTGTCCCAAATCTGTGTAAGTTCTCTTTAGGGCAAGGGTCATGAGTGATGTCATGGTCACGTGACTGCTGCCTATAGTTCACTTCTGCTGTACTGGTCCTAACATTCTGGAAAGCTAACTGTGTACCCTGCCTCCAGCTCACCTGAACAGAGACCTGAGCAGAAAGGTAAGCCTCTGTTTTGGCCGAAGGTAGACAGCGGCCACGAGATTCCTCCTGCTTAGTGCTACCTGACTCTTTCCCACCTGTTTCCACTGACTTTCTCACTGGGCACTCTCCCTTGCCCTTTCTGTGCAGTGACGGTGGGGACGGAGCTACAGATCCGAGACCTTACGCCTGTTACAGGGTTGAAGTTCTTACTGGTTAGGTCCAGGTGGGGTACGCAGACTGAGTAGGGAATAACTCCTGCTCTACTCACAGATTTATTCTGATGGCTGACTCTGAACCACTCCTCTCCCTTGATGGGAGCCCCGTGGCTGCAGAAACCTTACTCCGAGAGGTGTTTGGGATTGTTGTGGATGAGGTCATACGGAAGGGGACCTGTGCTTCTGAGAAGGTGGGTCCTTTCTCCCTCCTCCTGCCCATCCAGCCTGGCTCTTCTCCTTTCTTCTTCCTCACAGCATTCATCACTGTCTCACTGTGTGCCTCCGGGAGTATGCACTGGGTCTTGCTGTGTTTATTTACCCTTGCTCATGTGTTGCTTTGAACGTATTCCCAGTGTGGTGATTTCAGTGCAAGTTGATCGGGCTTTGAGTATGTCGAGATGTGAGTTGGGCAGCCAGTCAATGGGATGTCTAAGAATCCACAGAACACCCTGCTTCTCCTAGGTCTGTGAGTGGAAGGAGCCGGAGGAGCTGAAGCAGCTGTTGGATTTGGAGCTGCGGAGCCAAGGGGAGTCGCAGGAGCAGATCCTGGAGCGGTGCCGTGCCGTGATCCAGTACAGCGTGAAGACCTGTGCGTCCCGGTTTCTGGCGGGAGGACTGTCTGTTGTTTGTACACACACAGCTTCAC
Organism: Galemys pyrenaicus; assembly: GCA_019455555.1. Lineage (NCBI taxonomy): Eukaryota > Metazoa > Chordata > Mammalia > Eulipotyphla > Talpidae > Galemys > Galemys pyrenaicus. The sequence goes on from JAGFMF010011636.1 coordinate 1,274,686, forward strand.
TCTGAGCTCCCTGCTCCCCTTTTCCAGGTCACCCTCGCTTCTTCAACCAGCTCTTCTCAGGGTTGGACCCCCATGCTCTGGCTGGGCGTATTGTCACCGAGAGCCTCAACACTAGCCAGTGAGCCATCCCCAGGCCCCTCCCCTCACTCCACAAAGGATCTGGGTTTTTGGAAGAAGTACTTTAGGGGTAGAGGAGGGAGACAGTTTTTCCCACCTCTCTGTTTTCTGAGACTCTCTGCTGGTAAAGCCTGTTCCCTTTTACCCTTTGGGCCCCATTCTCATGCCTCTTGGCCCCATGTTGTTCTTATTCTTGTTTCCCATGTTCTCTTTCCCCAACTCTTCACTCTCTTGGACCTTTCCCGCCTCATTCTAGCCACCTCCTTTCTCTGACTCCTCTGAGAGTGTGACCTGGCTACCCTCCCTGACTTTCCCTCCTCTCATCCCCTCTTGCCAGGTACACGTATGAAATTGCACCTGTGTTTGTGCTCATGGAAGAAGAGGTGCTGAAGAAACTCCGGGCCCTGGTGGGCTGGAGCTCTGGGGATGGGGTCTTCTGCCCTGGTATGTGTGAAGGAGGGGGGCCTCTCTTTGACTTTTAAATAATTTCACCTCCTCCCACCATTCTCTCCAACTAAGCTGGCAGGGCCAAACCTGCCAGCCAAGTCTCCTGTGTCCCTGTGTTTGCCACGCAGTCCATGGCATCATGCTCTTCCAGCACCCACTCCTGCTCTCACTGGGTGGGGCTGTCTGGGGGCACGCACAGGTGTGGAGGAGAGTAGTCAGGGATCTGCAAGAACCCCAGGGCTGTTCTGTATTATCCTCGGTTCATGTACACCCTAGGGATTCGTAGCCTGGGAGCCAAACACTCCTGCTTCTTTATTCAGCTCTTCTGGATGGGAGGTCAGGGGAGACAAGCTTCAGTTTTAACCCGCTGTCCTGGCTTCCTGTCACCGCCCTCTCCCTGTCTAGGTGGCTCCATCTCCAACATGTACGCCATGAACCTGGCTCGCTATCAGCGCTATCCGGATTGCAAGCAGAGAGGCCTCCGGGCACTGCCGCCGCTGGCCCTCTTCACGTCACAGGAGGTGGGCAAGGCACAGGCCTACTCTGGGCTCCTGATTCCAGGCTCCAGTTGGCCCTGCCCCAGACCCTTCAGGTCCTCCGCCTGCCTGGACCCATGTCGTCCAAGGCCAGCCCACCCCCCAGACTGATGTGCTTCCTTCCAATCCAGGGCTCTGAGTTAATGCTCCCACTCACCTTGACTTCTGTCTGGGGGAGGGGAGAGAGAGTGAGCTCAGCGCACACAGTCCACACCTTTTCTACTCAGAGTGTGGCCCATGGGCCAGCAGCACCCACATCAGTATCAGTATCCAAAATGTAGAATCTCAGGTTCCATTCCAGACCTACTGAATCTGAACTTTAACCTAGTGGTTTCTAGACACATGAACTTTTGAGTAGCGCTGGTCTCATCTACTGCAGTTCACCTTTGACTTTTACCAGGTTCTGTCCTCCCCATCCCCCTGCCTTCTCAGCCCCAGCCTGACCTGCCCTCTGCCTTCTTCTACAGTGTCATTACTCCATCAAGAAGAGCGCTGCTTTTCTGGGACTTGGCACTGACAGTGTTCGAGTGGTCAAGGCAGATGAGAGGTGAAGGACCTTCTGTTCACGTGGCTTTGAACCAGTTGGCACAAGTGTAGCTTTCTGTTGCTAGAAGCTCTGACCTCAGACCCACACCTCTGGTGGATTTCTCACCTCTCTCTCTCTTCCTGCAGAATTGCCCCTTATGTCTACCAGTGCTTGCTGGAGTCTCCCGCCCTACCCCCTGAGATCTGTTTACCCCCTCGGGGGAAAATCTGCATATGGCCTCTGCATTATTAATCCCACATTATCCTTCCCATAACCATTCTGTCTCCTCAATTTTCTTTTCCAGAGGAAAAATGATCCCTGAGGATCTGGAGAGGCAGATTAGTCTGGCCGAGGTTGAGGTGAGTTGAATGAGGGGTAAGGGGGTGGAAGAGCAGGATGCCACCTCCCCTTCTTCGAGGGTTTTTAGGACTCTCCCTCAGCCCCCTCCTTGGTCTCCATGTCCTTCTCCCTGGTGGGCTGGTGTGATCCATGGGGAGCCTGAAAGGTGGGCACACTGGTGCTCTTCAAGACTGCCCAGACCCACGACCCACGTAGAGGAGGACCCTGGGAGGCAAGAGCAGGACTGAGCCACTCAGCAGAGTACTAGGCGGCCTGCAGTAGAGCAGGGAGGGGATCGGACCTGAAGCGTGGTGTGGAAGCATCTGACCTGGGAGGGCTGCACAGGAGAACACGTGGCTGAGGAGACGTGGCCAACGAGACGGGGAGTCGCAGCACTCCCCGCCACACTGGCTGGTTTCGCCACCTTGGAGGGGAGGGCGTTATTACTTTTAAATTAAAAATTCACCATTTTTAAGTGTACCTGTCTACAGCTTCAGAGTCCCACTGCCAGGATTTTTGCTATAAGTCACCATCACAAGCACATTGAATTTTGTGCATGAGAATGTTTACTGGTGCAAAGTATAAAATCACAATGAAATTTTTAAAATGTCCATCAGTAGATAAAATAAATTATAGTATATCTGTGTGTTTCAGTTTCTTCCTTTGTAAAACAAGCCTAATATTGACTTTACCACATAGGATAGTTGTAAGGATTAAAATGAATGAGTGTGTGGAAAACACTCAGAACAGTGAAGCACTCTATAAATATTAGAGGCATTTATTGTTGTTATTGGAGTGCTATGTAGCCATTTAAAAGAATAAAGTGAAAAAAAATAGACTATACCTCCACTATATGTTTAATTAGGTATATCAGTGCACACAGATATATGCATATTTTTGTATGTTACAAATGGCAATGTAGAATGGTCACGTTGAGTGTTACTCAGAACAGTGTGTACTTCTTGACATGCAGATGTTACCTCTGAGTAACCATATGGGCAGCAGTAGAATGGGAGAGTTCCATTTCTACTGTGTAAGATGGTAATGGCTTCACTGGGATACAGCTCAACCATTTACAGTGTACAGTTCAGTTATTTTTAACAGAGTTGTGCAACCATCACTACAATCAATATTTGAACATTTTTATCACCCAAAACAGAAACCATACGCACTTTAGCTGCTACTCCCAATTCGTCCATATTTCTCAAGTCCAAAGTAACCACTAATTTACTTTGTGTCTCTGTGGATTTGCCTGTTCTGGATTTTTCATGTAAATAGAATCTTATATTTGGTATTTTTAAAAATATATATTTAAGGGCCTCCCTGGTGGCACAGTGGGTTAAGCAACGCACTATGAAGCAAAACCACAGCCGCTACAACACAAGTTTGATCCCTGCCACCAGCCAGGGAGGGGACCCACATGGCACAGCAGACCTCTCCTGCCTCGCCCGCTGCTCCCCTCAGCAGTATGTTTCAATAGATCTGCCTGTTCTGCCTCTGGTGAATCCTCTCACCTCCCCCCACATCTCTGACCTGTACCCCAGTTCTTGTATGCATAAATAAATAAAATCTTTAAAATATATATATATATTTAAAAGAGTAGGTTTATTAGGGAAAGAGAAAGAAGAGTAAAGGACACTTACATAGACACAAGCGGGAAGGAAGAGCTGCTCTGGAAGAGACAGGTTTTGTGAGAGAGGCCTGTGTGGTCGCAGGCAGTGGCCTTGAGGAAGCTGCCCCCACTGAGGGAGGTTTAGTGAAGAGAAGTCCCAGCATGGTGCAGGTCACGGGCAGGCAGGGGGCTACTGCCCTACAGAGGAATTGGTGAAGAGGAGTCTCGAGTAGGCAGAAGGATGGCTGCCTAGCTTTTGATGAACTTCTTAGCTGAATGTCTTCAAGGTCCATCTACATTGAAGCATGTTAGCGGCACGCCATTCAGATTGGTATAAATGTGGTATTGGATATACCACATTTATTTATGCTTTCGTCAGCTGCTAGACATTTGGGTGGTTCCTCCATTTTGCTTATTATGAGTAATGCTGCTATAAACAGATACAAGCTTTATGTGAACATATCTTTTGTTGTTGTTGTTTTTCTTGGGTATATAGCTAAGAATACGGAGTTACAGTGTGGTAGGGTAACTATATTTAACATTTGGAGAACTGCCAGATTTTCAAAGTGACTGCACTAGTTCCCAGCGCCACCAAGCAGTGTATGAGGGTTCTGATTTCTCCAGTCCTTACCCAATCTCACTTCTCTTTTTGTTAAACCCATCGTAATGGCTGTGACGCGGTCTCTTGTGCTTTGGACTTACAGTTCCTCGATGACGAGCAAGGCTGAGCAGGGCACGTGCTTGCTGCCCACTCGTATAGCTTCTCTGGAGACATGTCTGTTCAGCAGGCCCTTCGCCCGGCTTTTAACTGGGTTTTGTTTTGTTCATTACTGAGTTGTAAAAGTTCTTCATCTATTCCAGTATAAGTTTCTTACCAGGTACATTTTGTAGAGAGCTCTCTCATTCTGGAGGTTGTCATTTTATCTTGATGGTATCCTTTGAAGCACAGGCGTTTTATATTTTGATGAGGTCCAATTTATGTGTTTTTTTCTTTAGTTGTTGTGCTTTTGGTCAGGTCTAGGAAGCCGTTGTTTAACCCCAAGCTCATGAAGATTGACTACTCTAATTTCTTACAAGAGTTTTATAAAAACAAGTTTTTGTAGTTTTAGCTTTTCTTTTTAGTTTATGATTCACTATGAATTAAAGTTTGTGTATGATGTGAGAAAGGGGTTCAACTTCATTCTTTTCTACATAGATACTCAGTTGTCCCAGTCCCATTTGTTGAAAAGACTATTATTTTATTTTACTTTTCTTACTGTTCATTTTTGCACAGCATTTGATTTCTCCCCTCAGGTGTAGTCCCCATAAGTCTCCCATCACCACATCACTCTGAGCCATCAGCACAGTCCCTTGTGCTCTTCCCTCGTGTTTGGCGCCCTCTCCTCCCCCTCCCTTGCTGTAAGCCTCAGGTCTGTAGTTTGCCTGCAAGCTTTGGAAAAGACTATTACTTTCCTCAGTGCATTGTCTTGGCACCCGTGTGAAATCAGTTGATTTTTGTAAATGTGCAGACTTATTTCTGGGTTCTGAATCTACTCCATAGATCTGCATGTCTGTTCTGTAGATCGTGTTGTTTTGATTACTATAGTTTGGTGGTAAGTTTTGAAACCAGGAAATGTGAATCTTCCAATTTTGTTCTCTTTTTAAAGATAGTTTTGGCTATTCTAGGTCCTTGGAATATATATCTATATGTATGTATGTATGTATGTATTTTTTTTAAAGTATTGTGCTTTTCTCTTTTTTTTTAAAGATTTTTTTATTTATGCATACAAGATCTGGGGTACAGGCCAGAGTCACGGGAGGTGAGAGGATTCACCAGAGACTGAGAGGGGAGTAGAACAGGCAGACTGACCGAAACACACTGCTGAGGGGAGCAGCGGGCGAGGCAGGAGAGGTCTGCTACACCATGTGGGTCCCCTCCCTGGCCAGGGACAGGGATGACTCGTGCTGCAGTGGCTGCAGTTTGCTTCATAGTGCGTTGCTTAACCCACTGCACCACCAGGGAGGCCCTGTTTTTTTCCTTCCTGATCTGGATGATTCTTACTAGATTTTCTCCCCTAAATGGCCTAGCCTCAATTGCCCTCAGTACTTGTTGAAGTGGTGATAGCAGACACCCTTGTCTTGTTCCTGGTCTTAGGGGGAGAAAAGCATTTGAACTTTGACCAGTAAGTATGATGTTAGCTGTGGGGTTTTGGTACATGTCTTTTATCAAATTGAAGATATTTCCTGACATTCTTAGTTCTGTGGTTGTTTTTTTTTTTTCAATCTTGAACGAATATGAGGTTTGTCATTTTTTCTTGCAGCTGTGTAGTGTGTGTTTTTGTCCTTTATTCTGTTGATAAATAATATGCATAACTGATTTTTGCATGTTAACCCAACCTTGCATTTCTGGGACAAATCCCACCTTGTCATGGTATATGATTCTTTTTACTTTTTGCTGATTTCAGTGTGCTAGTGTTTCATAGACATTTATGTCTACATTCGTAAGAGATAATGTGCCTTGGTTTTCTTGTGACCTTTTGTTTGGTTTTGGTATCAGGGTAAGACCAACCTTATTAGATGAATTTGGAAGTGTTCCCTCTTCTGTTTTTTTTTAAGTTTGTTAAGAACTGGTATCAATTCTTTACTTCTGAAAGTTAGACAATCCATGAAGCCATCATTTGAGTCTGGACTTATCTTTGTGCATAGTTTTTTGAATACTAATTTAATTTCTGTGTAAACTTAAGTATTCGTTATTAGAATTTTTTTTCTATAACATTGTTTTTATTGCAGTGACATGAGCTTACAACACTGTACATGAACCTGGGGGTTCATGTCTTCAGATTAATTTACCGCACCACACCTACCACCAAAGCATCTATAATTCTCCACCGTAGACCTTTGGACTCCATTCTTCTTTACTTCCCCACTCCACCCTCTCCCTCTAGTAGTCTCAATTCCATAGTCATATTTCTAGAACTTGTTTTGGTTTGGTGTTGTCTGTTTCTTTGCCTTATTTATATTCCACATATGCATGAAATCATCTGGAATTTGTCTTTCTCCTGATTTATTTCACTCAGCATAATCCCCACCAGTTCCATCCATGTTGTTGCAAATGTCAAGATTTCATCTTTTTTTTTTAAATAGCTGAGTAGTATTCCATTGTGTATATATCCCACATCTCCACTCACCTGTCCTTGGTTGTTTCCCATAACTGGCTACTGTAAATAGTGCTGCAGTGAACATAGGGGTGCATCTATCCCTTCAAATCGGTGTTTTTGCAATCTTTGTGAATAAATACCAAGGGGTAGAATTGATAGCTCACATGGTATATGACATTTGACATTAAACTTTTTTGAAAGAGGTATGAGCTTGGGCAACAGACCTAGGTTTGAGTTCTAGCTCTGGGGCTTCAGCTTAGGGGTGAGTTTCTCAGTTCCTCTGTACCTGTGTCTTCACCTGCAAGTTAAAGGGACCAGGAAGGTGTAAGTAAGGTTGAAAGGGCCTAGGTCCAGCATATGAGGCGTTTAGAGCTGGGCCCTGTATCAGGCTATTGACATGACTTCACAGCCTCTTTCTCGCTCTGCATTTTTGCCACAGGGTGCTGTGCCTTTCCTGGTCAGTGCCACCTCTGGCACTACCGTGCTGGGTGCCTTTGATCCCCTGGAGGCAATTGCTGATGTGTGCCAGCGTCATGGGCTGTGGCTGCACGTGGATGTGAGTGGGATTGGGCCTGAGGGTGGGGTGGGCTGAGCTGAGGTCAAAGCCTACAATGTTCCTTCCGCTCCACAGGCTGCCTGGGGTGGAAGTGTCCTGATGTCAAAGATACATAGACATCTCCTGGCTGGGATCCAAAGGTGCCCTTTAAACCCTTGATCCAGAGAAGTCATGGTCTAGGGCATTTCATATGGGAGTTAGGGAGGGAGATTGGCTGCAGGGGAATTGGAGAGATGACTGACTGGGGTTGGGAAGTCAGGAGTCAGACTTGGGAATTCTTCCTGACTGCTAGGATGGGATGAAACCAAAGACCTTTCACCCTAGATCTAGAAAAGGGGGGAGGGTCTCCGGTTGGGACCTGCTGACCTAGCTTTGCTATGCAACACTACAGGGCAGATTCTGTGGCCTGGAATCCCCACAAGCTCCTCACGGCAGGCCTGCAGTGCTCAGCTCTTCTTCTTCAGGATACCTCGGTGTGTCTGCCCCTGCCCATGATACCTCTCACCCTAGCCTCTGTCCCACCTAGAGGGGGTCCTGGCTTTACTGTGTTCTCCTTCCCATCCTGTCTGAAGCTGAATATGTGCGATCACCCGAAACCATTGTCTTGGGCTCCTTATTCCTCCCAATGACCTGTCTTTAGGCAAAGGAAAAATTTTAAATTGAAGTCTTAATCGAAGGTTAGGAAGAATTTAGTGCTGGGAGAAAATCCAGGGAAAAGGGCTAAGTCAGCTGACAGCTTTCCCATCACTGCTGCCTGATTCCAGGGAAAGAAATAGGTGGACCTAGTTGAGAAATCCCTAAGTGGCCCCAGTGAAAACATCAGTGGAAAATTTGGGCCTCTCAGTCTCCCCACTCTCCACAGAACCTGCTCAAGCACTGCCATGGGTCCCAGGCCAGCTACCTCTTCCAGCAAGACAAGTTCTATGATGTGGCTCTAGACACTGGAGACAAGGTGGTGCAATGTGGCAGACGCGTGGACTGTCTGAAGCTGTGGCTCATGTGGAAAGCACAGGGCGGGCAAGGGCTGGAGCGGCGTGTGGACCAGGCCTTTGCCCTTGCCCGGTAGGAGTGGGGGATGGTGCCAGTTTTCCTTCCTCACCCTGTTCTTTCTCTCATTATCTTTCTGACTCTTCTGTTTCTGCATCTCTGCCTTTCCTCCATCTGTGATTTCTGTTGGCAGGTACCTGGTGGAGGAGATAAAGAAGAGGGAAGGATTTGAGTTGGTCATGGAGGTAGGAGTAACCCTGTGCTCTTTTGCATCCTCCCCCACCCCCATTGCACACACAAAGCCCTGATAGTGGAAGTGGAGAAGTGAGGGGAGACCATTCCCTTCCTCAGCTCATACTTACCTCATTCTGCCCAGCCTGAATTTGTCAACGTTTGCTTCTGGTTCGTGCCTCCCAGCCTGAGGGGGAAACAGGAAAGTCCAGATTATAGTGAAAGGCTGGCTAAGGTAGGCTTTTTCTTCTTGGCTCTGGTTAACACAGTTTATGGGAATGAATGATGCAACTGGTGTGGTTCTTCCCCCTGCTGGCCATGAGTGGTACAGCATGTCCCTCTGTTAGTCTCTTGTTCCTGAGGTGCTGTGGACTTTGAGAAGATAACACCAACCTGTTTTCACTTTATGGGGGTGGGGACGGGGGAATAAGGTATGTTTCTGGAAAGTAAGGAGAAAGAGAGGGACATTACATGATAAATCACATAGCTCCCTGGCTGGAAGTTCTACTGGGAACTCAGGCCCAGGATACAGATTCAAGACAGAAAAGCTTTCCTCATGGAGACAGAACATCCTAGTAAAGCCCACCCACATATGCCTGCTAGAGGTGCAGAGATAGCCTGGTCCTGGTTCCTAAAGAGAGTGGAACTGCAGGTGATCTGAAACAATAAAAATGCTCTTGCCCTTAATTAAGGAGTTACTATTTTTGAAAAGTAAAGTTATCTATTTGAAATCAAAATCTTCAAGACAATCTTATAAATTACAGGTTGGCTCACAGGGTAAAGCGATTTCAGGAATTAAGAGAGTGAACATGACGTTAAGGAGGACTAAGTCTTGGTGTTTGGCTAAAGCAGCGTCAGGAATCAAGAAAAGTCAGGATTTGGCAGTAAATGGCCCCAGGTGGCCACTTGGAGCTAGGTCAGGACTTGAGCAGGGTGCTGCCTCAAAGGGGACTGTGAAGGTGAGGGGTGAGAGTGGGAAGGATGGGCAAGAACTGCATCTCAGGGGGACCAGCCACTCCCTGCCTGACCCCAGGCTGCAGCAGGAAGCTCTCCCCCTCACAGGTGGCACCAGTACTCAAGGAGCGCATGGTGAAGAAGGGCTCCATGATGATTGGCTACCAGCCCCATGGCACCCGGGGCAACTTCTTCCGCATGGTCGTGGCCAACCCTGCACTCACCCAGTCTGATATAGATTTCCTCCTCAACGAGCTGGAACAGCTAGGCCAGGACCTCTGAGCTGCCTCCTTCTCGCTGCTGGTCTTGACAGTCTCCTACCCTGTGTCCTCAAACCAAACTTTTAAGGAAACAAAGTGACCTTAACAACGTTTTTATGCTTTGATCCACTACAGTATTTGATTTTAGGAAAATGATTAAACACACTATACCCCTATGATGGAATGTTATTCTGCCATCAAAATTGTTTACAAAGAGGATTTTTATTAATAGGAGAAAAATAAATTTAATATAATATTGTGTTAAAAAAGCTGGTTATAAAACTATATATAGTAATAGTTGAGCTGTATTCAGAAATACACAGGAAAAGGCAGAGGACCCGAAATATGCCAAAATATTCATAGTTTTCCCTGGGATAGGATGTTAGGCAACTTCGACATTAACTTCTTTATGCTCTTTGTGTTCCCCTCTTTTGTTATAGAATGAATATTCTTTGATTTTATAATAGCAAAATAATAAAATTAAATGTTCAACTATATATTTTGGTTGTTTTAAAGTTTTTTGGTTTTTTTTTTTTTTTGCTTTCAACCTAGGGCTGATGACAAAAGAACCTAGAGTCATGAGTAGACCTTAGTAGTCCTGGTGGACCAGGGAAGGTGTGGTTGCTCTTGTGTGGTAGTTAAGGACGAGGTAGAGTCCGCAGGCAAGATGTCATGGAGGTGTACTTCAAACGCAAGAGATAATTGGAAAAAATTGTGCAAGTGCATATAATGTATAACACCGAGAGTGAACCATACTGTGAACTAGAGATCTTGGGTTTTAATGATGTGTCAGTGTAGGTTCATCAGTCATAACAAGTCGACCACTCTGGTGGTGGGGTGATAATTATGGGAGAGGCTCTGCATGTGAGCAGAAGGGGAATAATTGTCTTTGCTCAGCTTTGCTGTGAATTTAAAGCTGCCCTAAAAAACAAAGTCTATTAAAATAAGTAAATAAAAAATAAAAATAAAAATTGTCAGAAAATGTGGTCAGTTTTTTAAAATAGTGACCACCGTGAAAAACACCACAAATTTCTGCTTATCAGATTGTCAAAATCAAGTTAAATTTGTAAAACCCGCTATTGGCAAGGGGGTGGGCAAATGGGCAATGTCATATACTGTAAATTCATACAAAGTTTCTAGAGTGGGGGCCTCCCTGGTGGCGCAGTGGGTTAAGCAATGCACTGTGAAGCAAACTGCAGCCACTGTAGCACGAGTTCGATCCCTGCCGCTGGCCGGGGAGGTGACCCACATGGTGTAGCAGACCTCTCCTGCCTCTCCCACTGCTGCCCTCAGCAGTGTGTTTCAGTCAGTCTGCCTGTTCTGTTCCTGGCTCTGTCTCTGGTGAATTCTCTCACCTCCCTGGACTCTGGCCTGCACCCCAGCTCTTGTATGCATAAATAAATAAAATCTTTTTAAAAAAAAAGTTTCTAGAGTAAGCTTGGCCATTTGTACAAAATTTGAAGCAAGCCCACCCAATGTTCCAGCAATTTTTCTAGAAGAAAATTCCATTAGGAAAATGCAGAAAGATGTATATATACATGAAGTTCCTCATAGAATTGCTTATAAGGAAAAGTATTACTTATGAAGTGTATGTAACTAGTTTTAAGAATTATAGTATAATGATGTTAAACCAATGTTAACTCAATAAAAAATTTTTTAAATTATAAATATATACATACAGTGCAACACCACAAAGTAATTTAAAACTAGGAAATATATCTATATTAGTGAAAAGATGTTCACTGTTAGCAAGTTTTGCTTCATGATGGCTTATCTCCAAATTGTTACATTTTGGTCACTTAATCTAGTTAAGATATTTTTTGATATTTGGCTAGAATATATATATATATATATATTTACTAACTGAAGTAGAAATAAGTGCCATTAAGTGTGACGTTACAGAAGATTTGAAATTTAACCAAATAAATGCAAGTTCCTCAATATTGAGTATCAGAAAAGACAGATTAGGGCCTCCCTGGTGGCACAAGATGTTGAACACTGCGCTGTGGGGCTTCTGCAGCCACTGCAGTGTGAGTTCGATTCCCAGCCAGGGAGGGGACCCACATGATGCAGCAGACCTCTCCTGCCTCGCCTGCTGCTCCTCTCAGCAGTGTATTTCAGTCAGTTTGTCTGTTCTGCTCCCCACTCTGTCTCTGGTGAATTCTCTCACCCCCTGCGCCTCTGGTCTGTGCCCCAGCTCTTGTATGCAAAAATAAATTTAAAAATCTTTAAAAAGAAAAGACAGAATAAAAGGACAGGTAAGGGCCTCCCTGGTGGCACAGTGGGTTAAGCAACGCACTATGAAGCAAACCGCAACCACTGCAGCACAAGTTCGATCCCTGCTGCCGGCCAGGGGGGGGACCCACATGGTGCAGCAGACCTCTCCTGCTGTGTCCGCTGCTCCCCTCAGCAGTGTACTTCCGTTGATCTGCCTGTTCTGCTCCCCGCTCTGTCTGTGGTGAATTCTTTCACCCCCCACACCTCTGGCCTGTACCCCAGTGCTTGTATGCATAAATAAATAAATTAAAAAAAAAAAAAGGACAGGTAAAAGTAGATGAACAAAGAAACTGGACTATATATAGAATATTACATATATAAAAAACATATACTATGCATTAGCAGTAATTAATATTCTAATACCATATAAGAAGATCTTTTATCTGGGACCTATTACCACTTTGAATTCAAAAATAAAAAAAAATGAAGCTATGACGTTTCATGATTCTAAGAGAAAGAATTTTACTGTTAAATGTAAAAAAGAAAGTACCCCATCTCTCTCTTGGGGACCCTGATTTGTCTTCAATACCTCTGGACTGATGTCCCCCCTTTTCTAATCCATATAGACATGTCCTCAGCCCCAGGTAGGTGGAGGGTCTGTGTAGGGATGACAGAGATGACCCTCTTCTTAGGCTGACTGCAGAGTCTGGTTTTTGGAAGGGTTCTGAATATGAGTATTGTTACTCCTAATTTTAATGTCCATTTTATAGCTGCGGCTCACAAAGTCTAGAGGATTCTTCTCTTAGGTCTACTGAAGGAAAGAAGGCCTGCTATGAATCCTCTCAAAATGTGCTAGAGGTTTCTGGGAGAAGATTGGCAGGGCATGGAAACCTGAGTTGAAGAGGTCAGGTTGGAAGAAAGTGAGGCCTGGTTTGGGGGAAAGGTGGGCCGCATAGAAAGGGTAAGGCAGAATGTCACCCAAGGGCCTCAGCCTCTCCTGCCACAATGTCTTGCTTCTGCTGACAGGACTCTTAGTGCCATTCTAAAGTGGGCCTTCGACAAATGATGAATGAGTGAATGACGAATGAATAAAAAGAGACATGAAGAGTTTATTAATGCATTAGAAGAAAGAACCAAACCATACGCAGATGTTGATGGCCCCAGTTTTCTCTTAAGTCACTCTGCATTTACCAACCCTGTAAGGTCCTTCAAGTCTCCCTTAGTCTGGACAGCCATGGAGTAGAAGGGAGCCCTGTGCCCAATCCATGGGGACCAAGCACCAGTCTGAGCCTGTGCTCTGCTGTCCACAGGCCCACAGATCTCAGTTCCTGCAGTTCCCTGGTGGGGTTATACATGCCAAGGCCCCTCAACTCAGAGCTAAGTCTGGGAGTACAGAGACAGGAGCCCCAGTTCCAGGCTTTGCAGGCAGAGAAGAACTTGGTGCTGTCGTCTGGGCGGTGAAGGTGCACTGACCTCTAGGTGTGGCAGGACCAGGATCGAGGTGTCACCAGTCCCCAGAAAGTTGTCTGTGCCAGAAAAGGGGAAATTGTAAATGAGGTCTCTCTGGTGTCACCCTGAACATCCAAGACGTGGAAGCCCATCAAATCCAAACCAGCCCTGGCCCCTGATCATGGCTGTTGAATCGCGCAGCAACAGGGGACTGGCTATGGGGAAGAAGAGGTGTGTCCTGGATGGGGAGCTCAAAATGGTGACCCTTACCTGGGGCAGGGGGCAGTGCCGCCGTGCGTACCACTCCTGACAGTACAGGCTGACCTGGATGCCCTGGCCCAGAAAGAGCAAGGTCCACATCAGCACGTTCCATGCTGGGCCCGTGTGCCGGTCATGCATCATGAAGTTCAGCAGCCCTGGCGTAGGAGGGAAGATGGTTACCCCAGCTCCAGTGACTGTACCTTGTCTTGCTGACTGCTCTGCCACCACAGGGCACTGGGACTAGATGAACTGAAAGGCCTTACTGGGGACGATCTTGAGCCCTGTTCTGGAAACCCATGGATGTCTCAAGTGGCTCGTGTGAAACCAGGACTCCTGAGTTTACACTTCAGTATTGTGAATCCCCTACCCACCCTCCCAACCTCATGCCAGTTTTCTCCTCGTTCGTCTCTATGCTCAGCTGCCTTTCTCCAGTTAGAAATCATCTTCCCCGCCTCGCCCCCCAGGATACCCTTTTGTGGTCTCCCTCCTTGCTCCCAAGTTCTTCCCCATCCCAACTCTCATGCCTCCCACACCCCCTCTGTCTGGGGTATCTGGCCTTCCCCATCCGTCTATGATCGCCAAGAGCAAGACTCTAGCCCTCTCCCTCCACATGGCTCCCCGTCCAGTGCACACAGAGGCCAAACCTACCTCCAATGACGAGGAACATTATCAGCATGACAGGGTAGAAGAACCCCAAGACGAAGCAAAAGATATACTCGTGGACCACAGCGGAGACCAGGAACACGCCCAGCATGGCTGCCCCTCGGGCGCGGCCACCGAGCAGCTGGTGAGGGGAGGGCAAGAGGTGGGAGTGAGTCTCGCTGGGACTCCTCTACAAGGACTTGCTGGAGGAAGCCAGGGGGTGTGTGGTATGGTAGAAAGAACATGCAACTCGGGGGTCAGAAGGGCTGGCAGTCTTATGTCAGAGTATTTTATTAGCCCATTGGACCTTAGATGCAATTTTAAAAAAGGATACTACTACTTACTCATAAGGTTAATAAGCTGAATAAATGTATGTGAACATTCTTGTTAACTGAAAATTGCTCTGTGCATGTTCCCTAGACGGTTAAAGAGGGAAGAAATGCCTGATGTAGGGGGTGGAATGATGAACAAGGAGAGAAGGGAGTTAGAACACAGGGATTCTCTGTCCATTGTGTTGGGTGGCATGGAAGGAGATCGAAGACAGGAGGGCCCTCAGGTCAGGAAAAGGTGGCTGGTGTAGAAGGAGGAAGGGAGAGGATGGCGCAGGGAGGCGCCATCAGCTGTGGCCCAGGGAGCTGCGGGGGTCCTTGGAGCCCATACCCACAGCCCGTCCTGATACACATAGCTGTACAGCCAGTCGTGGACCACCACGTTCCAAGTGCGGTAGTAGTTGGAGAAGGACGTTGAGTTCCACCAGTCCTGGGGAAGGGGAAGGTAGGGTGGGGGGCAGGAGGTGAGTAGTCAGGGCCCTGTCTTTTCCAGGGCCCAAGCTTCTCACCTCTACTCCCATCACCCTGTCCGTCTTCCCCAACATGGCCTGGCCCCTGGTCAAAGACAGAAAGCACTTTCCCAGCTCCCTCTTCAAGACGCTCCCTCCTCCCACTCCTCTCAGCACAGGAAGATTCCAGCTAGAGGCATGAAAAGCAGTCAGCCCTGCTGGTCAGGAGGTGGAGGGGCAGCATATAACCACACCCAGAGGAGTGTGTGTCCTTGTGGGAGATGGAGAGCACCCCGAGGTGATGCCCAACAAGGCACCTCTCCTCCACACACCCCTTCCCAGCCTTGCCTATGTCCAGTTCCCGAGCGAAATCCGTCCACAGTCTCTACAAAAGGTGCAAAGTATTCTAGATCCCACCTCCCCAGAGTAAAGAATGACTCAGGTCCAGAACCCACCCTGTAGAACATCCTGTCTCCAAACCGTAGCATCTCTGCGAAGGCATTGAGCCAGCAGTGGAGGAAGGCAAAGAAGATGAGCAGCAGCATGAAGATGCCTGGCAAGGGGGCACAAGGGCTTGCAGGTCAGACTGGTTCACGTGGACGCCCCCCCAGGAAGAAGAGTAGCCCTCTCCCAACAACGAGGGGACCTCAATCCCTGGCCCTCATTTACTAGTCATGCATTAATCCATGCATTCATTAAGTCATCCATTTGCTCATGAACTTCCTGCCAGATGTTCATGGGACACAGAAATGAATCTCAAAGTCCCTGGTCATCAGGAGTACACAGAGTGATGGGAGAGAGAAAGAAAAAGGAAAGAGAGACAGAGAGACAGAGAGGTCAGATGTACTGGGAGTTAGGCATGGTGGCCACTGATGAGCTCGGCAGTGCAAAGCAAGGAGTGGGTGATGGTGATTAATGTCTGAAAAAGGGAAGCTTCGCGGAATAGGGGGACATCTCACTCGTGGGCCTCCAAGAGGAAACCTGACTCCACAGCTAGAATGTGGAGAAAGGGCATTCTGAGCTGAGGGACCAGCCCGAGGGCACGGGAGTGCACGGCTTCCAGGATATGCTGGATTTATGCCGGCATGTGAAGACAGATAGGGTTGGAGGGGAAGGAACCTTGAAGCCGAGGCCAAAGACCAGAATCTTATCTGGAGATGCCAGCAGTGGTGAATCACCGGAGATTCTGAGGCAGAGTAAGGAATGACGAATCTGTAGGAGACAAGTTCATCTAGGCAACAACGTCAAGGGGAGTTGGGGATGGAAAGAGTTGGATGATAGGGAGACAGGTGAAGAGGCTGCAGTTCACACGGGCAATGTGAACTGAAAACCTGACAATGAGCCACAACTGGAAGAGGAAGCAGATGTGAGGGGAGAGTGAGTGGGAGAAGGTGCTGGTGCTGAAACTGACTGTAGGTGAGTTTGGGAAGGAGGAGCTCCTGATAATGCCACCCCAGCCCCACCTGGCAAGGTGGCATGCATGATGGAGAGCACCAGGGCACGGGTGCTGAAGGGTTCCCGGCTCATGTTGGCAAAGACAGGCACGCAGAGGCGGCCCAGGATGAAACAGGCATAGAGGATGCAGCCCAGGGCCTGGAGAGGGAATGTGGACACATAACTTTGAGAGAGGGCAATGGCAGCTGCCCCTTACTCTGGGATCGGACTCTGGCCCAGCATCTGCCTCTCTTCCCTTAGGGGCACCCACTGACTGACCTCCTCCCCCGGTGCCCCCCATCCCATTCCCAGAATTGCTTCCTCAGCCACCATAAATGACAGGTGGTCCAACCTCTACCTCAGCGTCTGACCTGGGCAAAGTTCTTGGCCACATAATTCCACCTGACGTTGGGTGTCCTGCAGCAGCAACAGAGATAACATGTGTCATTCTTTCATCTTGTTTCCTGCTCAGGACCCAGATGCTAGGGGCCTATGTCCCCAGTTCCCTCAATTGCTCAGGCCCGGCTGGGAGTGTGTGTGGGGGATTATTTGGGGAGGTGGGATCTAGAACACTTTGCACCTTCTGCAGACTGGAGCCGATTTAGCTTGTCAGCTGAGGTGACTAACCCTCTGGAGCTTGCTTTGTACTGAGGGTTTCCCAGGACTAGGATTTTCAGTGCCCAAACTGAGACAACGCTGAGCAAGCAGGGCAGCTGGTCACTCTGTGTCGCTATGACCCAGGTAAGGAGTTTATTTCCTTACCTTATTTCCCATCTTTATGATGGGCTGGCTGTTTCCTGAGAAAGTGTTTGGGCTGAGAGTAGGGACCTCAGAAAAACGAAGGAGGGCAAGGTCCCTGATTTTCCTAGGCATTTGGGGAAAGGGTGCAGGGTCTTACCTGGGGTATGTCTCCCTGTAGATGAGTGTGGGGCAGAAGAGGAAATAGAGGTAGCTGGAGAAACTGGGGGCCTCACCTAGGGAGGGGCAGGAGGAGAAGTCAGGGATGGGAAAAGGGTAGAGGAAATGGGATGCTGGAGAAGGGTGATGGGACTGGTGAGTGGAGAGCCAGATAGGACAGAGGTGCAGCTCTCCCCCATGCCAGAGCTTCACTTGGCACCCACAAGTTCCACTTCTTTCCTAAAGGTTCTATAGCCCGCGTCTTTCCAGGCTAGTCCTGGAAATTGGAAAGTGCCAAATGTCCTGACCAACAGAGGTGCCATCTCTGCGAGGTGGGGCCCCGAGAACATCTAGTAACTAAGAACCGCAGAGCCCAGGTGGAGCAGGAGCTGTGCCCGGCTGGCCACATCTGCTCAGGAAGCCAGCGCTTTTTCGGGGTCCCCGCCACTGCTTGGTCCCTTGAACCCGCTGAGAGGACTAGATTCTAACAGATCTAGCTTAAGGCTTCACCTCTTTTGGCACTAAAGGTCGCAGGCGCAGCCTCTCTCAGGAAGGAGTAGCTTTTCATCAGGAGCCTGACCTGAGACGGAGGGAAGGAAGGTAAGTTGCTGTGCCCTGGCGCTCTGTTTAGGGGGAGAGCACGTAGTCGGTCAGGTCTGTAGGGCCGGAGCCCGCACTCTTTCTGCCAGGCAGTCTTCTAGCCTACTACCCCGGCCGCGGCGGGCAAAGGGCACACAAGAGGCTGGGGAGAAGCCTCCAGCCAGCCTGCTCCCGGGGCCGCCGCCGCCGAGTCGGATGGTTGCGTGGCAGCGTCAATCCCGCCCACACTTCCCAGGAGCCAGCGGGTTTGCTCACAGCTCCCGCAACCCCGCCCTGAGGAACGCGCCCGGCCGGCACCCGGCCGGCCTGGAAAGCCCCAGTCACGTGACCGAGTCCCGCCCACGCCTGGCCCCGCCCATCACCTGCTCAAAGACGAGGATGCTGCGGGAGGCGGGCGGGAGCTGATACTCCACCGCAACGTGGACCGGGAGGACCCAGAGCACCGCGGTGTGGGCGGCCAGCAGCACGCACGCCAGGCCCACACCCAGCGCCCAGGCTCCTCCTGCTCGCGGCCTCGCCCACAGCCGCAGGGCCTGGTAGGGCACCAGCAGGGTGGACAGGAACATGGGGACCCAGGTCACCAGCGCCAGGGGCAGCTGTCCGAAGCTGAAGATCAGTAGGTCAAACTCCAGCATCAGCCTTGGAGTGGGGAAGGAGAGAAAGCAGACACGTGGAGCTCGTCCTTTTCCTACTGTTCTGCACTCAGACCTCTTGGAAGACAAACTGAGGTGTCTTGTGCCTGCCGGCTGTGGGCGCCTGTCTCTGAAGGCCTGCAGTGTCTGTTGCCCCGGCTCTGGCACGACGCTTGCCCAAGGAGACCCCCGTCTTGGAGCGGATTGCCCTGACTTTTACAGTGTTGCAGAAGAGCCTGGTACTTTGTATGCCTCAAGGGTTGGGACCGGAGGTATTTGGGATTTATTTGGGATTTAACTTTTCATTAGTTTTGTTCCTTTGGAGTGTCTGTAGTTGTCCACTCAAGCTAAGCCAAAGCAGTTGCTGAGTGTTTGGTTTGTTTGGGCTAAGAGTGTTTAGTTTGTAACAGTAGAAAGTTGGAAACAACCTAAATGTCCATTAGTAAAGAACTAAACAAACAGCATCTGGCACCTCCAGACTGCAGTTATTACAGATGAAGCGACCTGGAAGTATCTGGAAGACAGATTCTGAGAGAGTGTGAACAAAACAATAGGTACACTACCTTGTTGATGTAAACCTCCCACAAAATACCTCTGGTTGGTGCAGCTGTCCATCTGGGTGTCTGTTTAAATGCTGCAGAGGGAAGCCCTCAAAACTAAAAATTGTTACCTCAGGGAGTGATCTGGGATTGAGGGGGATAGACAAGGACTGCCATTTTCCGTATATTTGAACATTATACTGAAAGTTGAACCTTATACTACTCATAATCAACAAGAAGTGACAAAAAGAAAATGCTATTGGTGAACCCACAGATCCTAAGCCCTTCTTAGGGTGAGGGGTGTGGGAAGACATGCAAATACAGGGGTATACAGTGTGCTAAGGCTTGTCCCAGAGTGGGGTGCCCCATGGGAACGCCACCCACAAGAGGATGAGATTGGGAGAAAGGGTGGCGTCTGCCCCTCATCATTCTGGCCTTCAGGGCTGCTATTTAGCAGATGCTCAGTGGATGTTCCTTGAACTAATCAGCCCTGACTTGGAAAGGCGTGTGTAGACCAGTGCGGACACATGGACATCTACCTGAGGGCAAGGTTCCTACTGAGAAATACTACAGGGGGGTGTTGTGTCCTCAGAGTGGCTCACCCCAGGAGGACGGACTGCAGGCTCCTAAGGCTAAGTAGGGAAGAAATCGAAAATAGCATTTTAAGTGGGAGATTCATTGGGTGCAATGCCAATGCATGTTCAGTTATCAAGGGACCTCGTGCCAGTGGCACTGGGGACAGGGGGTCTGATCTGCCCTGTGCCTGTCCCCAGCAGGAGGGGCCTACCTGCCCTCGTCAATGAAGTCGATGGCCAGGGTGCTGATGATGAAGACACACAGGCCGGCGATGAACATGTGGTAGATGGTGCGGAAATGTTGTACCTCCATCAGCTCACTGGGGGATAGGGACCCGCATGTCAGTGTGGGAGTGTGCTCAAGGTGAAATGGGCTGGGTCAGACACTGTCCACATGTCGGGGTGAGGCCCAGTGATTTGGAACGTGCAGCCAAAGGGCTGGGACCTCTGTCCAAGGCCCTTTCCCACCCAGACACTCCTCATCCTGGTGGCCTTTTTTTTACTGCAGTCACATCCAGGACAAATATCTTAATACCCTCTTTTTAAGTCCTCCCCACAAAACAGCTCAAGTCTGGGGATGACACAGGAGTTGTCATGGACCCCCCAACCTCCCATCCACGGCCGGCAGCCCTGACTTACTCAAGCAGGCTCTTGCGGATGATGAAAACTTTCCGTTTCCCCAAGGATGTCTCCCTGGTCCTGAATTGAGATGGTTGTTCTGGGTCAGGACCCAAAAGAAGAAAGCAGTGGGGAAAGGGCAGGCCCTGCAGAAGCCTTGGGAACCAAGGGCAGTCGTAGGGGAAGGTCAGGGTGAGGACCGGAGGGCAAGACCAGGTGGAAGGTCAGGGCCAGGGTACAGCAAAGCCTGGGGGGTTGGGGGTGGGGGGGTCAGTGTCAGGAAGGCAGAAGCAAGAAGGGGACAGGTAAGGAAGTTGAAGTCAGGGTCACACCCGTGCTGGTAGAAGACAAGATGGTGTTTATGCCTCACAATCTTGAACATGGACCCCATCCCAGCCATTCCTCAGCCCCTTAGCTCCTCAGAGTCGTACTTGCTCAAGGACTCTGGAGGTTTGGAGGGCGGAGGCCCGCCTTGTGGTGGGTACGACTGTACAGCCTCCCACATGGCCCGGTCCAGCAGCTCCATCAGCTGTCCCTGCGCTTGCTCCAGCAACTGAGTCTTCACAGCCTACGGGACAGAGCAGGGCGGGGCCCACCCATCTGCATCCAGCCGGCCATCCTGTCACTCGCCAGACCTCTACTAACTGTTCCCTGGGCAGGTGCGCTGCTCAGCACTAACAGTAGAAGGATGAACAGGCCTGAGTCCCGCCGAGACTCTCCAGCGTGTCTGCATATGGCTGCCCAGGGCAGCACTGAGGATTGGGGGTGACAGTGGCTGCAACACTTTCGTCTCCGGGTCTGACTCTGAACTACCTTGTCAGCTCCGACCCTACATGCTTCTCCTTGACCCCAGCCTCTCTCTCCTGATCTTTCACCCCACTATCTGGAGAACCGCTCATCCGCTGACTTTTGGCCCCTGCCCTAACCCCTCTTTCTTAATCCTCGCCTCTAACCTTATCAGAGGCATCTGACCCCAAGAGCACACTGTCTTTTCACCAGCCCAGTGCTCGCCCCTCTCTCCCTCCAATCCCAATGGGACCTGTCCATCTTGACCTCTGGCACCCCTCACCTCCATTTGTCGGGTCCATTGCACCAAGTCCGGGCCTCTGTGTGTCTCAGTGTTTCCTAGGAGGGGGTCAAAGGGCACACTCAAGAGGGAGGAGTTAGGGCTCTGGCCTTGCTGCAGACCCAGAGGCTTCCTCGGTCCAGGAAATTCTTCCTACCTGCTCAGCAGCCTCCCCGCCCCCACCCAGAAGCGTTAGTCTAGGTGGGGCAAGCAGAACGGGAAGTGATTTTGGCAGGGGGCGAGTGGGAGGGGGAGCCTTTGACCAACAAAGAGCCTGATGACATTACTGGAAATAGGATCCCCAGGAAACAGGAAGCTACTCCGTTCACCTGCTGAGGTCAGAGAGTCCAAAGCTAAGGCAAAGGCAGGCTCTGAATGGGCTTTTCTGCACCTTCCGCCCTCAGGGCAGTTAGGAACAAAGTCAGAATCTGCCTCTCCTGGTTTTGCAGGACAGCGGACGGACGGACCAGATAGACCATGGACAGTGCGTCCCTGCCACCACCCCGCTTCCGCCTGCTGAGCGTCCGCACACCCAGAGTGGCTCACCTTCTCTGCAGGGGCGGTCCTCCTGCTGCACTCTCAGCCCCGCTCTCTTCCGCAAGTGGGCCTCCTTGGAGTCCATGATGGGAGTCTCTACCCGGCAGGCAGCGGCAACTGCCTTCCCTTTTTCCTCTGAGGGCTGCCAAGCTCCTATCTCACTCAGCTTAGCTAACAGCTCCAAAGACTAAAGTCCCTTCCGGAGGAGGGTCCTCCAGGAGCATGGAAGGTTATCTGATCCAGAGAGCAGAGCTTGTCAGCCCCGGCTCTGCCCTGCTGGCTGTCCTGCCTGCGGTCACTCTCACACAGAGGGATGCAGCCCCCGGCTCCCGACCAGCCACCACCCAGGTGCCCAGTTCCCAGCATGCTGTCCCTCCCTCAGGAAAGGTGGCTGCACACCGTGGGAGGGAACTTTCTGGAGCCTTATCACCTTCCACAGCTCGCCCTCCAATCTCTCCTTGCAGGCTGAAGATGGGGAGGAGTCAGAACGGTCTTGGTGTGTGGAGGGCTCGGCTATCTTAGATGGCAGGATAGTGTGAGACTGAACTGTGTCAATTCGGAAGCATTATATTTGCACATGATTAATATTCGGATGGTGTTGGCACCTGTGACAACTTGATGCTGTGGCCCCTCCAGGAAGGGCTGTGGCCCCTGAATGCCAGCTTGTCCCCACACCTGCTTGGGTCAACGTGTAGGCAGAGGAGGCAAAACATACTTATTTAGCCCCGAAGGAATAACCCGTATCGTCATACACGGAAGAACAAGATTTAAACCCTCCTGTCATTTACTGGCTGTGCAGTTTCAGGCAAGTGACCCAGGGATTTTAAGCCACAGTGTTTCCTCCTCTGAAGAGCAGAATATCTACCTCACAAACTGAGGCCGTTCTAAGTAAAAGCACCTGGCCCATGGCAGGAGCTCAATAAATAATCATTTCCTTCCCTTTTCAGTCGGAAGTAACAGAAAGATAAATGCTTTGAGAGCTCGTTGTTGGGTTCTGCTGGGGATTAACTATTAAGCCTACCTCTCCCCTTTGTGTTCAAAGATCAGAATTAGAAAGTAGGTCACAACCTCACGCCAAAGCCATGTGCCCAATGTCTCCCTGCACACACACTGTGCCCCCCTCCTCCCCACCCCCATCCCCCACCCCCGGCTTCCTGCTGGTGGTGGTCTCCTTCCTTCTAAGTGCAGCAGGGAGGACAGAAAGTGGTCGGTCGGCAGGCTGTGGAGCACCGCTGCCAGGGGCTGGACTGGGAGCAGAGCGAAGGGCCACGGGCTCCAGAAATGTAAGCGGTGGAAGCAGGGATGCAGGCCAGATACCCCAAAACACCTTTATTACCTCCCAAGCCAACCTCTTGCCAGGTGTGAGGCCCAGGGGTAGGGGAGTAACAGGGGAGGGCCTGGGGTGATGTGTGGAGCTCAGGGCGCCTGAGTTACTCATCACTCAACAGACGACCCAAGATGACGGCCCCATGCTCCTGCCAGTGGCCCCGAAGCCGCCCACCCGGCCTCAGCCACTGCTGCTGGTGGCACAGGGGGAGTGTCCATCTCTGTCTGGGGCCCCGGGCAAGGGCTGGCCCATTCGATCCACACACCAGCAGGGACCTCGGCGTTGCCCCTGGGAGGAACGGCACTGAGGAAAGAGGAACAGGGATCAGAGGTGAAGCTGAGGCTTCCAGGGGGAGAGAAGGGAAGGTCCCTCTGGGTTGGTGACTGGCTATAGACTCCTGAGTCTAAGTTTGCTCCTGAGCTCTGTGCCTTTCCTTGCTTCTTCTCTTCACCCACTAAGTTGTGCTTGTTCTTTTTTTTTTTTTTTTTTCATACCAGAGGTGTGTGGGGGGGAGTGAGGATTCACCAGAGACAGTGGGGAGCAGAACAGACAGACTGACTGAAATACATTGCTGAGGGGAGCAGCGGGCAAGGCAGGAGAGGTCTGCTGCTCCATGTGGGTCACCTCCCTGGCTGGGGATCGAACTCAGCCTATGACAGTGACAGTGCTGAGACTTAACCCCTAGGCCACTAGGGAGACCCTAACTTGTGCCTGCTCTAAGCCAGAACAGTAGTTCTCAAAGCATGGTTCCAAAAAAGTAACGTCAAGCATCTCTGGGGACTGAGTTAGAAATGCACATTGTCAGGCCCCATCCCACATCTTTGGGATCAGAAGCTCTGCAGGTAGGGCTCAGCCACCTGTGCGCTCATAAGCTCTCCTGTACCCCAGCTGGAGTTTGGGCACCTCTGAGCAGGGCACTCTCCTAGGCAGTCTAACTCCTCAACTACAGTTGTTTGTGTGGATCCTAAACTTAGGAAATCCTTAAAGGCAGGGTCAGGGTCTAATTTATGCAAACTTGTAAGCCTCCAGCCCCATCCCCTGTGGGCGCCTGGAGCAAGCAGAGAGTGGCCCCACCTGCCGCTTCCGGTAGAAGCCACGATGGTCACAGTTGGGCACATAGAGCGTGTGAGCCCCTCGGTACACCTCCGTCTGGAGTTGCTGCAGCACCGAGTCCAGATGTCTGCGGCATGGGCCCTAGGGTGGAGGGAGAGCGGACAACTCAGTACCGCACAGCCAAGCTCCACCGCACAGCCCAGGGCTCCCAGCAGCCAGACTCACAGGACTGACACTGCAGACTTCTGGCCCAAGGGAATAGTCTCAGGCGGAGTCTCCAGTGTGCCCCTCCCCCACTCCCTCTACCCCCAAACACACCATCTCAGTGTCTTGGACACCCCCAGAATTGGGCCGGGCAGGAGTGGTAGAGGTGCCGGGATTTCTCTGTTGGTCTCTGCGTGTCCAGTCCTGTGGGCGAGTGGCCCCTGCTTGAGGCCTGCTCTCCTTAGGCTTCTCCCCTACAAACACAAGAGAAATGAGGGCAGAAGCTGGAAATCAGTCAGATGTCAAAGACCAGAGCTAGGGGAAAGAGCTTTCAGCAGCTGAAGAGAGAGGAAGAGGACCTAAGGAATGGGGAAGTGAGGGCTGTTAGAACCTTCTCCACCAACTCCTGGTCTCAGTTTCTTTCTCTGAAAAATAGTGATATTACCTTTCCTGACAACATCTTCAGACTAACTTTAAGACTTGCAGAGGAGCATTTTGGAAAGCAAAAATTGAGAACAAACAAACACGAGGAGACTTTGGGCTTGGGGGTGAAAGGTGGACTGTTCCACCGGTGGCCAGCAGGGGGTGCACCGACCCAGGGCGATGGCGTAGAAGAGCAGCAGCTGTGGGTAGGGGCAGCAGGGACCCAAGTGGAATGCTTGTTCCCGCTGTGACCTACTGTGACTCACTTCACCCCTTCTAGGCAGGCCTGAGACATGGATACTTTGGGGACACTAGTTCTCCCTTCTGGTCCGCTCTGGTTCAGCACCCGTCAAACCCAGTGGCTCCAGGAACACGTGGGATTCAGCCCTTAACCCGGGACAGGCTGAGGGCAGGCTGCAAAAGTGTCTGGACTGAGGCCCTCTAACCTGCAGGCAGCTCCTGGCTCCCGAGAGAGTCAGGTGTCTTGGGGGGGGGGGGCTGGGAGAATTCAGCACTGGGAGGGGGTGAAGAAATAAGTCTGGGTGAGGAAAAGGCAGGGAGGAGATCATGCTCTGCTTTGTTGTAAAGTTCGATCTTAACCCCCGGGAAGGGAATGTCGCTCTCTCTCCATGTCCAAAGACAAGCTCTCCTCAGGTTCTCAGCCCTCAAACCCGACTAGGTACTTCCATTTGTCTGCTACTCCACGCCCACAGCCACCTCCTTTGCGAGCAGGAGCCCGATCCTGCCCCACTCCCTCTTCAGCCCGTGCCCTAATCCTGTCACTTAGCACCGTACCCCGACCCAGCTCCCGACGGCCTTCTCACAACCACACTTCCCCTCTAGGGGGACCTCTAGCAGGCTGGATCCAGGCATTTGCGACTGAAATAAACTCCAATTTAATTTTCCACCCCTTCCCATGGAAGGAACTGGGAGGTTCCTGGGCGGGCTGTTTGCATTTCCTGCCTCCCCTAGCTCCCTACTGCCCCTCATCTTTTGGATTCTGACTCACTTCGGCCCCACCCACCCAGTGACTCACCCTCTATTCTGCTCCCTGGAGTAGGGTGGGGTGGATGGGGGATTCTGGGCAGCTTTAAATCTTAACTCTGATTTGCTGTCAAATCAGAGTTCTTTTCCTACTTCTATTCTCCTCTCCCCTCCCCACGTCTGTCCTCTAACCTTGTCTGGTCTGAAACAATTCTGAATTTGGGCGTCTTCTGTTGTAAACCTCAAGTTCAGGTGCTTGTTTTAATACCTTGGCATTAAGAAATCAATAGAATTTTTTATATAATAGAATTATTTTTTTCTTAATTCAAGTATTTTCTTAATACGCTGATATTAAGAAAGGAGAGGGAGATAGTGTGTGCAGGATTTGAGAAGCTGGGGTTCCCTCCACTCTTTCTCCAAGTAGAAGCTGGGAGCAACGTATGGGTCCTTTCTCCAGCTTGGAGGTCTGGGGCTGAAGGAGCTGGGGCGCTGGGCGTATAGCGTGGCCTCAAGACCCCTTCACCACTCCCTACTTTCCCCGCAAGAGAAATTAAATAGAAGGGGATGGGAGGGAAGAATCCTGAGAGCCTACACTATCCCTTCCCTCCTTGTCCCTAGGATCTCTAGCCTCACCCCAAACTTTCAGCTGCCCTCCCGGCCTCTCACGCCCAAATGTAGCCCCCAGAAGAGGGAAAGAGGAAGAATCAATGGCAGGAATCAGAAGAGTGCAGGGCCGGAGCGTGCATCTATCCGGGCCCTGCCCGCAGATTTGCGGGCTCAGGTGGGCGGGGCAGGCGGGAGCCGACTCACCAGAGGGCGCGCGCGCCGGGCTGCAGCGGCCCCGGCCCTGCAGCAGCGCCCGCAGAGGTGCCTCCTCTTCTTTGGGCGGCAGACACTGCAGTCCTGGGGAGCAGTTAGGGGTGTAGACCCCGCACAACTGCCCCTCCCGCCTGAGACAGCCCCCAGCTTCTGCACAGCCCTCCTCTGGCTGCCCCCCATCCTCCTCCTCCACGCAGCCCCCAGGACAACCCGCCTGCGCTCCCTGCCCGCAGCCTGGGCACCGTGCCAAGGTGTCTCCGGGGCGGGCAGCGAGCAGCAGAGTTAGCAGCAGCAGTGGCGGCGGTAGCCTGTGGGGGGTCATGGTTAGGACTAGCGCCCCGTCCACTCCTCTCAGAGCAATCCCGGCTCAGCTACTGCCCGCCGCCGCCCCTCTGCTTAAGTAGCCGCCCGGCAGGGGCCGGGCCCTTTAAGAGCCAGGTGAAGGGGGGTGGGGGGGGGGAGAAGGCTTGGACTTTCCCTAAACTGGGTGGGACTGCAGGCCCCCTCCCCGACACCTGGGTCCTCCCCTCTCTTCTCTTCTCCCTCCCTTCCCAATTTTTATTTACTTCCCAAATTATTTTGATTTTTCTTGCTTTGTTCCCGGGGACTCTCCGCTGGAATTTGGGAGGTGGACGGCTGGGTGGAGGGACGGGAGGGTGGGGAGGGGTGGAAGAAGGAGAGGGTGGGAGTTGGGAAGAAGAGGAAAGCCTGAAATCCAGTTCGTGTAGGAGGATGAAAGGGTCACAGGGGAAGTACAGGGAGTGAAAAGCTGGGGTTCTAAAAGTGGATGCAGGGCCTCCCTGGTGGCGCAAGAGGCTAAGCACCATGCAATGAAGCATCTGCAGCCGCTGGCGGCAGCACGAGTTTGATGAGTTTGATCCTCAGCCAGGGAGGCGACCCACATGGGGCAGCAGACCTCTCTTGCCCTGCTGCTCCCCTCAGCAGTGTGTTTCAGTAGATCTGCCTGTTCTGCTCCCCACTTTGTCTCTAGTGGATCCTCTCACCCCCTACCCCCCCCCCACCTCTGGCCTGTGCCCCAGTACTTGTATGCATAAATCAATCAATCTTTTCTTTTAGATTTATTTATTTATGCATACAAGAACTGGGGCACAGGCCAGAGGTGTGGGAGGAGGAGAGAGGATCCACCAGAGAAAGAGTGGGGAACAGAATAGGCAGATCTACTGAAATACACTGCTGAGGGGAGCAGTGGGCAAGGCAGGAGAGGTCTGCTGCCCCATGTGGGTCAGCTCCCTCGCTGGTGGCAGGGGTCCAACTCATGCTGCAGTGGCTGCGGTTTGCTTCATAGCACATTGCTTAACCCACTGTGCCACCAGGGAGGCCCCTAAATAAATAAATCTTTTTTCTTTTTTTAATAATTTTTTAAAAAAGATTTATTTTATTTATGCACACACACGAACTGGGGTACAGGCCAGAGGTGTGGGGGTGAGAGGATTCACCAGAGACAGAGTGGGGACAGAACAGGCAGATCAACTGAAACACACTGCTGAGGGGAGCAGCAGGTGAGGCAGGAGAGGTCTGCTCTGCCATGTGGGTCCCCTCCCTGGCCGGTGGCAGGGATCGAACTCGTGCTAAGTGGCTGTGGTTTGCTTCATAGTGTGCTGCTTAACCCACTGCACCATGTAGGGGGTGAGAGGATTCACCAGAGACAGAGTGGGGAGCAGAACAGGAAGATTGACTGAAATACACTGGTGGGCGTGGCAGGAGAGGTCTGCTGTGCATGTGGGTCCCCTCCCAGGCTGGTAGCAGGGATCGAACTCGTGATGCGGTGGCTGTGGTTTGCTTCACAGTGTGTTGCTCAACCCACTGCACCACTGGGGAGGCCCCTAAATAAATAAATCTTTTTTAAAAAAATAAATAAAAGTGGATGCAGAAGGGATGGTGAGTGTGTGGGGAAGTCTTGAGGTGGGTGGGAATGGAGAGAGAGAGGAAAAGGCCAAGGTGATGGTCTCAGGAGAACCTACTACAGATGGAAGAAAATAGTCCAAAGGAGAACAAAGCCCAGGGAGAGAAAACATCCTGGAGCTGTGGCTGCCTGGGAGTCAGTCTGGGCTAAGATGGCGAGAGGGCTTGCAGGAGTTAGAGGGGTGGTGGAGAGAGAGGAGAGGCACACATTGAATGAATGCTCCCAAACCACAGTGAGTCTGGAAGGATGGCAGAGGGGTGGCATATGCGAGAGTGAGAACTGGCTGAACACCATTGGGAGACAGGGACAGGGTGGAATCAGCAAGTTGAAATTAATGGGGGAGATGGGTGAAAGTCAGAGGAACCCATACACCGTGCTTTTGGGATCAGAGAGCAGACCCCATCCCCCTTCCTGTGCTTCATCCAGTTCCGCTCACCCCTCTGTTCCACTCCTTTTCTATAATCTGTCCCCACCCTGTCCCAACCAGTATCATCCCCAGGGGTTTCTAGACTCAGTAGGCTGTGCAATGCCAGGGAACGGTAAAGAGGGGAGGATGCTTGGTTTGCCCATTTGCTGGCCTTCGCTGCACTGGTCTGCTGCCCCCACACCCCTTCCTGATGGCCCTTCCCCAAGCAGTGCCCCAGCCAGCACCAGCATTCCCAGCCTGGCCTTCCTTCCTAGAGGGAGGAAGAAGACCAGCAATCCACGCCCTGCCCATAACCCTGGATTATGCAACAAAGGCCATCTCATTCCTTCCTAAAACAAGGGCTTGGGCAGTGACTAAATTTAATTCTGGGCCCCTGAGCAAGAATGTGAGCAAGGGCTTCCTGGACATTTAGGTAAATAATAAGAAACTCATCCCAGTTCTACCCCCCACCCCCTTATAGTGCAATCCTGGGAGTCGAATTTGGGGAGCCGTGTCTTTCAATAACCCTGAGACACTGATGCAGATTAGTGTGGGGGGTGGGTAAGAAGAGTGAGAGGGCCCCCCTTGCACTTGTGGAGGCTGTGTTGACCCTCTTGCCCCAAGCTCTGACCCCAGGGTGAGGAACTGTTTATGCCCCAAACCCTTATCTCTGTTTATTTTGCCCTGCACAGGGTTCTGGCTAGGACTTTTCTCCTGGGCTCCAGCTTGTGACTCCTGAATAAGAGGAAAGGCCTATGGGAAGTTGGGATGGGGAAGATATGGCCATGCTCCCAGGATCCCACATGGTTTTTATTTATTTATTTATTTATTAAAGATTTATTTATTTATGCATACAAGCACTGGGGTACAGATCAGAGGTGTGGGTGGTGAGAGAATCCACCAGACAGAGCAGGATGCAGAACAGGCAGATGGACTGAAACACACTGCTGAGGGGAGCAGCGGGTGAGGCAGGAGAGGTCTGCTGCCCCATGTGTGTCCCCACCCTGGCCGGTGGCAGGGATCGAACTCATGCTGCAGTGGCTGTGGTTTGCTTCATAGTGTGTTGCTTAACCCACTGGGCCACCAGGGCGGGCCCCAGCATGGTTTTTAAGTTGTGTTTGTGCTCCTGCTTTGTAGGTTATACTGCAGAAAGCCCAATACTCTGCCAGCCTGTCACATCCACCACTCCCTTCTCTGCTCCCTCCTTTGCCCCTCCCACATCACTACTGGCACCCCTACAGATTCCTCATGCCTGGCTTGACACCCTCTCCCGCCCCCACCATCTCCTGGCTTCTAAGCTGGTACATCATAGTACCCACCTCTGGTAATGTCTTTCCCTTCCCCCATCCCTTCAGCATGAATGACCAGCGTTTCCTGGGGTCAGTGCCAGGATGTCTAACCAGCTCCTTCCTGCAGACTGA
Source organism: Galemys pyrenaicus (assembly GCA_019455555.1). Classification (NCBI taxonomy): domain Eukaryota; kingdom Metazoa; phylum Chordata; class Mammalia; order Eulipotyphla; family Talpidae; genus Galemys; species Galemys pyrenaicus. The sequence continues at coordinate 1,305,194 of JAGFMF010011636.1, forward strand.
GACCTCGAACTCCACTTCAGCACCTGGAGCAAGAATTGGGCACTCAGGTAGTGTGGGCCAAGGTGCAAACTTCTGGGACTCTGGCCTCTTCATGAGAGAAGAGTTTGCTCTACAGCTTCTGCCAGGACTGTGAAAAGACAAAACAGCTTGAGCCATTACTTAGACTTTCCCATAAGTAAACTGTACTGGCTCGGCCGTCTCCTGAGTGCGCCACACTGTTCTGATGCTCGTGCCCTGCGTTGCTTGCGCCCAGCCCTGCCTCCGAATCCACGGCATCCCCAATACTGACTTTCTTCTGAGGACAAGGAGTAGATGAGGGAGATTTCCAAACTCTTTTGAGCTTTGATTCTGAGGAATGACAAGTGGTGGCATAGTCCACAGGCAGAAGGCTCTAGAATGGAGGTCTCATGACTATATCATGACGAGGCTTAAATCTGGTGTGGGCCTGATGGGCACTGCTGGGGAGAACCTCAACCTGTCTGGGGCGTCTGGTCTCTGCCATCTGTCCACATACAGCCTTCAGTTGGTCCTGCTGGTGTGACTCCCTCCTCCGCAAAGGCCCCAGTGCGCCCACTGGCGCCCATGGCCCCGTGGACCATGGTCTGGAAGTGTCTGCTGATTCAGCCTGCTGGTTGGATCACCTACCCCAGAGCCACCTGGCATTTTCGCATCTCTGGCCTGAAATGAGATAAAGGAAGCGAAGGTGAGGCAGCATTGATGCTCAGAGGTCATCTGTGCTCTCTGGCCTCCAAGCTTTCAGGTCACAAGGAATAAATCCTTCTTATTCCTCCTTCACCACAAACTGTATTCTGGTGCCTCTTCTCCCCTACTTGGCCATCTGTCTGCCTTCCTCTGGATTCATTCACCTTACTGTGTTATACTCTTATATTTTTGTTTATATATTTTTTGTGTTATTTTTCTAGTTAGATTGTGTTTTGAGGACAAGCCTCCCTCCCCCCCACTTTCTTCATGGAGGCACCCAGCCCATAATAGGAGTTGGAATTGATACAAGTAAGGTTGGTGTTTTGGGAGGAGCAAAGGCAGTCCTGGACAAGGGCGTCGAGAGGTGAAGGGGTGCACCACAACTCCTCTGGGACCCCCACCTTGCTGCCGTACACCTGACCCAGGCTGCCCACCGCAGGGTCTCTCCATCCTACTCCCCCTCAACCCTAGTCTGTTTTCTTCTTCCTCCCCTGGCTGTCAGGATCAAGACCAAAGTGTCTGAGGCTCAGAGTGTGTTCAGGGTTCAATAGGCAGAGAGACCTAGCGCTAGGATGAATCAGATAAATCAAAGAGGACTTTCTGGGGAGTAGGGCTTTATCATAGCTTGGGAGACACGACGAGGATACTAGAGAGGGGACTCAGCTCTGTGTAACAAATACAAAGCTAAAGGGGCAAGGGAAGCCAGGTGGAATGTGTGTGCATATGTGTATATGACGTGTGTTTCCCCACACCCCTATGTCCCATGGATACCACATAAAGGACAGTTGGGAAGAGAGAAGGAGTAGTTTTCCAGACTAGGCTGGAGTCAGCCAGATGGTTGAGTCGAGAATCATTAGTGGACAAGAAGTGTCTGGAATACGAAGTGTAATTGGAGAGTGGCTTTTATTTAATTAAATAAGTGAAAGTGTATTCTGTAAATTCATAGTATTCGATATGGTTGTAACTGGGAGTTATAGACATAAATAGGGAACAATTATGTTCCCAGGAGCTTAGAGTTAATGTCCGTCCATCCAATACACACTTATTAAATATTTAAATCCAGCAGGACTTAAACAGCTGAAGGTGATGAGGAAGAAATGGTGCTGACCTGAGAAACTTTGGAAAACAGTTTCGACTGGAAACAGGTGAAAGGCAAAAGGAACTGCATGCTGTACGTGAACACTGTACTCGAGTTGACAGTTTATTTCTCATGGGCCCATGGGTTGGGATTTTGAAACTGCTTTATGTGTTTATACTGGAGTTGAATATGTAAGTAGTGGATACTGAGAACCTGGATTCTCATTGTCAGAGAGAAATTACAGATAAGAAAGGGGGGAGGCTAGAATGAAACGTGAGATATGCATTATGAACTCATGTTTAATTGTGTTTAATTTAGCATACACACAGGGCCTCCCTGGTGGCCTAGAGGTTAAGTCTCAGCGCTATCACCTTGACAGCCTGAGTTCCATACCCGGGCCAGGGAGGTAACCCACATGGCAGAGCAGACCTCTCCTGTCTCACTCACTTCTCCCCGCAGCAGTGTGTTTCAGTCAAGCTGCCTGTTCTGCTCCCCACTCTGTCTTTGGTGAATCCTCTCACCTCTCCTCCCAGCACCTCCGGCCTACATCCTAGTTCTTCTATGCAAAAATTAATAAACATTAAAAGAACCACAGATATAGAAACAAGCGCGTGTGTGTATGTGGGTTGCATGCAGACATACAGGTATCACTTGACTGCTCACTGAAGAGCCAACAAGCTCACCTCAGTGAGCATTGCAGTGAGCATGCCTGGCACGCAGATCTTAGATCTGAAATACCATTTTATAATGAAAGCAAGCAGACATTCCAGAAATGGCTGATCTAGGTCCAGGGTGGGGGAAAAAGCAGGATGACTAAGAGAGTCTTGGAGTACCAGAAAGTAAGGAAATATTTTGAAAACAAAAGGATTAGAGCATCTCAAAGGGACTTAAGAAACAGTGTGACCCAATGGTCAATGCTGAAAGCAATTTGTGTAATAAAATAGATAACAGCACTGGATTATAATCAAGTTATAAAACAAACACACATGAATGTACATAGATTGCATGAGTTGGCTGGGGCTACCGGAACAAAGTATCATAAATTCAGTGGCTGAAAGCAATTGAAATATATTGTTTCATAGTTCCAGGGGTTAATGGCTAACCCCAGCATGTTTTCTCTGAGACACTCAGTAGAATCCGTTCTTGCCTCTTCCTGGGTGCTAGCCATCAGTCAGGCCCTGGTTTTCCTTGGCTTGTCAATGCATCAGTCTCATCTTGGCCTCTGTTGTCATACGACCGTCTTTGTCTTCACATCCACCTTAAGCATGTGATCAAGGTGGGAATCTCACCAGGATGTTCCCCCTGCTATAAGGTGAGAAGCAATTTATCTGTATGAATTTCTCTCTACAAATCCATAAACCTAATATAATTATGTGAAAAACATCAGGCAAATCCAGGTCATGGGATATTTCATAGGATACCTGGCCAGTGTTCCTCAAGACTAATAAGGTTATGAAAATCAAAGCCTGAGAGACTGCCTCTGACCAGGGAGAGTGGGGAGAGATGACAATGGAAGCAGTGTGGTACCCTGGACTGCATTCCAGAATAGAAAGAGGGCATCAATGGAAAGATGGACAAATCCAAATAAAGTCTGGAGTTTAGTGAACAGCAATGTACCAATGTTGTTTTCTTAGTTTGGGTAAATATCCTGGGGACATGTGAAATGTTATCAATGGGATGAACTGGGTAAGGGGGTGTCTGGGAACTCTCTACACACTTGGCAACTTTGTGGTAAATCTTAAAGTATTCCAAAATACTTTTGGAACACATGACTACTTTGTTAGAGACAGGGCACTTGTTTCTAACAATCAGGTGGGTGTTCTCAGCCCTGGGTTGAGGATTTGGAAATAAGTAAGACACAATTCTGACTTCCAAGGAGATCATAGTCTAGTAGAAGATGGTCACATGAATTACTGATAATGATGATAATAATAATAACTTACATCATCTAACACCTTTTTATGCCAAGGACTACAATAAGTACTATATTTATCCCTCACTCTAAGTCCATAAGGTGGGTGATGTTATTATTCATCCCACAGTGGTGCACTAAGACTTTAGTGAGAAGTGATAGAGCAGGGATTTGAACTCAGTTCTCACATGAGTTTCCCTATGATGTTCCTTGTCATTCTTTGGGAGTGTCATGGAGGTGCCTGCTTAAAAGCATCTGCTGGGCAAATGCATCCTCCAAAGACCTCTTCGCGGACGGTGGACGGTCATTGTAAGGACTTTTAAAACATGACCACTTTAACTGGGGGAAGCGTCACCCTGCAGAGCCGCTGTCATTAAATTCTGAGTCTTTAGTACGGGCTACCAGAATATTAGGCATTAGAAGGAAGAATATGGGAAGTAAAGCAGAAGACACTCCCTAGTGTCTTAATGGAACTTTCTACCTGCTGTTATTTCAAAGCCAACATACTTATTCCCTCCCAACAAATCATTCCTCCTCTTTCCTGTTTTTGCCAGTATTATCATCCCTCTCCCAGTCTCTCAGCTGTCCTTTACTCATTCCTCTTTTCTCATAAAATTACCGATTCCTATTGGTCAGTGCCTCCCAATACTTCCCTCAGGTGCCCTTCCAATGTTCTCATGTCAAGACTATACTTTCAGGGATCATTTCTATAGTTCCAATGTTCTCATGTCTACCCCATCCTGATGGTACTGGTTCTCTTCATCTTTCAGCTGGACCATGGTGATCATTTCCTGTGACTTGCTCAGTTTTCAGGTTCTATCTACTCTGCACCCAGACTACTCCTTCTGAAATGATAACAGAACATGTGATTCTCTGCTCAGAGATCCCCAGAGACTCCCTATTAACTACAGTATCAAGTCCAAGTCCTTGGTTTTAAATCTGCTAGTTCTATAACCTTATTATAAGAACTAACTCACCACTTGACCAACTGTGCTCTTTAGTCATAGCTCCTAACTTTAACTTGTGATCACATTCCTAGCCTTTTCCTTCTCCAACCATGCATTCTCTAATTCTCCTGAACCCAAAGGACTTCTAGTCTCTGGGAAAAACAGAGGAGCAAGTAAAAAATGACACTATATAAAAATAGAGGGCTCAAGGGCCAATGAGCAAAAAGGAAGGGAATTTTGCCTGGAAAAATCAGAGAAGGCTTCACACAGGAGGTGATGCATTGCTTGGGGAAGTTTGTGAACAAGGGGACCAAAAGGGAAGGTTTTCAGGCAGAGGGAGGGGCACTTGTCTCTACAATCATGTGGGCATTCTTCATGTGTCCCTTTTGAACATCTCTAATAGTTTATCTTGTTCTAGAAGTTTTTCATGTACTATATCATGCTTGCTTTTAACTAGCTTATGAATAGGGACCACATCCTCTATTTTCCCTCTGTAAAATGGGTGTAGCAGCACTTGCTTTACAGATTGATATGCGTGTTAGAAATAATTCATATAATGTACATGGTAGGCACTCTGAGTTTTTTTAGTTCCTCGCCCACCCTAAAGTACTCAGTATTTGTTGAACAAACAATTCAACCTTGGTTCAAAATTGTTCTGTGCTTTGGATGGCCTCATTGGATTGGAAGCAACCCAGAGAAAGGCAATGTTTTGATGGGGGAGAAGATACCAGCCTGTGAGCGCTAACCAAAGAGATGAAGGCTCTCTAATCTGAAGAGGAGTCAGAAATATTCATATTCAACTGAAGTCCACTGAACGCTTATTTATATTAAGCATAATTCTCACAATGTTCCATTACCATCTCTATTTTGCAGATAAGAAGACATATTTAGAGAGGCTAAATATGTTACCAAAGGCCATAAAGCTAGTTGGTGGGAATCACTGGATTTCAAATGTAGAAAAACTTTCATTATGTAGAAAAACATTAAGGGTGTGGACATGTTAGGGCCTCCCAGGTAGCACAAGGGGTTAAGCGCATGAAGCATCTGAAGCCACTGTAGCACAGTTTGACCTCCAGCCAGGGAGCTGACCCATATGGTTGCAGCAGACCTCTCCTATCTCACTAGCTGCTCCCATCAGCAGTGTATTTCAGTCAGTCTGCCTGTTCTGCTCCCCACTCTGTCTGGTGAACCCTCTTCCCCCACACACCTCTGGCAGGTACCCCAGTTCTTGTATGCATAAATAAATATACAATCTTTTTAAAAAATAAGCTAAATGCAGATGTATATGCTAGATTCTTTACTCAAATCATGTGCAATTTCTAGAATTAAAGGTGGTTGTTTTTTGGCAAATAAAAGGAATGGTTGCTTTATGTTGGGGTAGATGGAAATAAACACAATGAACATATTATTATGATAAATAGCACAGACTAAAAAAGGAAAGAAGTTAAAAAAAAGAATTAATAAAATCATCGATAAAAGATCCTTGGCAAGTCATGAAAAGACTAGACTTCTTCTTCCTCTTCCTGACCTTTGAGTACACCCCCGAGCCTAAGTCTGGGCTCTATCCAAAGGCAACCTGGGGCAGTTTGAGAGCTTGGTTCTTACCCTTTTGGGCAGGCTCGCTGGCCTCTCTTACATAGATTGTCTCTGGCAAAGCTGTTGGAGAATGAAACCTGGCCCTAACAAAACATGGGTTACAATTAATATATATTTTATTTTATTTTTTTAAAGATTTATTTATTTATGCATATAAGAGCTGGGATACAGGCCAGAGTCACGGGAGGTGAGAGGATTCACCAGAGACAGAATGGGGAGCAGAACAGGCAGATGGACTGAAACACACTGCTGAGGGGAGCAGTGGGTGAGGCAGGAGAGGTCTGCTGCACCATGTGGGTCCCCTCCCTGGAAGGTGGCAGGGATCAAACTTGTGCTTCAGTGGCTGTGGTTTGCTTCATAGTGCGTTGCTTAACCTACTGTGCCACCAGGGAGGCCCACAATTAATATATATTTTAAAAGATTTATTTTTATTTATTTATGTTTACAAGAACAGGGGTGTAAGTCAAAGGTGCGGGGGAAGTAAGAGGATTCAGCAGAGACAGAGTGGGGAGAGCAGAACAGACGATTGACTGAGATAAACTGCTGAGGGGAGCAGAGGGGGAGACAGGAGAGGTCTGCTGCGCCATGTGCATAAGCTCCCTGGCCAGGGATCAAACTCATCCTTCAATGGCAGGTAATAGTTTGATAGCACTGAGACTTTTACCTCTGAACCATCAGGGAGGCCCCTATAATTAATATTTTTTCTTCCTAAAATTTTGGCCTGAGAACCTAGAATTTAATATCAGCCAAAGTAAGTTTAGGGAAGTAACAGTTAATATGTGACCTCGACCTAATAATAAGCAAACATAAGACACAATGAAACTTAAGGACATTATACAAAATAACTGGCACAGAAAAGACTGAATAACTGTCCCAAATTAAAGAAGTTGAGGAGACATGACAAGTAAATGTAGCTTAGGGTCCTATGTTGGATCCTATACAAGAAAAAGGACATTAGTGGAATAATTTGCAATATTTGAATAAGGTCTGTAAATTACTTAGCAGTATTATGCTAAGCTTATGCCATTGTCATGTAATTATGCCTGGTGTCAATGATTACACCATGATTATGTAAATATTAATATTAGGGAAGAATGGGTGGAAGGTATGTAGAACTCCAAGTACTATTTTTGCAAGTTAAAAGTGCTTCAAAATAAACAATTTTAAATGGATTAGACATAAACGCAAAACCCCAAACCATAGAAACCCCATAAGAAAATTGGATATCGGCCCTCCCTGGTGGCGCAGCGGGTTAAGCAACGCACTATGAAGCAAACTGCAGCCACTGCAGCACAAGTTCGATCCCTGCCGCCGGCCGGGGAGGGGACCCACATGATGTAGCAGACCTCTCCTGCCTCACCCGCTGCTCCCCTCAGCAGCAGTGTGTTTCGGTCGGTCTGCCTGTTCTGCTCCTCACTCTCTGTCTGGTGAATCCTCTCACCGCCCTGGACTCTGGCCTGTACCCCAGCTCTTGTATGCATAAATAAATAAAACTTTAAAAAAATAATAAAGTTAAAAAAAAAAAGAAAATTGGATATCTTTGTCCCCCTGGGTTAGGAAAAAATTTCTTAAACAGAATACCAAAAGCATGTACTATAAATTGAAAATTTGATAAATTGTACATCTTCATGTTAAGAACTTGTGTTCTTTGAAAGACACTGTTAAGAGAATGAGAAGACTATAAGCTACATACAGAAAAAGATATTTGAAAGAAACTTTCAAAATGCAGTGTTAAGAAAAACAACTCAAGGGCCTCCCTGGTGGCGCAGTGGGTTAAGCAATGCATTATGAAGCAAACCGCAGCCACTGCAGCACAAGTTCGATCCCTGCTGCTGGCCAGGGAGGGGATCCACATGGTGTGGCAGACCTTTCCTGCTGTGCCTGCTGCTCCCCTCAGCAGTGTACTTCAGTTGATCTGCCTGTTCTGCTCCCTGCTCTCTGTTTCTCTGTGGTGAATCCTCTCACCCACCCCCCCACACCTCTGGCCTGTACCCCAGTGCTTGTATGCATAAATAAACCTTTAAAAAAAAAAGAAAAACAACTCAATTTTTAAAAATGGGCAAATGATTTGAACATTTTGCTAAAGAAGACATATGGATAGGGCCTCTCTGGTGGTACAGCGGGTTGAGCACCACACTGTGTAGCATCTGCAGCACGGCGGTGCGAGTTCGATCCCAAGCCAGGGAGGGGACCCACATGGCTCAGCAGACCTCTCCTGCCTCGCCCACTGCTCCCCTCAGCTGTGTACTTCAGTTGCTCTACCTGTTCTGCTCCCCACTCTGTCTGGTGAATCCTCTCACCTCCCTGGACTCTGGCCTGTATCCCAGCTCTTGTATACATAAATAAATAAATCTTTAAAACAAAAAAGAAGAAGACATATGGATGGCAAGCAAGCACATAAAAGACTGTAAATATCATCAGTCATCAGGGAAATGAGAATTAAAACTACAATGAAACACTGTCACATAACTATTAATAAGAATGACCAAACTAAGTGTTGGCGAGGATATGAAACAACTGGAACTTTTATCCACTGCTGACAGGAATTTACAGTAATACGGGAACTTCCAAAAAACAGTTCTGCAACTTTTCAAAAAGTTAAGCATACATATATCATATGATCCAACCACTCATTCCTAGGTATTTAACCAAAGGAAAGTGAAATCGACATCCACATAAAGTCTTGCACATCAATGTTCATAGCAGTTTTTTTTTTTTGTAATTGCCTTAAAGGTATTCAACAGCAGATGGGTGATAAGCAAGTTGCAGTATATCAACACTTATCAATAAAACAGAATGAGGGCCTCCCCGGTGGCGCAGTGGGTTAAGCGACGCACTATGAAGCAAACCGCAGCCACTGCAGCACGAGTTCGATCCCTGCTGCCGGCCAGGGATAGGACCCACATGGCGCAGCAGACCTCTCCTGCTGTGCCCGCTGCTCCCCTCAGCAGTGTGCTTCCGTTGGTCTGCCTGTTCTGCTCCCGCTCTCTGTGGTGAATCCTCTCACCCCCCACACACCTCTGGCCTGTGCCCCAGTGCTTGTACGCATAAATAAATAAATCTTAAAAAAAAAAGTTATAAAAAAAAAAAAAACAGAATGAACTACCGATATAAGCAACAGATGGTACGGATGAGTCTTAAAATAATTATGCTGAATAAAAGAAGTCAGATACCTACTCTCCAAAGATTGTGTATTGTATGATTCCTCTTACATAAATTTCTAGAAATTTCAAAGTAAACTGGTGACAAAAAGCAGGGTGGGAGTTTCCTGGAGATGGGAGGAAGGGGTTACAAAGTCGCTCAAGGAAACTTTTGGGAGTGATGATATGCTCACTACCTTGACGGTGGTGATATTTTCTTGGGTACATACATAAGTCACCACATTAGAAATTTTAAATGTTTTATTGCATCAATCAAATATAATTAGATATTAAGCACCAATTATCAATTAGATGCTGACACCAATGGCTCAAGATTCACTGAAAGGGTCAGTGAATCTCTGGATTTCATACCTGGAATTTGAAGATGATGAACTCCTGGTTGGAAACATCAATAACACTTTAGAAACACCTTTTGTCATCTCATCCATCTCAGCACCTAGCCAGTTTCTGGAAGGAGCGAGGGGACCTGATGTGTGATAGACCTGATTCTGGGAGCTGCCCTGGTCAGTCTCTTTCTGGCTGCTTCTGAGAAGAGCTGAGCTGAGAAGCAATGAAGGAACCAGACCGAGCTGGAGGTGAGTTGGAACGGATGTTTAGAACTATGTAATACAGGAGCTGGAAGGGAGCTTAAAGAACACACACTGTTTAATTTTTGTTTATGGATAAAAAAACACCAATACGGTTATAGATTTGGGGTTCTAATCCAGGTTTTCCAATTTCCCATCTACACAGACTTCCATCGTTCATTTCCATTATGCCAAGTGGTCACTTGTTATAAGGCATGATGGTTTCCATCTCATTCAACATTTGTAAAATACCTATTAATGATAAGACTTGGATGGGGGGAGGGGCTTCCTGGTGGCACAAGGGGTTAAGTCTCAGCACTGTGAAGCTATCAGCAGGCCCTCCAGGGAGCTAAACCATGTGTCAAAGCAGACCTCTCCTGTCTTGGTCGCTGCTCCCCTCAGCAGCATATTTTAGTCTATCCACCCGTTCTGTTTCCCATTCTGTCTCTGGTGATTCCTCTCACTCCCCACCCTGTGGCCTACACCCCAGTTCTTGTATGCATAAATAAAATAAATCTTAAACAGGGCCTCCCTGGTGGCGCAGTGGGTTAAGCAACACACTATGAAGCAGACCGCAGCCACTGCAGCACGAGTTCAATCCCTGCTGCCGGCCAGGGAGGGGACCCACATGG
>JAGFMF010011636.1:1315814-1341737 GCA_019455555.1 Galemys pyrenaicus
CTGCTCCCCTCAGCAGTGTACTTCAGTTGATCTGCCTGTTCTGCTCCCCGCTCTCTGTGGTGAATCCTCTCACCACCCCCACACATCTGACCTGTACCCCAGCTCTTGTATGCATAAATAAATAAATCTTTAAAAAAAAATAAATCTTAAACAACAACAAGACTTGAATGGGGCCGGGGATCAGAAGGCGCTCACAGCCCAGTGGAGGCAGATCTACAAACACAGGTGACTTTAATAATGAAACTAAAACTGTAATCAGTGATGCATGTGATACAAAGGGCAAGGTATTTTTAAAAAAGATTTATTTATTTATGCATACAAGAACTGGGGTACAGGCCAGAGATGTGGGGGGGTGAGAGGATCCACCAGAGACATAGTGGGGAACAGAACAGGCAGACAGACTGAAGTACACAGCTGAGGGGAGCAGTGGGCGAGGCAGGAGAGGTTTGCTGCACCATGTGGGTCACCTCCCCGGCAGGGGGCAGGGATCGAATTCTTGCTTCAGTGGCTGTGGTTCGCTTCATAGGGGGTTGCTTAACCCACTGTGCCACCAGGGAGGGCCCAGGAAAAGGTATTTTAAATGCAGAGGAGGGGAATACCATCCTAGCAGGTGAAAGTCAATGATGGGAGGAAATTAGGGAAGTCCATCACCAACACTCACCCCGCCCTTGGCAATAAATACCCTTTAAAAGGTGTTCAATAAATCGACATTATAACCCCAGCCTAACTTTCCTTTGACGTCAACGCCCTCGGTTCCTGAACAGCACGACGTGTCAAGCCACTGCCTTTAGAGACCTAAGTTTTCCCTCGGAACGGCTCACCCTTGTCACAATAGGTGGAGCTCAGGAGAATATAAAGCATATAATAATAAACAGCACGAGCTATGAAGGCCAAAGGGTCCTCATCTGTAAAAGTGAGATAAGAATAAGACTGATTTCTCAAGGTTGTCGCGTGGATTGCTAAGGACATTCCTGCAAATCTTTTAGCATCACGTCTGGCACAGAAGGAGCGCTCAGGAAATATTCACAGTATTTGTTCGCACGTAGAGACCGTCGCCGCTTGCGTCTCCCAGGGCAGGAGCCGCCCCTTCTCCGCCCAGTCAGTGCCCAGGACGCCCAGCGCTGCTTCCGCGCCGCCACGTCGTCGCCTCCTACTCTCCCCACACCGGCGTTCACCAGACCCTAGCCCACGTTAGGTACTGGGTTCACCGGACCGCGCCCCGTCCCGGCTCGCACCTTCCTATTGGCTCCTTCAGAAGCCTGTACTTCGGAACCGCTGAGGATTGGTCGAGAGGGGGAGAGAGGCGGGCCTCTAGAAGCGTAGCAAGGGCGGGGCCCCGGATGTGTGTGGTGGCGGCGGCCGAAGAGCTAGAGTGCGGAGCTGAGAGGCCTATGGATGAGGAGGACGCGGCGGCCCCGGTAGGCGGGGATCGGGGGCGGGGTCCCGGAGGCCTCGGGTCTCCCGGGAGCCGGAGGCGGGAGGCGGGGGTCTTGGGCGGGGGCTCCGGGGTCAGGGGCGGGGCTTTGCGCTCTGGTCACCGTACTTCCTTCCCCCCGACCCTCGGTCGGGTGCTGGGCCAGGCGAGACTGGGCGTAGTTCCCAAGAAGGGGCCGCGCCCCGGCGCCCCTGGGTCTCGTGTAATGACCAGGCCTTGCGGGGGTGTGGAGGCGGGGTCCAGTGCGGCCGCCACTCGCGAGTGCCAGGGCTGTGGGGTTCTGGGCAAGCAATGCCCCTAGGTTTGGGGCGCCGAGATCTCCCGGGGGTCGAACCCTGGCGGAGTGCCCCTGAGGCAGGGCCACGTGGTGGCAGGTAGCTACTGCGAAGGGTGTAAGGGCACATTGGGATTGAATTCATCTTAACCAAGGCTTACTAAGCACCTACTGGGTGCAAGGCCTTGATGGAACCCCTGGACCTAGGGTTTTAGAGGAGGGAAAAGAAAAGAACCTGACCCTTTTCTCAGGTTAGCTCTAGGGAGAAATTCATTCATTCATATGTTAGCACTTTGGTTGTTTAAATGCCTCGAGCATCGTGCTTTCTCTCCATCTTCGTCACCTCTGAACTGCTTCTCTCATCTCAGTTGCTCAACAGCCTCGTCACTAAAATTTTTCACCACTTCTGCTTTTGCTTCTTATGGTCAGTTCTCCAACCAGCAGCCCAATGGTTTTTAAGATCTGATAAATTTAAGACCATATCATTTCCTTGCTTAAACTCTCCATAGGTTTCCTGTCACACTTAGAATAAAATCCAAACTCATTACCGTGGTCTGTAGGCTCTTGATCTGGCCCACCCTCCACCCATCTTCATGTACATTGTCCTTTGCATTCCTTACACATCAGCCACCCAGACCTTTCTTTTTCTCTCACATACCAGCTCCCTTCCACCTCAGGACCTGTTTTCCTGGCTGTCTGTCCCCTCTGCCTGGAATTGGGCTTGTCACATGCCTGGTGTCTTCTCATCTCAACTCAGATGTCACCTCCTCAGAAAGGCCTTCTCTGGCCACTCTCACTAAAGGTTTCTTTAGCCACTCTTCACCCCATTATTCTTTATCACATCACCCTGCTTTTTACTCCACTAAAATTGTCATGTCTATTTGTGATGCCTCTCCCCCAGAAGGAACCACTGTGAGGACAGGAGTCCCATCCATCTTGTTCACAGCTGCTTTCTCAGAACCCTAAAGCAGTGCATAGTGTGAGCTGAAATGATGAATGAAAGGATAAGAATGGGGATATTGAGGTCAGTCTGGGCAGCTCATTTCAAATCCAGTGCTCTCTCTGCATTCTGGGTCCAACAGATCGAGGACTCTGCTCAGGACCCTGCTTCCTCCTCAGTCCCCTTCTCCTCATGGCAGGTTTGTTCTCATGAACAAGATGGATGACCTCAACCTGCACTACCGGTTTCTAAATTGGCGCCGGCGGATCCGGGAGATTCGGGAGGTCCGGGCTTTTCGATATCAGGAGAGGTTCAAGCATATTCTTGTAGATGGAGACACTTTGAGGTAAGTTTAAAGGAATGCTTCCATGTTGTCCTTTCTGTGCTATGTTTTTAGCAAAGGCAAAGGACTGTCTGTCCTACTCTGGGAGAGGGGGCTTTTGATTTTGAAGGCCTTTCTGAGTAGAGCGATGGGTTTTGCTTCATCCTGAACTCCCTTATGTCTGCCTTTGGGTCACCCTGCCCTCGTCTGGCATTGAAGCAATCATGTCAGAGTTGGGAGGCTTCTGGGGTGTGAGAGTTGCCCAGCTGCCTTCTTGAGAGGACTCTGGTTTGTCTGTGGTGTATCTGGGTCCTCTTGACTGCATCTCAGGTATTGGGTTCCATGTACAGTGGGCATTTTAGGTAGTGCATATTCTGTTTTGGGAAGGACAGTTCTGTAGTGCCTCCTGACCACGGTCTTCCAACCCTTTGGTTTGTGTATTTATATTTGTTTTCTCTTTCTTTTCTGGCTTAATCCCTTTTCCTGACTCCTCCTGAGCTTAATTCTCTCACAGAGTTGTCCCTGATGGAGTGCAGGGGAGGAAAGGGTAGTGCTATTTGGCCAGAACATAAGAAAGCTGAGGAAGGGGGATTGAATAATTGTCTTTCAATCTACGAAGGGCTGTGGTACAGAGGATAGAGACCAGCCATTCTCCAGCTCCACTGAGGACAGAGCCAGAGGATAAGGGCCGAAGCTACAGCATGAGGGATTGAGGTTAGACAGGGTTGTGAGACTCTAGCAAGCAACTAAGGGAGGCTCTGCATTCTTTTTCCCCTGGAGATAAAGAAGCCAGGCCTGGATTGGTCTGGTATGGGTTGGACCCTGACTGCAAGCAGTGGGAGGGGTTGGATAACCTCAAGTATCTTGTTATGGTATCTGTGTAGATCCTGAAGTATGGCCTGATGGATTCTCCTCTGTGCTGGCCCTGGCAGGGTGGGGGTTGGGATGCTGAGGCCCTCCCCAAAACTCATGAACTAGGCTACTAATGGAACTCTCCCCTCATTCCCCCTTCAGTTACCATGGAAACTCTGGTGAAGTTGGCTGCTATGTGGCTTCTCGACCCCTGACCAAGGACAGCAATTATTTTGAGGTGATCAAAGCAGTGGGTGGGCAGAACAGGGGGTGAGATGATTAAGCTCTAAGGAGCTTTCGTCCTAGATTCATGATCTGATCCTTTAAATTTTCCATCAAGGCTGTCCTTTTGTGTGGAGCAGGGGCACACATCTGAGAGACAGGGGCCCTGCAGTGCTGTCACCCTGTCCCTCCTGCTATTATGCCCCTCACCTCGGTAGACTTGGACCTATGTCCTTTCCCAACCCCTAATCCTAGGCCACTATCTACTCCATCTTCTGTCTTTTCCCTAAGCAATCACAGAAAAATAGGCCCCTGCTGTCCCCGGTTCTCCCTTTGGGTGTCCTGTCTTTGTCTCAGCTCTCATGTCTTTTGTCTCTTGGGGCTCACCCCCTCTGATGTCTAAGTCCCATTCCCCAAACTCAGAGCAGTTCACCCCTTTTACCACCCCTGCTAACTGTGCCTGCTTTCTTCCAGGTGTCCATTGTGGACAGTGGGGTCCGGGGCACCATTGCGGTGGGGCTGGTTCCTCAGTACTACAGCTTGGATCACCAGCCTGGCTGGTTGCCTGACTCTGTGGCCTACCACGCTGACGATGGCAAGTGAGTTGCCCCCGTGAACCCTGCCCCTTTGCTGTGAATTTGGGAACCTCAGATATGAAAGTCTACCTCAGGGTGACTCTTGTCATTCCTTCACCTGTCTTGGGCATTTCTTAGTTTTTCTGCTCAGAACAGCCTCTGACCTGATGGCTACCCTTGGACTTTGCAGACTTAGCGGGAGGGTGAACTGGGATGTCAACTGATGCCCTCACAGAGTACCTGGGAGCAGTGAGACATGAAGCCTCCGCTCAGTGCTGAGGAGAGGTTGGGAGGCCAGACTCGAGTCCTGTGCCTGTCTTCTGTCCACAGGCTGTATAATGGCCGAGCCAAAGGCCGCCAGTTTGGGTCAAAGTGCAACTCCGGGGATCGAATTGGTTGTGGCATTGAGCCTGTGTCCTTTGATGTGCAGACTGCCCAGATATTCTTCACCAAAAATGGGAAGCGGGTGAGTAGGAAACACCAGGCGAGCAGCTTGAAGCTGTCACAGGATCTGTGGCAGTGATTAACAAGAATACTGCCTGGGGCCTGGCCTGGGCTTGCAGGCTCAGTCTTCATTGCCTTCAGTGCAGCCTCAGAGCCTCCTGGAGTAGAAGGTTCTTCTGGATGTAAAAGATACTTTCCCAGCTAGGACATTACCCTGATATAGCTGTAGAGAGCAAGTTATTGTAGTAGAGGGCAGGGATTATGGGGACAGAATTAGAGAATTGGGAAGGATTTGAGCAAAGAAAAAAGGGGGGAGATTATAGTCTGGCTGTGTAAGCTGGAGGTACTCTTTGTATTGTTGACTTGAGTGCTTTTTTTTTTTTTTTAAAGATTATTTATTTATACATACAAGCACTGGGTTACAGGCCAGAGTTACGGGGAGGTGAGAGAATCCACAAGACAGAGCAGGGGGCAGAACTGGCAGATGGACTGAAACACACTGCTGAGGGGAGCAGCAGGCCAGGCAGGAGAGGTGTGCCTGCACCATGTGGGTCACCTCCCCGGCCAGCAGCAGGGATCAAACTCGTGCTGCAGTGGCTGCGGTTTGCTTTATAGTGCATTGCTTAACCCAGTGCGCCACCAGGGAGGGCCTGACTTGAGTGCTTTTGAGGATATGTCCTGTCTCTGTTTATTTTGTTTATTTCTCTGCTTCCCTTCCCTCTTCAGAAAGAGACTAGCAGTGGTGAAGATGTGGGATAAATGAGCAAAGTGAGGCCAGAGACTCCAGCTTTCTTTCTTCTCCTTCCAGCTCCATCTCTGTCCTGAAAAACTGCCCTCTGTGGCCTTGGCTGGGCACTCCTACTCCCTTAGCATCTGCCCTCACCGCTTTGCTGCCCCAGTACACACTTGCATGTGCCCACAGTATGTGGCAGCAAGTCAAGAGACTTGTGTTGGCCTTCTAGCTCTGTGGACTCTTTGCTCTACTAGGGGAACTTAGCAGCTTTTTCAACTTTTCTATAACTCTGCGTTTTATTTTTTTAAAATCTGTCAGTGTGTACAGTTATTTGTTGCATTATTCCAAAAGGATCCTTCTGAAAATTAGGCGAGTGATGGAGAAGGGAGCCAGGTAGCAGCTCTCTCCCTGCCTCCTCTGCAGGTGGGCTCTACCATCATGCCCATGTCCCCAGATGGGCTGTTCCCAGCAGTGGGCATGCACTCCCTGGGTGAGGAGGTGCGACTGCACCTCAATGCTGAGCTGGGCCGTGAGGACGACAGCGTCATGATGGTGGACAGCTACGAAGACGAATGGGGCCGGCTGCATGATGTCAGAGTCTGTGGAACTGTGAGTAGAGGGCCTGGGGGAGGACTGGGCAGAATTGTAGGCCACAAAGCAGTCTGAATCATTTAAATGGGGAATGGGGACAGTGTCTTTTGTAGGGATTTGAGAAACAAGAGTATGAACAGGATAGCCTGAGATGTTGACATGATTTGTTGCGTCTAGATCCCTATTCTTCAGTGGGCTGAATCCCTTTCTTCCCTTCTGTCATTTGAGAGCTTAGGTTAGTTTTACTCTGAGAACATGTGGTCATTCTCTTCCACCTTCTTTGGTTCCTTAGACACCTGCTGCTCTCTGCTGCCCTGCACACCTGCCTTTGAGGGGCTGGGGCTGATTTGGAGGCAGCTCGGCTGGCCCACACCTCCCATTCACAGTGCTATGGGACAGTATGGTCCCAGGTCCCACATGTGGGGTTGGAGGCCCTTTGAGGCTTCTATTAAGTGTCAATGTTAATTTCTTTTATTTTCCCCATACATTTCATAGAGGATGAGAATAGAGGTGGGTAAATATTCAGTAAGAATCCTTAACCCTCCAGAACTTTTTTTTTTTTTTAAGATTTATTTATTTATGCATACAAGAGCTGGGGTACAGGCCAGAGTCGCGGGAGGTGAGAGGATTCACCAGACAGAGTGGGGAGCAGAACAGGCAGATCAATGGAAATACACTGCTGAGGGCAGCAGCGGGCGAGGCAGGAGAGGTCTGCTGCGCTATGTGGGTCCCCTCCCTGGCCGGCGGCGGGGATCAAACTCGTGCTGCAGTGGTTACGGTTTGCTTCATAGTGCGTTGCTTAACCCGCTGCGCCACCAGGGAGGCCCCCAGAACTTTTTTAAAAAAAGTCTTCATGTCTTGCCTGCATTAGTCTTTCCCTAGGTTTTAAACTTCTTTGGGGTGCATGGACCTTGGGAGAGGGAAAGTCTTCATATCTACCCTCTGTGGATGGAAGCTGAGTCGGGGCTTCGGCCCTGACTCGCATGGGCTGCTCAGACCTCCTACTTCGAATTGTCCCTCTGTTGCCCTCCTGCCCCCAGCTCAGCCTTCTCCAGCCTCTAGCCTTCTCAACCCAACCCGAGCTGTTTTCAACTCAGCCTTTGATAGCAAAACAGAAGCAGTGGGGGGTGGAAATGGATTATGAGCAAGACTCTCCCCCTCTGGAGTTCAAGGTGAGTCAAACTCAAGAAGATGGTAGAAAGGGTGCCCTCCTGCTGCTTCTGACGCTGCATCTCCTCGCAGCCCTGGGTCACATACTGCAGTGGCTGTGAGCTAGCAGCTCTCAGGTGCCCACTGTGTGACCCTTCCTTCTTTCCCCTTCCACCACCATTTTGACAACATCTACAGAGTTGAACTTGGGACTGAGCCAGGGCGATGTTCCAGCCCTTATCCCTGACCTCTCCTCAAGATTTTTTTCCTGGCATCCTTTCCCTGCCTGGACCTGTCCGCACTCTGCTCCGGGCTCCTCCCAGGCAATCTTCTAATTGAGGCAGAATCCTGTAGACATTTATAAATAGCTTTCCTTCCTCTCTGCCCTCCCACAAGTCCCTTCAGGCCACTCATTTAAGAATTTCTTCTTTCTTAGAGATAAACTGTCAAGTTTGGCTCTTCTCTCAGACCCTCACCCCAGCTTGGGACAGCTGTCAGGGTGGGCAGACTGCTCCCTGAACACTTGCTGCTCTGGGACCTGCTTGGGTATGAGCCTCTTGAAAAACATACGCCTCTCTTCTGGTCTTGCCAGCTACCCCTGTCCTCTACCCCTTGCCCACCATATCCTCGCCCACCATCTCTACTTGTCTCTTGGCCTCCTTTCTTCTTCTCCTCCTAACTGTGGCCTGTATTTCTGACCTGGTCATCAGCATTGTGTTTGCCTGGAGGAGCCTGGGAGAGGTCATTTGGGTCATGTGTGTGCTCCTGTTTCTAAAGATGTCTAGCACAGCTATTTCTTCTTGCCCTTCCTGATTTTTACACCCGCCTCCATGGAGGCCCTTCCTTGGACCTCAGACCCCTGCTGTCTGCTGTTGCAGCCTGTTCCTCCTGCCTTAGGTGATGTTCTCAGTAAAGTGCCTTTTTGGAACCATAAACTTCTGAGAGAGGCTTCGGTGTCATCCAGTCCAGGGTTTCTCACAGGGAGATCGTCGGTATTTTAGGTGAAACAGCTCCTTGATATGCAAGAGGTTTCGTATCCCTGGCTCGCAGACATCAGGTGTAGCAGCCCCCTCCCCAGTCATCGTGACCACCACACAGCTCCAAATAGCCTCTTGCTCTGCTGTTGATGAAAATGAAAAGATTTGTTCAAATGTCCAACAGCGAAATGGTAGCAAAACTAAGTCCAGCTATTCATTCTTTGATCCCTGCCCACTGCCTTTTCCACTAATACAGCTGATACATTCTACCAAGCATGCTTTTCTGTAGCCAGTCATTTCTTCTCCTCCTGCCTGCTTCTCCCAAGATGAAACTGGAATTCCTGGACTTAAATTCCCACTTCTGGGGTTCCCCGTCTGGTTTCTGTAACCAAGACCCTCGTAGGTGAGTTTGCTTGATAACCTTGGAATTCTTTTTCTCCTAGCCCTTTCTCTCAGTTCTAACGTCTCATTTCTCATTGGTTCTTCCTGCAGAGGAAAACAAGTTCAATTTCTGTCTTTTACTTTTCCTGCAACATTTCACTATGAAAAAATTTCAAACATATAGAAAAGTTTAAAAAAATAGTCCCTTGAACACCCATATGCTCACAGGTAGATAGGCTCGTAGAGGCTCACGAGTGGAATGCTCCCCCTGCTGCCCGTGGCCTCAGTTTCCCTCCGAAACAGTTCCCCCATTGCCAGAACTCCGAGGTCCTGAAGAGTTGCTCCCTCATTTGCTCAGAGTAGGGGTGTTGTCCTCTCCTGACTTCTGCCCCCAGGCCTTGCAAAGTGAGGTAAGTGCGGAGGGTGGGGGGCAGTTTAGGTAAAGCTGGGGGATTAGGCTCATTCTTTGTTTCCTGTTCATAGTTTCTCTGACAGCTTCTTAGTGATCGTGCACAGCTTTGGTACACAAAAGGGGGTGAATGGGGCCTCACCCTCACAGGGGTCCTCCCCAGACCCAACCCAAGCAGAGTCCATGTTGGGGCCTGAGCTGGCTGGTGGGGAGCATGTTCTTGGTTCTTGTTTCAGCTGCTCTGGGCCCTCAGGGCACTGTGCCCTCCCTGGCTGCTGTCAAGAGGGATTAGGGTCTCTGCTGGGAAGGGAGGAGGGTGGATACCAGCAGGGGAGAGGAGACTGAGAAGGCCTGCAGGTGGGGGAGGAGTTGGGTGCAGGAGGCTGTGTGCACTCTGGCCTTAAGTTACCTGTTTGACCTCTTAAGACTTTGGTGGTTGTGTACATGTATGGAGGAGGTGTGGGTAGGAAGGGGACTTGAAGCTCTAAGGAAAGGTTTCCCGTACCCCACCAAAGATGTAGAACATTCTGTTTGCATGTTGTGTATGGAGAGATGTTAGGCGGGCGGCTGGTCCCAGAGTAACCAGGAGTGGCCTCTGTCCTGGGGTAACAGTGACCACTTTTGGGAGCCTAAGGGACTGTTCTAGTTGGTGCTAAGGGCTGGAATGAAAGTTCATTTCCTTCTTTGTGATTGGCAGAGCTAATCTATGGAAGCTTTGGGGTGGCTGTTAAAATTTAGGGTCACTAATATGCTGGCAGGTTCCAATGCAACCCTCATTTCCAGCATTAGGAAAGGTGGAAATATGTGTAATCCCCTAGTTGGTGTCAGGCTCCATGCTAAGCACTTGACCCTCCCTTCACTGAGCCTTCTCACCCATTTATGAAGATGCAGTTCGTAGTATCCTTATTTTACTGAGGTTTAAAGAAGTGCAAGTTGCGGGGCCTCCCTAGTGGTGCAAGCGGTTAAGTCGCAACACTATGAAGCTATCGGGAGCCACTGTAGCACCGAGTTTGATCCCTGGTCAGGGAGCTACGCCACATGGCGAAACAGACTTCTCCTGCCTTGCCTACTGCTCCCCTCAGCAGTGTGTTTCAGTCAGTCCACTTGTTCTGCCCCCCGCTCTGTCTGGGGAATTCTCTCACCACTACCCCCCAACTTTACCCCTGTATCTCTGGCCGATATCTCAGCTCTTACATGCATAAATAAATAAAATTTATTTTTATTTATTTATTTTTTAAAGATTTTTATTTTATTTTTATGCATACACAAGCTGGGGTACAAGCCAGAGTCGCGGGAGGTGAGAGGATTCACCAGAGGCAGAGCGGGGAACAGAACAGGCAGATGAACTGAAACACACTGCTGAGGGGAGCAGTGGGTGAGGCAGGAGAGGTCTGCTGCGCCATGTGGGTCCCCTCCCTGGCTGGGGATCGAACTCACACTGCTGTGCAGCAGATGCTTCACAGTGTGGCACTCAACCTGCTGCACCACCAGGGAGACCCTATTTATTTTTTTAAAGATTTATTTATGCCTATGAAAACTGGGGTACAGGCCAGAGGTGCAGGGGGTGAAAGGAGTCACCAGAAACAGAGTGGGGAACAGAATAGGCAGATCAACTGAAATACACTGCTAGAGGGAGCAGCGGGCGAGGCAGGAGAGGTCTGCTGCGCCATGTGGGTCACCTCCCTAGCCAAGGATCGAACTTGTGCTGCAGTGACTGAGGATGCTTCATAGTGCGATGCTTAACCCCTTGCGCCACCACGGAGGCCCGAATAAATAAAATAAATTTTAAAAAAGTGCAAGTCGCTTATTCATGTTAGGTAGCTAGTGAGTAAGGGCAGTTACAATTTGAACCCAGGTCTCTTTGCTTCTCTTTCAAACTAAGAGCTATGTGAGACAGAGATTGAAGAACCAGCATGAAGATTATAGCAACTCAAACTGTAGGGTCTAAACTGCCCATCTCCTCTGGGAGTGCACTCAAATTTAAGTTTCAGTCTATCAGGGACTGCAGCCCCTTCTGCTCCCCGCTACCCCCCACTTCTGTAAATGTTCCCGGGAGGCTCTGTGGTGGAGGGAGTCAGAGTGGGTCAGGTTTGGGCCACTTGGTGTGGCTTCCTCCTGAAGGTGAATAGTTCTCTTGCAGAGGACACATGTGGCAGGCACTTAGTCTTACAGTCTGTCAGTCTGTCCAGTCTTCTCTGCAGGATGGGAAGTGGGTTTTAGAGGCCCATTTTAATGCGTTTCTTCCTCTAACGTAACTGGGAACTGCCCTAGCACAGCTGAAACTACAGCAGTGGCCCTTGTCTGGGCTGAGGCAGAAGGAATGGTTGGGCGGGTTTTTCCCAAGGATATGATCTGGATCTGCTGTCTCTTGGCTCTGGAAGTGGAGAACACTGTTTTCCTATGCTCAGGCCAGTTGGATAGAGTGGGTCTAGGGCAGCTGTGGGGTCCCCCACCCAGTTCTGCAATGCTGGATGGGGGCTGGGCTGGGGGCTGTTTAGACTGGGAGTGTAAGCTGATTAATGTGCATCAAGCCACAACCCACTTGGCTGTTGGGAAGAGGTACAGTGAGGGAACCCAGGTCGAAGAGAGGACACTCAGTATCTTGAGCTGAATTCAGACAGCGTGGGACTTAATTAGGCCCCAGTAAGTCAGAAGACAGCCTGGCAGGGGATCTCTTTCTGCAGTCAAATGCTCTACCACTGAGGGGATCTCTTTCTGATGAAAGAAAGCAGTGTGGGGAAGACCTGGATTAGGAGGCGCGTGAGTGTCAAAGAGCAAAGCAGTGTGGTTTGAGTCAGGTCAAGACTGTAAGAATTAGAGAAGAGCGAGCCTGGGTGTGAATTTAGCCAGTCTCCCATACATCTCTGGCTTTTCCTCTGGTTCCCTACCCTTTGCCTTCAGTTCTCTTTGGAGAGGAGGGGGAGATGGATTGCAGCTAGTAGGGCTTTGGGGAGCCAGGGCTGAGAAGGGGACCAGGTTCCCCTATTTCCACTCTGAAGGCTTCCACTCCGGTGCAGGCAAACATAATTCCTTTCTTGTTCAGGCAGGAGTTCTTTATAGGGTAGGAGCCCAGCATCCCAAGGCTTTTCAGGGCTGAGTGGAGTCCCTGAGGCATGGTTTCTTTAGGGTTAGAGGGTTGGGAGGGTAGAAGGAAGTCTTATGGGACTGTTTGGCTAATTAAAAAGGGATTAAGGAATCCCAGGTTATGTTAAGGGTGAGGGAGAGAGGGGATGGGGTTGAGTCATCAGTCCATTATTACCATGACAACTGATAAATAAATCCTCCCAGGTTGGGGGTTGCCACCCCATCGTGCCCAGGCAGGGCCACTGTGGGACTGGAGAGCCATTAGTCATCTCCCCTGTCTTCCCACTCCATGCCCTTGCCCCAGCTTGAAGGGGCCACGAGGGGCTGGGAACAGGAGACCTGCCTTCCTGTCTTCCTTCTGCCTGCATGTTAAATGCTGGAGTTGAGCTGGCCATTCTGGGCTCCCAGCTCCCTGAGCACCTCCCTGCCCCAGCTCTGAGCCAAGTAAAGCAGAAGCCTTGAGAAATGATGTCAGTCCCATCCCAGGCAGACTTGGCTTCTGAGCTAGTCTCCCCTCCCCAAACATCTGGAGATGGCACAGACCTCTGCATCCTCCCTGTCCCCAATGCAGGCCACCCCCAGAAAGTCATCAGGTTTCTTCTTGCCTGGCCTTACTTCCCGGTTTCTCTATGTTCAGGGTCGCTGGGGTAGGCCTTTCCCAGCAGGGAAAGAAAGTTACTCAAGGTGGTGATGACATCACCTCGAGACCCATGGCTAGATGGCTGTGCTCTTGTCCCAGTCTCTCTTAAGCAAGGAGAGGGTACTTGGGTCAGCAGGCAGGTGGGAGTGGCAGACAATCGGGGGCTCACCCCCTTGTTCTGCTGCCACCTTTACTGCTCCTCCCAGTTTTCCCACGCCTGCCTGGAACACGGGCGCCTGAATTGTGCCTCTGGGCCCCTTTCCCTTCCTGCCAGGGCTTTCTATCAGACCCAGGAAAGTGGTCCCAAACTCCCTGGGGTCCAGGTTTCTGGGACAAGTGTCAACCTGCTCCTTCCCGCCCATGGCTCTTCCCCCACAGCTGCTGGAGTACTTGGGCAAGGGCAAGAGCATCGTGGACGTGGGGCTGGCTCAGGCCCGGCACCCACTCAGTACCCGGAGCCACTACTTCGAGGTGGAGATCGTGGACCCTGGAGAGAAATGCTACATCGCTTTGGGACTGGCCCGGAAGGTGCTGACTTTTTACCTGTGGAGCTCCACTCTGGCATGCTTGGGAGGGGGCAGGAGATCTTGGGGAAGTTGGGGCCAGCTGTGGAGTGTTAACTGTTTCAGGTTAGTTATCTTCACCTGAGACAGACAGGGTTGGGTACCTGCTGTGTGAGCATACAGACCCCATGTGAGCCAGGACTTGCTAAGTGTCACGTCTGTATCCCACATGCTGAGGCTGATGGGGCTGCGGCAGCCTGCAGCCCTGACCAAGAGAGCCACGCAGCCTTAGCTTCCTGCTTCCCCTGCAGCCTTTTAAGTGCCTGAAGGCTGTCAAGCTGCGGGAGGCGAGAGCCATGTGGGTAGTAGCCTGTTCTAGAATATTGAAGGTCCAGAAGTCACTCTCCCATTTTGTGTGTGGTACTACAGATTTCTTTTTTTGTCTTCTTGGTGTAGGATTATCCCAGGAACAGGCACCCAGGCTGGAGCAGAGGGTCTGTGGCTTACCATGCAGGTGAGTCGGGCCGTCCTGGGCACGCTGGGCATGCAGGGGGTGTAGACACAGGATGTCCATTTTCCTGATCCTCTGGCAGCTGGCTGCAGAGGTTCCCCTGCTTCCTGACCTCCCCTTCCCCAGCCTCCAGTGCTTTCTCCTCATCTGTTTTTCCTCCTAGCCCTAAAAGCCAGGGGAGCAGAGCAGGGGTCTGGGCCAAACCGGACATTCCAGGCCTCTGAGCGGCCTCCCTCTGCGCCCTTCCTGTGGATTCTGCATTTTCTTTTTTGGGTCAGTTTGATTTCCTTTAGGACTTTCTTTAGAAAAGCACAAGCTGTGAGTTCCTGGTCCCACTACTGCCCTCTCCACAGCCCCTCACCTTTGGACTGTCTCCCTGAAGGAGTCTTCCACTAGCCCTGTGCGCTACCAGCTGTTATCTGGTGCCCTCTGCCCACTTCTGACTCTTGTTCCTTTGCTTCACCTTGGCCCTCCCCTTTCTCAGGGCCTGAGGGGGTGGGGCATTGTACCCTCAACAGGTGCTGTCTGGGTGGGAATAGATCATCAGTTTCTGTTTCTTCAAGGGATGTCCTTTTGCCTCCTGCAGATGACGGAAAGATTTTCCATGGCAGTGGCGTGGGGGACCCCTTTGGGCCACGCTGTTACAAAGGGGACATTATGGGCTGTGGAATTATGTTTCCCCGGGACTACATTCTGGACAGTGAGGGTGAGTGGGGTGCGGGTGGCTATCAGGCTGGTTGGGCAGGGTGGCGGTGGTACCACAGGAGCTCAAGTCTCCTGGACTTCTAGGTGACAGTGATGACAGCTGTGACACAGTGATCCTGTCCCCGACTGCTCGAGCAGTCCGGAATGTCCGCAATGTCATGTACCTGCACCAGGAAGGGGATGAGGAAGAGGAGGAAGAGGAAGAGGAAGAAGATGGGGAAGAGATAGAGCAGGAGCACGAGGGCAAGAAGGTGGTGGTGAGTAGGGGAAGATTTGGGTTGGACCACTTTCTTGCACCTGGGCAAAGGCTTAAAGTCTTAGCGGGGGGTGGGGGGGGGAGATAGAATGACTGTGGGGTGGTGGAAGTAGCTGGGGCTGCTGAGCCAGGGAGACTGGTTAGGAGACTAGTTTTCAGCCTCTGGACGCCCTCTGGTGGTTGCTTCTAGCATCACCCTAATAGATTTCCCTTTCCAGCCATGCTGGGAGTTGGGAGTGATTGGGGTTTAGGCCTGTGTTGGCCCTAATCTCCTCTGAAAAGAGGCCAGAGCACCTGTCCCACCTTCTCCCCACATCCACCCCTAGGTTTTCTTCACTCGGAATGGCAAGATCATTGGAAAGAAGGATGCTGTTGTACCTTCTGGGGGTTTCTTCCCCACCATTGGAATGCTGAGCTGTGGGGAGAAAGTCAAAGTGGATCTGCATCCCCTGAGTGGCTAGGAGCTTCTCCCTTCACCTGCCCCTTTCCCCTCTGCTTACCCTTTGCAGGACCAGGTAGGCAGTTCTGGGACTTCCATGAGGATTGGCTTAGCAAGTGGCCCTGGGGGTGCATGGTCACTGTACCCACCAGATTAGGCCTGCCAGGCTCCATCTTTCTGACCTGGTGCTGCCCCATCATCAGTCCCTGGGCCTGAGTCCCTGGTGGGACAGGAGCAGGCTCCAAGAATGGTCTTGCTGTATTGGTGGGTCCCACTGGCTTTGCCTGTGGGCTCTTGCATCCTCCTTTCCCCACTGGCCCTCATGAGTGGCAAGGAGAGGGCACGCTGTCTCAGCTGCTATTTGGGTATGAGGCTTTGCAGAGGGTGGAGCAGAGACAGCCCCTCCCGTTTATCACAGTATTTCCCTTGCACTCTTCTGGTTTTGTTCCTGGTCCTTATCACGTGACTCTGTTGCTGCTGTCATCTCCCCTGTTGGGCTGGGGGGGACTCTTTCCCTTCTCACTGGTCGTTGTCCTATGAAGACCCCTGTAGGGTCCCCACTCTCCCTGGAGAGCCAGCTTTCTCCCTCACTCAGACACCACAGTCCCATGGGCTCCCCTCTCGGGCTCCTCCCAGCTGTACATAGATGGGTACCTGTTGGCTGTGTGATGGCACGAGAGAAGGGATGTGGGGAGCACGGGGCCTCGCTCCTTCGTGCACTCCCATTGTTGGCTCGCCGTGGCACCCTCGTCCCTAGTTCTCTGGCATGCAGGCTGAGGCTGGGAGCATGTCTCCTGCTGTGGTGAGGGCAGACCCAGCTTGGCCCGTTTCCTTTCCCTTCCCTTCCCTGTCTCACCCCCAGACCCATTTGCTGCCTGTGCCAGTTGCCTGTTTTGCTTCAGTGTTTGATTCTAGCACTTACATGTGTTTCTCCCCCAAACACCACCCCCATCTCTAACCCCTTGACCCTTGGTCCCTAGCCCCTGCAGTGACTTCTCCTGGGAGGAAACAGGAGCAGGAACTGTTGGTTGGTTTGCACAGAGTGGGGAGGGCTTTGGGGAAAGTGGGTGAGTGGTTGTGCTGCTGGGGCCTTCCCTTTGGCCCTCCCTTCAGGTCCTGCACTATGATGTATGAAATATATGTACAGACCAGAGATGTTTATACAACCAATAAAGATGGAGTTTCCGTATTTATCAGTACGGCCGGGACAGGAGGTCCTTTCTAGTACGTCAGGTGAGAAACAGGGCAGAAGATGGGGGCTGCTTGTTCACTTGGGATATGACGTCAAGGGTGCGGGTCATGTTTATACCGTGGACCTGGCTCTGGGCCTGGGATGCCCCCAAGAAGCATGGGAGACACGCCGAGGAGACAAGAGGCGTTGACCTTCCTATAACCAAGGCACAGCTTCGACTTGACTAAAAGTTATAGAGATTCTTTATTATTAGACAAAAATAGACTCTTTTCCCCCCCTTTTCATGTGGTTCCACTCTGGTCTTTTTGTTCAGAGGGGGAGGCAGAGGAGGAGTGCCTTGCCCCTCACACCTCTCCCCTGTCCCTGCCATGCTAGGACCTGCGGCTGGGGGCAACTGACAGGCCCTGTTTCCCATCTGGGGCTGGTATTCTCGTGCAGGCGGGGCTCTCCTGACCCCCTCCAGGGCTCAGCTGCTGCTGCTGCCTCCCCCTTCACATGCCCATCCTCTGCCATCTGCTCACGTGCGAGGTCATCTCCTGGGCGCATCCATTTAGCTTAGCAGGCTGGGGGCAGGGAAGGGAGCAGTGTCCCAGGCTGATGCTCTCTCCCCATTCCTTAGGGAGCAGGCTGGCTCCGGGCCTCCTGGGTCCAGGCCAGGGGAAGTGAGGCTGTGGGTGCTGGGAGGGGCGCAGTGTTGATGTGGGCTCTGAGCTTGTGGCCTTCCTTCATTTTCTCTGGCCCAGTAGAACTTTAGTGATGAAGGTGACAATGGCACCTGCAGGCTGATCTGGGTCAAGCTCGGCAAAGAGGTGACACACATTCTCCCAGGGACTTCCAGGCTTCTTGGCCACGAAGCCAAAAATCCTGGGGGCACAAAGCCAAGGAGGGGAGGTGGCTCAGCATCCCTTCCGGAGGGACCGCAAAGCCAGGCTGGGGAGGAAGGAGGCACCTCATCCCTTGGGAGAAGGGGTTGCACCCGCGACGGCTTACTTGGAGGTGGTCCCGTCGGGGTTGGTCCATCTGCAGAAGGAGAAGAACTGTGAAGGAGTGCACCCAGAGAGGAGCTACTGAGAGAGGGGCGGGCGTGGGAGAAGGGGTTTAGAGGGAAGGTCACCTCCGGTCCTGAGGGTCAGTGCTGGAGAAGGTGATGCTGTTTACTGGGTAATGGCGACGAAAGAAAAGCCTGCAGGGGGAGGGTGAAGGTCAGTCAGAAATTGGGGCCTCCAGGGCCAAAGCTTCGGGTTCCCCAGAGGATGAGTGCACACACTCACTTCCTTTGATTGTCTGTCAGCGTAATGCCCTGGGCTGAGACCTTGAAGTGGACGATGGCTGGGGTGGCACGAGGGCTGCAGCTCAGAGCTGCAGAGCTGGCCCGGGCCACTGCCTGGGGGCCAGTCAGTGACTCAGTCTCCACTGAGGTCAGGTAGAGCACACTGCAGGCTGTGAGGGTGAGAAGCAGTCAGAGGGGAACAGCAGGTCTGCCCGGGCCCTGTCCGACCAGTAACTCCAACTCTGCCCTTTCCCCACCTAGTGCGCTCAGAATGCATTATAGTCACATGCGCAGCTCCGCAAAAAGACAGGTTCTCTGACTCCCCAGATCTATAGTCAGAAATGCTGGAAAGCGGCCTGAGCATCTGCATTCTCTCAAGCTCTGCTTGCCCCTCCCCTCCAGCGATTCTCAGGCTCGTAGGACCTGAGAACCCAGGTGGAAGACCTCGTTCAGCCTCCTGCTGCAAATGTAGGGCTCCCCCTGCTGTCACAGGCTAACAGTCACTATTGGGGCCCACTTGCTGCCGGGCCTCCCCACGCCCGAGCCTGTATCTTAGTGTCTCCCTTGGTCCCCAGGGAGAAGGAAGAAGGGAGAGGCCCCTACCAGCTCCCTGACGCAGGAGGTCTGCCGCCGTGCTCATGTTGGTGGGCACTGGGGCCTCAGGGGTCTCCTCCAGAGGATCTGATAGACAGAGGGTCAGCAGGCCGTGGTGTCCCCTAGGAGCTGAGAACCCCCTCTGCCGCCCCAAGGGAAGGCAGGCCAGGAGCCAGGACCTCGGGATTGGCCGTGGGTTGCGGATGAAGGGGAGAGGTCGGGAGACACAGGACGAGATGCTCACCTCTGCTGGGGATGCGCAGACAGCAGGGCAGGGACAGTGGGGAGATGGAGTGCTGGGAAACCAGGGCGGACAGGCTGCCTGCAGGGGAGAGTGGGGAAGGGTTCCACGATGTCCACAGATATCTCCCGCTTTCCCTCCACCCTCTGAGACCTCTTAGCCTCCCTTGGCCAACTCAGGGAAGCCACTCTGGCCCTCCTCACCGAAGTAGGGCTCACTGGGACAGCCCTTGATCTTCACCCCTTTGGGCCCAGTCTCAATGAGAAAATGGCGGACTAGCTGTTCCAAGGGGTCCCCTGAGAGGAGAGAGGAAGGCTTTATCAGATTCCAGGTTCCTGCTTTCTCCCTGCTGGGATTCTTTCCAGGGCAGGAATAGTCACTTCCTGCCTCTCCCCTCACGAAAAGGAATGCACCCCCCCTTCCTTGTCTTGCCTCTGGTGCCTCCCTCCACATCTCTCCCCTTCTCCCTTAGGGTAGGGCTTTCTGTACCTTTCCAGGGCTGAGCACTGGGTGGGGGCGTTGCCACCTTGAGGGCCAGCCCGTAGGCTCCTTGGAAGGAATGGCTGTCCCTGATCAGGAAGGCCCCAGGGTCCTTGTCCTTCAGCAGGGCGATGGCTGGGGGAGGTGGGAGAAATTGTCATGGTGGCTGGCTGAGCCGCATGCAGCCCTGCTGCTCTGCTAACCAGCTGCCCAGACCTCTCACCCTACCCGCTTTGGGGGTGTTGCGCACCCGGAGACGGAACTTCAGAGCTAGCAGGGCATTGACAGTCCTGGGTCTAAACTTCCTTGGGCCAAAGCCCAGAATCAGTTGCTAGTGAGAGGCCCAGCCCAGAGTAAGCCCTCAGACTAGAAGGCACCGTGGCTGCAACCTGGAAGGCCAGGTTCCCAAGCCAAGACAGCTTGGGGCTGGGGAGTGGCTTCTCACCTTGGTCACGAGACAGGTGCGGCTTATACCAGAACTTGGATGTATCCTGAACAAACTTGACATTGCTCTGGCTCTCTTGCATAGGGGGCTCTAGGAAAGAGAGACAGAGCTCGGTCTCCCCAGCCCAGTGGATGCCCCTCCCTGGGAGAAAGGGTTCTCCCAAGGTGGCCCCACCTTCTCTCCGCTAGGGCCTCTATACCTGGGGGTGCGGGGATGTTATCCCGGAGCAGAGGTGCAAAGGTGACATGGTGATTGGTGCCTTTGGATGGTGGCGATGCTGGCTCTGGACTCCAGGCTCCTGGCTGCTGTCCCGCAACATGGCGTTTCTCGGGAAGCGGGGGCTGGGCAGGGCCACTGACGTCATAGGATGCAGCCAGGGGGAAGGCAGGAGTGGGTGAGCTCTGAGGGGGCTCTGGGCTGGCCACGAGCCAGGGCATCTGGGTAGGCACTGGGGTGAGAGGGGACCCATCCGGGCTGTCGGGGGGGTCTCGAAGACCCTGCCAGGGAGCATGGCGGAGGCCGGGTAGTGTGGTGGGCACAGGGCCCCTTGGACTGGCCCTGTCCGAGTGGTCCCCTGGGCTCCTGTCCTGAGGCCAGTCATTGGGGGAGCTGGGAGGAGAGGTTGGGGAGAAGGGGCTCGGGGCTGGAGGCTCAAGCCCACTTCTTGCTGGCAGCTCAGAAGCCTTTTCAGCGCCTCCCTGGGAAGCAGACTGCAGACAGGCTCCCTGGGAAACAGGTCTCTGAGCAGGTGCCAAGGTGGGGGACCTGGTATCCTGCCGTCGAGTGCTGTGGGGCGGGAGAGCAGGTAGTCAGAGCCCCGGGGTGAGCTGCCCCCCACCCTGTCGGTGTTGGCTTCAGACACCCCAGAGCCTCTGCATACCTTTCCTTGCCCTGCACTGGACTGCTGGTGTGCAGGGGCGTGGGAGGACCAGACTGCTCAGAAGAAGCACCACACTGGGCATCTCGGGGAGGCCGAGGCAGGGTGCTGTGCCCGCTGGGGCCCTCCTTCCAGGACACTGGCTCAGGTGACTCTGCTGGGGATGGGAGAAGAGGGGCTGTGAGCCAGGAAGATCCCCTCTGCTGATTTCGTTCTCTCTCTGTGCCTCTTGGCTTCTCCCCGCTGTCTGAGTCCTCCCCTGCCCTGGGCACCCCCACCCCAGTGCCCCTCACCTGCTGATGCCAAGGGTCCTGCTGATGCCAGGTGCCCGGGCGGTGGGTACCGGTCCCCGCCTTCCTCCGCAGGGATCTCGTAGCTCAGCTTCCTGGATTGTGGGTAGGGTGGGCTGCCCGGGGAAATGGAGCCAGCCGGAGGGGAGTGGGCACCAGGGCTGGGATATCCTCTGCCCTCGCCTAAAGGCCCACAGTTGTGAGGCACCCGGCCATATGCTGGGCAGTAACTGGGCACTGCCCCGCCATAGCTGTATGTCACCAGGGCAGGGTACCCTGGATGCCCGTACCTGCCTTCGGGGCACATGGCATAGGTGTAGCCCTCGGGCCCTTCCTCGCCCGCCTTGGGTGGCTTCAGGCAGCTGTAGTCGGGCATGGGGGCATGGTGATGCCCGCAGGCAGGCACCAGCAGGGGCAGAGGGTGCCCAGGTTGCACTGGGTGCAGGAGGGGCTTGCCAACGTCACCTGCCCACCCCTCACCAGCCTCCCTCTCCAGCCGTAGCCCGTAGAGGGCTGCAGTGGGCAGTGCCAACTTCTCCTCACAGGCAGGGCAAGAGCACACGGCAGGGAGTGTGGGGTCCTCCAGGATCACCACCTCCCGGTAGCTTGGGGCACGGTAGCCGAAGTCCCCATTGGCTGTTTTTCCCAGCTCAGGTGGGTATGGGTATGGCCCCTCGGACAGTGACCGACAGAGGCGCCTCTTCTCCACAGGACCTTCGGCATAGCCCTGGGGAGAGCCCTCGTAGCCCCCATAGGCCAGCCGCCGCCTGTCCAGCGTTCCCTCTGGCCGGTAGTAGCCCCCATTGGGGATGCCACAGGGTTCCCGGTAGCCCTGGCGGCAGGAGCAGTGGCGGCTGAGGCCAGGTCTGTGGCCAGAATACGGCGCGAGGTGCGGGCCTCCGCCCGCGGGGGGCTGCTCGTCATCATCTAGGATGGCCGTCTCACGCCCAGCTCCCCGGCCTGCACTGGCCACTCCACAGCCCCCCAGGAGGCGATCTAACTCCTGCCGTTCGGCAGCTGTCGGAGGTGGTCGGCCGGGGGACTCGGCAGCGGGCTCTGTGGTCAGCATGGAAGAATGGCCAGAGTCACTGCTGACGGACAGCATCGGGGGCAGGGGTGGCTCTGGAGAAGGCGCCGGTGGGGTCTGGCGGGGTGTACGCTGCACCTGGGCGTAAGGACTGCCGTCCAGGGGGCCCCGAGTGTGTGTTAGGGAGCCTGAGTGGGGAGTGGGCCAGAGAGGGAGGATAAGCAGGGAAAAGGGAGGTGGGGGGGGGAGAGAGAGAGAGTGAGTTAGTGACTGGAGACCGCGCAGGAGACTTCGGCTCAGGGTGTCTGTTGGGTGGGGACCTGCCTGGGAGGGAGCAGTGTGTCCCCCAAACCTACATCTTCCCACCACCCCTGCCCCACACACCGTCCACGCTGTCCTCATGGTGCTGGTTGAAGTTCTCGTAGGAATCCCAGCGCACGGCAGGCTCTGCAGTGTTGTAGTCGACAGAGACTGAGGGGTCATTCCGAGGGGTGCTGCCTAAAGAAAGGACGCCCAGATGTCAGGGAGTAGGGAGGAACAAACTTCAGCCAGTGATCCAAGGCCCTGCTGTTACCTTTGATCTTCTCGGGGCTGGAGGAGAAGACAAACTCCACCGAGGCTTGGAAGGGGAACCTCTCATCTGTGGGAAGTGGGCAGTGAGGAGTGTGTCCCCACCCGCACACACCTGCCTTCACCTGCGTGTAGCCCCCAAGCCGCTTGTCATCAACTCACCAGTCCAGGCCTCATCCAGCTGGTCCTTGGGGAAGGTGAGCCGTGGTCCGTGGATGGTGCACGTGTGGAACTGGACTCGGAATACAAGCGTCCGGTCTGTCCTCCGGCCGCCCTTGTGATAGCACGTCACCTGGAGGGGAGGGAGGCTGGGGGTCAGAACTCGTGTGCACTCACCTCTTCTGTGCTTGCATCCTGGGGACTGCTTCCACCTCAAGGTGACCTCTCCACCTAGGGGTCTTCTAACCCGCCTTGAACCGAGAGTCAGCAGGCGGGAAGCACACCATCCCGCTCCATCCCCAGGATGGCCCTGTGGCTGAGGCCATCTCACCATGACATCGCCTTTGAGGAGGAGGGCTGGCTCCAGGCTGATGCAAAGCTGCTGGGGACCAGGGCCTGCAATGTGACTGGAAGAGAGCAGGCTGGGTCAGAGCACTTGGGCTCAGGAGTGGCTAGGTTGGGGGGGGTATCGGGTCTGTGAGTCCTGCAGGATAGACCTTTTGGCTGGAGAAACAGGACTCCCAGGAGCAGGGAGCTGGGAATGGACACTCACTAGATCCCGGATGTGTAGACAAGCTGCATGGACTGGTAGATCTTGAGGAAGGGCTGGAAGCCTGGAAGAGCAAGAGGGCACATGAGGAGTGTTGAGTGGAGGATGGGTGGCAGCTGGTCCTCGCCACGAAGTACATCCCTGCAGACTCACCTGTGCCAGGTTCAAAGGTCGGCAGCACGGGCACCAGCACATAGTGCAGGAAGAGAGGGCTGCTGTTCATTCTGATGGAGCCGGACAGTAGGCCACTGAAGTAGCTGATGTACCTGGAGGGGGATAAGCATAAGCCCCTGCCTCTAGGGGTCCCCTTGGATCATTTCATCTATGTACACCCCCACCCCTGGAAAGCCTGCTCTTCTCAGCATTTCCCTCTCATGTTCCAGCTCACCAGAAAGTCCTTCCTTGCAGCTAACCTCAGTCCTTGCCATATCAAGGTTTTGTACTTGTTTCTCCTTTGTTGGAATGCTCTTCCCCAGATCAATGCTATAGGGGTGCCCCGACTGATGCAAGTCTCTGTCACAAAACTTAGTTTTATTCAGAGCTTTTCACAATCCAAAATGATCGTGTCTATTTATTCACAGGTGTATTGCTTCTACTCCCACCAGAATGTAAGTTCCAAGAGGGGGCAGGGACCTTGTTTGTTCTGAGTCCTTGGCACCTGGCACAGTGTCGGGCACCTAGAGGGTGCGTTCTTAAGGTGTGCTGTGTGAATGCATCTTGGCCTTGGAACTAAGGAGGGAGAGAGAGCTGCTCCTCTGGATCAGCCCCATCCAGGCTGCTCACCGGCGCTGGGAAGGCTGCAGTTCCGAGGCCACCTTGTCCTCGCAGAACTTCCGCATGGTGAGAGTAGCCAGTGCCTGGTCTGCCCTGGGGAGAGCAGGGTCAGTGAGGGGATTAGGGTGGATGTCTAGCCTGGTCTCCCATCCCTAAGCCCCAGGGGAGAAAGAAGGCGTACGATGCTTCCCAGTTTAGAGGAAGCCCAGAATGGAGGTAAGGATAACTAAAAGGCCCACATACAGTCACTTTATTAGTTGTTGGATCTCAGGTAATTGTTCCCTGAACTTTAGTTTCCTCATCTGTAAAATGGGGTAATAAGACCATGTTATGGGTTGAACTGTGTCCCTTCCAAAAAAGATATGTACCTCAGAATGTGACCTTATTTGGAAATAGGGTCGTTGCAGATGTAATTAGTTAAGATGTCATACTGGAGTAGAGTGAGCCCTTAATCCAATGACTGGTGTCCTTAGAAGAAGAGAAGAGACAGACAGACAGACACACACACACACACACACAGGAAGGTCATGTGACAATGGAGGCAGTGATTGAGTGAGACACCTGCAAGCCAAGGACACCAAGGATTGCTGGCCACCACTGGAAATTAGAAAGAGGTGAGGAAGGTTTCTACCCAGTCTCAAAGGGAGTGCGGCCCTGCTGACACCTCAGTGTTAGACTGTCCAGTCTCCAGAACTGAGACAATACAGTTTGTTGTTTTAAGCTGTCTGTGATCCTCTTTCATTGTAAGTCTCAGAGACTAATACAGATCATGTGCTAGTGAAGTACAGAAGAAGAGAAAGGAGGTGGAAAGGTCCAGTTTACAGTAAACTGCTCTATGAATACAGAGGAGATGGGCTCATAAACGGTGACTAGAGGAAGGGCTGTTGGGGAAGGGACTAACCGGGGGTCAGGGAGCCTCACCCTGCAGAGATCTTGCTGTAGTGCATGTAGGCAGAGATGATGACGCCAAACTTGCCTTTGCTCCCCTGAGGATGCGATGGATGACATACACATAGTCAACAATGGCTTGCCAGGCCCCACGCTGAGGGCAGCCCTGCCCCTTGCGCTTGCGGTCCCAGCCCACCTTGCAGTACAGCACCACCACGTGCTGTGGGTCTGCGCTGAGCCACGTCTCCATGGCTTTGCAGATGGAGCACAGCTTGTCCAGGGGTGGTGCATGCAGCTCAGGCCACCCGAAGTCCTGGACCTGGTGGAGGGGAGGGGGAGAACCACAGATGAAGAGAGATGGGTGGTGGGAAAAGGGACACGGTGTCGAGGCCTGGGGGGTAAGGTCAGGGCTGGCTGGTTGGCCATGACAGCGGCAACACTTCTTCATACGGACCAAAGCATGTCTCAGAGCAGATCATATGTGGAAGTGCTGAAGACTTGGATCCCAACTGCTATTAAGGAGGCGACTGTGGGCTCTGGGGTAGGGTGGTCCAGTGTAATGACTTTTATCCCCTCCTACCTTGGGGTTTAGGCGGGTCAGGTCATGTCTTTTCTCTGAAAGGTTGAAGAGCTGCAAATAAAGGGGAACCTTTAGAGTTACATGGCCTCTGGCATGGGAACACGGTGATGGGTGTTGGTGGTGTCCCTTGCTGTGACCCAAAGTAAAAGTACCTCCAACCCGAGGGAACTGCTGCGGTCCAGCCTCCGTGGCTGTCCAGACCAATGTTCCAGGTCGGGTAGGAACCGAGCCCAAGGCCCCGCCCACTCAGGCCCCGCCTCCGACTCAACTTCCTGTCAGTGGGCAGCCGGGTCCAGCTGGCCTCCCAGCCCTCTCATTGGCTGACTCAGACAGGCCCCGCCCCTCACCAGGTACTTGTCGCGGTGCTTGGATTGCAGCACGTGAGCCAGCTCACGCAGGTGGCCCCGGTGTCGCTGCTCGTCTGTACGCGCTGGGAAGGCAGCGGCCAGGATCCGCTCGGTCACATAGGTGAGGTCCAGATCCCAGCGCCGCTCCATGAGTGGATCCAGGCTGAAGCTCCTGGTGGGGCGGGGGGGGGGGCGCG